>JAODLL010000006.1:1320843-1374003 GCA_026546735.1 Forbesichthys agassizii | reverse complement strand
TACACACACACACACACACACACACACACACACACACACACTCCACAAATTCTTCACACAGTCCTGTACAGATTCTAGGAGAAGCACTTCCAGACACAATGTCTACAGGGCGGTCAAAAAGACAGCTTATGTTGTACTTTGTACGGGCTGTTTGGCCATTGCTCCTGGTGGACACTAAAGCTTTTGTTATAAACCCTAAAGCAAACTGTAATCTACCGGTGTGCTTCAAAACGGTTGCCCCCAGTGTGTGGTCAGTTAATGCAGCCCACGCCTTGTTAAAGGTACCCACCTCAGCAGGTGGGGCTGTTGTCTGACTCTGTCATCTGATAAAGAAGACCTACATTCTCCCTCCTTTCTTTTGAGAAAACCCATTAATCCTCACCCACTCATTTGTCTTTTAGTGGCCGTCCTCTCTCTCTCCTGCCCCCCCCACCTTGTTTTACCTCAAGACAACAGACGTGTTAAAAGCAAGCACTATTCCCTTGCTCAGAGACTCCCACGTCTATATGCACTTTGCTGGCAAAGAGGCAGACATATCTAAACAACGTCACCTAATGGCTGTTTAAAGATGTTATGTCAGAAAAAGATAAACTCCCTGCACTCTGCAAAGGGCTGCAGCGCTGCAGAGGAGTGGTATCGCCGTGACGATACACAGGTACGCTGTTGTGATGGCTGGTCTGGCAGCAGCTGCGCGGAGTGAGAGACGAACCCTGGGGTTGGGCAGGCAGAGACGGGGGCCAGTGAAGACTTTATTAGCAGAACCGGGGGTTTTGGGAAGGTGGGGGGGGGGGCACCATATTTTTTATATTTTCTTGTAATGTTATGCTCCTCCTATGCTAGCCCCCACCACAGCCCCTATAACTCCCCAAGACCCTGATCCAAGGACACCCACGGCTGTTGAATAACAGCAGATGCATGTGAGCAGAGCAGTTAAGAAGTGAAATAAGGTGGGGGTGTAGTATGCAACGATGTGCAAATTGTTTTTTATTTTTTATAATTCTGTAAGAATTTACATTTTGATTGTGTTTGGCGTACAATCTGAAGTCGGGTTTTTGAATAGCAATGCAGCCCGCACAAACCATGACTACATCATTCTTTCCTGCCCCAAGGATCACAGGACTCCATTTCTCTGGCACAAAAACATGCATGTGGTCCGGCCTTTATTAGTTACTGTGAGCTGGTCTTGGGTTTCAGTCAATCTCATGTCTTTGTGCTTTTTACTTGAAACCTGTATGGTATTATGAAGAGGTTAAGAGGTGTGGTGGGATTATAGCTCCTATTCAGACAATGACGGTTTAATTCTTTTTATTTTTATTTTTTATGTCTACAATTTTCACATTTATTTTAATTAAAGTTCCATATAATAACTTGGCAAACTGACTGCCCTGGCTAGTGATAATGTATTTATTTACTGTAGTATCAGAAATGACTAACACTGTGCGCAGCAAGGCAGAAACCAGTGTCTCCCACTGAAATCCTATTCCTCGTGAATAAACCGCATTACTTTCTGTGCCATTAAATATTCCATCACCATAGTCTCGATTACACATACACTATTGGTAAATCCAAGGGTCTCCTTTGATGCTTTAGTTTCAAACGGGGGGGCTTGGGAAGACCAATTTCCATCCTTATAGCAACATTATCCTGTGGAATGTTTATAATTACTGTTGTTTGTTTCTTGTGTAAAACGTCTTTAAGCCCACACGCTTCTTTTTATAAAGTGCCGTGACATCATCACAGCCTTGTGACACATCGATACACCGCACACCCTCATGTATACACACACACACACACACACACACAGAGAGATGCCAAATTGGAGAGAGCAGACAAGTATTGTCTTGTTGAACTGTATGGGTGGAGTCTTAAGGATGTGTGTGGGGCAGGGGGGAGGCTAAAGGTATAGGGGTTGGAGGTTTTTACACACAGACACACACACACACACACACACACACACGAGCCTCATCAGCCTTGGGTTATCTCTGCTGACAGATTAGATCATCACAGATGACCGTTGGGACCATAAAGTGGAGTGAGAAGTTGGGGAGGAGGGGGGGGGGAGCAACACACTGGACCTAATTGGATTGTGGAACCTTGGCCTCTCTCGGTCTGGCCCCTCGTGGCTCTGCTTTCAGTTAATGCTTATGTTCTTGAGCGGACTGACCTGTGAAGACACGACCCCTGCACTGCCCCTCGCCAATAAACCCTTAACCCTGCCTGCTTCCAGATGCGTGAACCCACCTGTTTCATCCTAGTGCGCGACTGTTGTTCGTACATATTTTATGCTGCCGTCACTAAAGCGGGAAATTAGAGAGGCCTCACCGTGACGTCTAGGACTTTTACATCGTCCCGGCGCATCGAACACAGATAAACACATGTGCGTATTGTAATATTTATTTATTTATATTAAGTTTGTGTTTACGCTGCGTGCGCCTGTTGACTCACAAAGTGTAGCAGAAGAGTCATCTCATTGTCATATGGTTGGATGGAGGAGGGGGGCGGAGTGTTAAGGGGGCTTCCGATGAACTTGACGTCCGGACTTCTCGGACCGTGGTGTTTATAATATACAGTACGTACAACACACGCGCGCACACACACACACACACACACACAAACGCTTGCACCACATGCACACTCACGCAGGCGCACGTGTGTGTGTGTGTGTGTGTAAACCCCTGTCAGAGTGGGTGACAGGCAGGAAGTACATCCCAGCCCAGACAGGCCAGTTGGGACTCGCACAACATGCTGAGTGGGATGGGATGGTGGGGGGGGCGGGGGGGTTGGAGGTGAGACAGGGACGGGGGGAGGTTAGGAGGAATATGGTGATCTGGTATCATTTTTTCATGTAAGTAATTTAAGTATACCTGGTGAATCTTTTTTATGTATATATTTTTTCCAAACACTGCTCTCAGCTCTCACATCCATTCAGAACATCTGCTCCTCAGTGTGTGTGTGTGTGTGTGTGTGTGTGTGTGTGTGTGTGTGTGTGTGTGTGTTTTGGGGACCTCTGCATGTTTGCAAGTTTAATACGGTACCCCACCCTAGCGTTGCCCTGGTAAAGTGCTGGTCTCTCCCTGTATTTGGCCCGGTGTGTTCAGCAGGGGTTTGCACAGGTCATTTAAACAGTGTTGGAATGCCAGGTTAGCTTTATGGGGAACCCCGGGGGTCAGGCTTAGTGTGGGCTCCAGAGCACCCCCCAGCCATGCCATCAGGTTCTGGAAGAGCTACTCCCCATTTTCCCTCTCTCTCTACCTTCCCTCCAAATCCACCCACTCCCTCTCTCCCTCTCATTCCCTCTCATTCCCTCCCTCTCCCTCTCCCTCTCTGTCATATACTGTTCATTGCTGTGGGTGCGTACAGTATAGGATAGGAGAGGCGCACTAACAAGCTCAGAGTCTGGTGTCGGCAAGCCACGCGTTCCCTAAAGGACTACCTGCCTTTTTTCTTTTTTCTTTTACTTTGTCTTTTTTTTTTGGGGGGGGGGGGGCGTTTGTTGTACACCACTGGATTTACATTACATTTTCTGTCAGCATGTCGGAGACCAAGAAGAAGGAAAGGAAAGGGAAAAAGAAGGGAGGAGGTAGGAAAGCACAGCCGGACCCAGAAGGTGACTCAGTTACAGGTAACAGAATGAACGTCTGTCTGTCCTCCCGTCTGTATGTGTCTCTGTTCTTGTCACGGTGAGAGGGTGAGAGTTTCTGTTAGGGTCAGGTATTACGGAAGTGCTGCTCACCAAGTATCTGCTCGTCTTGTCACTCGATGTTTGTCTCAATTTAGGAGCGTGTGGTGGCACATTTGGTTTTGGCAGCGCAGTAGAGGTGCGCTGAGGTGAAATGATAAGGCCTTCAAAGCGCGTGCGTGTTCACGAGGAACTGAAAACACTATAGACATTCAAATCGGTTTAATGTGTACTTGCTTAACGTTAGCAACACGCATGCATGTACATAAACGATGATAAGCACACGCGGTACAGTGCCATACCACACGTGTTAACACGGGCACAATTTAATTGTTAGTGGAATTGTGTAAATATTACTTTTACGCTCTGAACTTGGAGTCGGATGCCGGGGAGAGAAAGACAGGTCTGTGGGGTTTTTTAACTGAAGGCGTATTTGACGTTGGGAGTGCATGACAGCTGTGTGTCTCTCATTGCAGTATGTACAACGCTTGCTTCTCATGGCTACTACAAGCCGCAGCTTGTCACTGTATTTTGACCTCGGGTCATGGGGAAGCCCAACCCCCACCCCAGACACAAGTAAAGGACACTTTTTTTTCCCACACGTGGGTCTGATAGCATGTCAGAAAAGCCGTTTTGTGCTGATGTATAACCGCTTGAAATAAACAAATAAGCGTATTTCATTTAGTAAAGTGTGACTGCAGAGACGTTTTTGGAGAAACGTGGGCCTTAGAGAGAGTGCATACTACCAGGTGATTTTCATTATTATGGTTCTGCTTCAAGGTGCTCTGATTAGTGAAGGCAGCTGGTTTGGTGATTGGCTGGAATGAAAATCTGTACAGCCCTGGGCGTCGCATCACATGTGTGCTGAAAACGCTGTTGACGGTGGTCATACACTGCTTGTTTCTTGTTTAAATCTGATTTACTAATGAAATGGGCTCCAACATGTATTACACATGATTAAAAAGCTGGCTGCTATTACAAAATATTGCTAATCTACAAGCCATTTTCCTCCACATCTGGTCTGTGATAAATGTTCAGTTCAGTCCCATTAGGAAGTGATTACTGTACTGTACTGTAGTGTCTCTCTGGGGAATAAAAAAGCAGGTGATACACAAGATCTTGACAGAGAATGTACACAAATAAAGCCCACATCCACATCATACGTCACTACTACTGTACTCATGAATGAATACGATGTTCTGCATTGTTATCAACTTTGATGAACGCTAGAACAATGCCTGGCAAGTGCTTAAAGTCTTATTGTATTTATTTCAAGGCACTTGACAACCTTTTGACTTGGATTTAAGACATGTAGCCTACGTGTTTCATTGAAAATGTTTATACTCTTTTGAGAGTACAAATGGATTTTAATCCTTAATTAAACCCTTTCAAGAGAAACCTCTCTTAAAGGTCCACTAAGTAATGTTTAGGTCTAAAATGACTTATGCACTCATATGAAATGTAGACGTAAATCATTTTGTAGGTACTATTTAATTCTATACAGTAGCTGCAGCGAAGTCACCAAGTTTACCAATAAATAATATATAATAATTAATCACGGCTGTGAATCGGTCGTAGCCTATAGGTACCTTGAATTGCTGAAGGTAATCGCAGCCGTGCTGATATTCAGTCTAACGCACAACATCAAGTATTGCTTTTATACAACAGTTCAACACGCACATTTTATTTGTTAATAATGGTAATAAGTGACAACAGAAAATGATTGTTTGTTTAATGATTTATTTGGCTCCACAAATAGTCCCGCAACCATATTTCTAAACTATCAACAGTCTCTGGTTCTGTGTGGCTGGACTGTTACCAAGCAACATATAAACATTACGCTAGCTTGTTACATACATTGTCACTGTTACCGCAGCTCAGCTACTTTGTATCCAATACAATCCAATACATGTATCATGTAGTAGTCTACATTTACCTGTTTCTATTTATCGCAGCCAGAAGTAAAATCTGCTGAGTCAATTTAACAATTTATCAGAAGTTTGTGGTTTTTTGAATTAGTAGCGGATATTAGTAGAACATTGGTAAAGTGGAGTGATACATGCATCCCCGTGTGTTAGACTAAAATATTCGCAATAATGGAATGATGCCTCTTGTCCAATCAAATCACTTGCTCGGAACTAACTGTTGTATAAAGTTAGTTTTAGCACTGCTTCTACATCATTCAATATACAGTCAGCCCCTGTTTTCAGGACACTGCTTGGGTAGTTAAAAACCATCGAGTGGGCTCAGAGTGGTTGTAAGAGCTCAAAGGATGGTCATTATGATATGAATTATTCTGCATTCAGGTCAAATGGAAATTTCTCAGACTTTCGGAGTGTTCAAGCGGAACATTAGACAATTTAACATATAATTAATTGAAAGTCTGTAAAGCACAAACAAAATGTTTTGTTCATTGCACGTTTCTTTTTTCCAAATTTGACATCACAAAACAATATCAGAAGCCAGAACTCTGCACAAGTCTTGGGGTTTCCAGTTAGTCGTTAGAAGTTGGAGAGACATTTAGAAAGAACAGTTTCCCAGCATGGCATTGTAACAAACAAAAGATTTTGGAGGGGCTAGTAAGAGGTGACACATGTATGCAGTAGTTCGATAATTCACTTAAAAACATTTAAGGAAAGAATAAATTACGGTAGGATGAACTTCATAGTGTTTTATTATGGAAAGGTTCACATTATACAGTCAACAGTAGGGTACAAAACTTCATGCATAATGATAAACCAAAAGGTATTTCTGATACAACAAATGTCACCTCCATTGTGTGTGTTTTTATTTAATTTTTATGAATAATGTGGCTTCGTTCAATATTTGGTCATCCGACCATTTATTATGCAAATTAAATATACAATAATAAATAGAAAAATAAATATTTACATAAATTAGATGCAAAATGTAAATTATACAAATAATTTGAAATTATATATCACATGTACCATCACCTCAAACGTCTCTCTCTCTCTCTCTCTCTCTCTCTATCTCTCTATCTCTCACTTGCTCCTGTTGCGTGCAAGTGTGTGAAACCTAGCCTGTAAACAATCTTCTTATGATGTAATGCTCTACAATGCCCTACAATCATCCGTTACTCCAAATGCACTTCAAAGGTACAAAGACTTCAGTAGAATAGGATTCAGACAACCACCTGATTGTTAAAGCATCTCCCCACCCCATATACTGTAGTGTCCATACAGTAGCATGTTTTCCATTACCTAAAATTATTTATTTGTAGGAAAATTATTTCTATTGCCAATACTATTTCTATTAGTTTTACTTTCTGGTTTCCTGAAGGTTTAAACATAAATTAAATATAAAATAATAAATTGTTACTTAATGGATCTTGTCTCTTCTTTTCTTAATGGATGCCTCTTGAATCTTGGACCATAATCTATGTTAGATCTAGTTGTAATCGTGGGAAGATCTGTTTTCTAATGCTCTAGTGCCCATTAAGTGTTTTTAAGACTAAATAGTTTAGATGTTTGTAAAGAACGCCCTCATATGAACAAGATAAATAATTAATTTGGAAGACCTGGTCTATTTAGAATTGCTATCCCTCACCAATTAATGTTGTGGTTGGTGTCTCATTGCTGAAGTTGGCAGTAAATAACCTCAGCATCAAAATCTGTCATGCTATTGATTTGCTTTAAATATATGTGGAAACATGAAACACTATTGATGACTTAGCATGTGATGCAAACAACCGATGTCAGTTTAGTTAGAAATACTGACATGGCTCCCACATTTATCGCATGTGGGATCTAATAAAATAATTTCTATTAGTTCTGAATGTGGTGATATAGTCAATACCTGATAGAAAGAAAGACTTTGGTTATTGTTTGAATCATCTTTCTATTGCCAACACTACTTCTGAGTTTTGACATTCAGGTTTCCAAACATTTGATAACATAATATAACATAATATGTGTATTAGCTGCAAACCCTATACTGTACCCTATGCTGTAGCCTAACATTGAACATCACGGTTATGCAGACTGCAACACTGTCTTGCAGATGCAAGATCATATGCATTAGTGTTTTTATCTTTATAACTACGTATTGTATGCACAAACTGTTTCCCATGCACAATGTTGATGTAAAACTATATAGCAGAAATAACTATACAGTGTAAGCATTAACCGAGACTAGGGAATTTCTCGTTATGCAGGTAGGAAAAAAAACAATCAAACAAAAAGTTTTCCATGCACAATGTTATTGTAATTAAGTTATTTCCTGGAAGAAATTGCTTTTATATACTTAGTTCAAAACATTCACATCATTCAAGCTTTGCAGGATACCTATAGCCAAGTAATGCCAAGTCACACATGTGCAGTCAACATACACAGGTTCACATGACACACCAGCACACAAGTATGAATGCTCCAGTGTCGACCTCAGACTATACTGGAGGCATCAAGACTTCAATTTGGCATCTTGTCCTCTATGTTTTGGAGCTAAACCACAGCCCACCATTCACTTTGGACCATACTCAATGTTAGCAATAATGAGGAGATGTGTTTTCTCATGCTCTAGTGCCCACGAAGTGTTTTTAAATCTAAATAGTTAAGCTGTTTGTCCAGAACACCCTCATCCATTGAACAAGAGAGTGTGTCATGGTGAATTAAGAACTGTTGCTTCCTCACCAGAGTTAATCCTGTGGTTGGTTTCTCATCACTGGAGCTGGCTGTAAATTGGCAAGCCACCTCAGCAGCAAATTTAGCATGTTGCTGATGTAACTTTGACTACATGTTGAAAAATATTGACATGTGACACAATACAATTATTTTAATTTGTTCTGAATCTGGTGAGCAGCCAATACCTGAAATAAAGAAAGTTATGTTTATAATGGCTCACGTCTTTTGTGAATATATAAATCTGTCAGTTCATCAATTTGAAAAGTGTGATTTGGAGATGTAATCATAGATGGCTTTAATAACCCAAACAAACATCACGATGTTGTAATGTTTTTGAAGCATTTTAATTCTTTAAAAAATGTGTAAATATAGATAAACAATGATATAAGACACAGATAGAAGATGATGTATTGAAAATAATTAAATCCATCACTGAGTAGTTATTATGGTTCAATATTATATTTAGCAGAATTTGCATTGGAAATCTCTATGATATTTTGAATGCAGCTTGTTCCTGCTCACTATAATGCAGTCATGGAACAACTGAAAAAGCATCTGTTGTCTCTAAGGTACCATGGTAGTTTCTAATACTCCTAGAAAACTGTGTGTTATGTAGATAAAAATGGTTGACTTCCCAAAGTGTGAATAAATGGGCAAAATCAACATGGCATGGCATAGCATGGCATGGCGAACCGGCTTGTGACAACAGTGGGTTTGGCTAAAAGGTTGTAGTCTTTAGTCAATCTAAGCAATTTCATACTTTCAGTGTCTCAAGCGTCGAACCAAAACTAATTTCAGTCATCCATTTATGTTGTAGGTTTACCATATATTACAGATATCCATTATACAGCAACAGTAATTGCTCTGTTATACATTATTGCACAAATATATAATTTGAGATCTGTCATACTATCTGGCTTGACTAAACATTCAGTCAGCGTATACAACAAACCGTTCATGTCTAATAGAATCAATGTTTCCACACAGACTTACAGTACAGTGCATATTGGCATTGGGACAGATAAAAAAAAAAACATTCCATGACAGTTGATGTGAAATAATGTCACTGTAGTCCATTATGTGAAAGCCACTGAAGTTAGACAACTGTTCAACATTTGGCCGCATGTGAACAGAAATGCATTAAATAGAACAGTTGTTCAGCAGACAACAAAGTCTCACATGGAGGGAACTCCCCTTTCGTTTGCGGTTTTGGACATGTGTTTTGGTAGCTGTTTTTTTATCCGGATATTGTGAAGGTGAAGATGAAGGCATACTGTAAAGAAACTGGAGTTGATTTGTTAATAATTAGTCGGGCACAGAGGTTTCCTGTTAATAAAACTGATGCTCTCTTACAGTAGACGCAGAGCAGCAACACTGTTTGCTATCTGCCCACTATGGGCATTATCTATTGGCAGTAAACCAAGTAAAAAAAATAAAGGTCACCCCAGCAAATGGTTTTCATGGAAACGCCTATGGACAAATTACAAATGACTTTTATTTCGAAGGGCTGGAGCAACTGGAAACCGGGCATGTTGGAACCTAAAAAAAATATTTTCCATTTGTTCTGGGTCCGTTGGGTCAGTATTTGGAACCTGCTGGAAACAGGCCTTGGGAAGTGTTGGAACATAAATTATTTTCTGTACATACAGTAATATTCACCTTACCTCACTCTCTAAAAGTTATTATTAGACTAATTATGGGATTTCAGTCATAAACATGTCCAAGTCACTAAAGCCAGATCATTCTCCTAGTATCCTGACTGAGCTAAAATGACAATGGTTAGGGTTCCAGAGTAATGGTACTGCTATTTTAAATACATTTATTTTAGAGCTAAAAAACGAACCTCTGTGCATGTGTATCATGGAAAAGTGTAAACTTAAAATAACAATGTAAAGCCTGACCATGACAAATAAGACGCATTGCCAAAGTTGTATAACACGTCTAATAAACATACATATAATTAGGTTTTAGTGACAGATATTGATTGAAAAAGAGCAGGCCACATGTTGCCAGACCATGGCAAGTAGATTTCAAAGGCTATCTCTGTCAGTACAGTATAAATGTAGTGGGTAGGACCTGGTTTGCTGTGGATTCTCTGTGGTGTGGAATATTTTTGTTTCTTTTCATCTGCACCTTAATAAGCAGGTCTTGTATTGCCTCGATGAGTGTGTTCTGCTTGAGCCCACCACACATTATCATTTCATCTTGCCATCACAGCATTGTATGCTTATTGTCTTGCAAAGCAATCAAACAAGCAAAGTGTCATTAACTATTTACTATTTTGTTGAACCCTTATGGGTGTGCTCTGCATTTTTCAACTGTTCAATACATGTTTGCTTGACATGTAGAGTAGGCTTATATTCTCAAATTGAGATTTTATTGCCCGTGTCTGCTGCAGCTGCCCTTTCACTTCAAAAAGTGAGGCTCAGGCAGTTGTTAACACAAGCTATTCACAGGGTTTTGTTTTTACTTTGGTTCCTGCTACTTTTTCTTCTGGCACAATATAAGAGAGACATCCATTGGACTATGGATCTTTTCCTATGTTCAAGCTTCCACAATGGTATTTGAGAAATGTAGCCGGGGACTATCTTCATCAAGAATCTGTTTTAATGGGTAAAGTAGAGGACATTGCTCTGACTAGTTTCCATGCAAGGGGCATCATGTGTGTTTTATGTTTTGGCAAGGACAGACTGTTTAGCCGGCAGAAACCCCTATCCCCCCGCCCCATCGACCTCTCTTTAAATGAAAGCCTTCTCTGCCTGAGCTTTCCTCAGGCAATACATGCTGAGTTGAATTCTAGTGAATATTATATCACACGGTAGACCTGTACATACTTGATGTGATGCAGTTGGGGTAACACTGAAAATTAACTGTTTGATAAGGTGTTCATAAAGTCTGAACAGGACCCAGGACTATATGGCACATTCATGAAATTTTAAGCCAACCCTAGTCGGGTATTTGTGTAATGCTTGTCACTACTTGTCAATTGCAAACCATCTTTATACCATCTATATTTCCATGACTTCCATCAGGACAGTTATCAATTCAAAATGTGGACGTGATTGCCTAAAGAATGCTGAGGTGTTCCAGAAAGCGCACACGGACACACCCTCACCCGCGCGCACACACATACATACACACACACACACACACACACAACCTTCCACCCACACAACCATGTGCTATGGTGACCTGTTTTCTGTAATGGCGCTTTTGTGGCCCAACATTTCAATAGTACAATATTTCAGGCACATCTTAACACTATGAAAATATGTTCCCTGTTAAAATCAAACAGACAACCAAATGTATGACGCAAGCAACAAGCATATCGCCCCACCTCGAAGATTATAGAACTAAATCAGAGATTTGGCCTCTAGTTTCCGGATGGCGCAAGATAGCCCTACTGTACACTTAGTGGCAAATGTGTTGAGCACAAGGTGGTTTATCTCTCGCCTGGGCACAAATGCTAATAACCTGGCTCACCATGGCATTGCTCACATCAACATGGGAGGGGGTGTGTGCAGTAGCGTGTGTGTCAGTCACAATCACGTGATGTTGTGCTACAGTAGTTTGGTGTTAATTAAACCAATATATTGCACTACCGTCTACGCCGTGTCATGCCATGTCGCGCCACATCCTAGTGCAGATGCAGGTTTACGAGCTTTAGACGAAATCGCACTAAACACGCACTTATCCAAAATCACACACGGCACTTTTGTCTGTTATGTTGGTCTAATATGTGAATAATTTAACTATTATCCTTTTAACCATGGTGGTTTGTAAGATGTGCCATGTGCACATTTGGCAACTCTACACCTCCTGTACAAGGACAGTGGCCTATAGTTTGCTCCTGCACGAAGCTTTTCTGTCAAGCCTGTCTATTATGTTGCTCATTATGAAATGTACAATTCTTGACAGCTGCTTTAAAGAGAATGAGAGGTGCTGAATTAATTGGCTGTAAATGAAGACAGTCCAAACCTCTCCTGCTGTTATTCATTCGAATACAACCCTTTTTAAACTCTCCGTCCAATGTGTCCAATTTCTGCCATCGCCACATATTCAGAAATTAGCAAGAAAGTGTTGACCAGATTTTAGATTGACGTGAGCTGTGAACTTGCACCGAAACGTTTAGCTTCAGTTTTTAGTTAGTTTCTATCTCCTCCTGGCGATCATATGCCTAGATCATCTACTGTACTCTGGTTAGGGTTACTTTAATATAAGCCTGATAAAAATGTTGACATTGAAAACGAGTAACGTAAATGTAGTATGTGTTAAAGTGACTTACAGTATACAACAAACAGCAAACTAGTGTTCTGGAAAATGTTTGTGTTGCTTGGCAACAGTCCACTCCCTGTCCAAATGCGGATATGTTTTTGGCATAGCCAAATACATGATTAGATATAGTTTAAATAATAAATGCCGCTTGTAGAACTGATGTATAAAAGAAAACTTGAGTCAAGGTTGTGCATATTGAAAAGTACATCAGAATAAACTAAAAACATCAAAATATTTTGTCAGTGCCCAAAGTTAATTTCAAAATCAGTATTTGAATCAAATGCTTAATTTTTCATTTCATTTCATGCAGATTTTGTTTTTTCCAATGTTAAACTTCAAGTCTCTTATTTAGGTCCTAGAAGATGAACTCTGCCTGCCAGTTCCATGTAGCACACTACTGCTTGTGTATCTCACCACAATTGTAAAAATAATCCTCTTTTAACAAATAATAATCACCTTTCTCAAAGTATGTATAACCGCTATTGAAAAACTGTTTTCGTAGGTCTGTGCTCTTTTGGAGCTATTTATAGATAAGTTGCATACTGTATTTGATCATCACAATGACACAATGTCTGAATCAAAGTGACAGTTGCTTTCATCACAGACTTGCTGGACCGCACAGAGAGCGATATAGCCCACCGCTACAGTGTATGTCTTGGCACAATTTTTAATTCTCACATTACCAATGAGCATATGTAAAAGCTCAAACACTCTTGGAATGTCAAAACGTTCAGGAAAATCTATGGTGTCATTTAGTTGAGCGGTGTTTCTCTGCGTGTTCTTGGTTGAATGATACTCCTGACACTTCTGTACAAATAACAGTCACACAGTCATTACCATTGTGAGGTTATCCAGCAGGCTACATTAACTACAGACAGAGATGTCAAAAAATGTTTTAATGAGAGATTGTTAGGATTTTGAAGACTATTTTTTGCATAAGATGTGTAAGAGGATTTAATTTGCCTAATGTGTTATGATTTCCTAATATGGCACAGACATAGTAACCTGACATGGCAGATGAATTGTCCATCTGGGGAGCCATACATCGAAAACTGAACTTTCAAAAAAATAGTTAGCAATTGATTGGATGAACCTTCTGGTCGTTTTTGCTGTTGGCACACCTAAACCACACCCGTATAGTTATAAACCCGACGATGATTGGAAAGTTCAGATGCTACTCGGACACATTCAAAATGATTCAGAGGCTTTCCAGACTCAGATTCTCACGGCAAAATTGAAACCGAAGCTTGCGAGATCAGGATGGTCTTGCGAGGCTACAGACATAGGCCTACATAATGCAAGCCTGTGATTGGTTGATGGTTAACGTGCATTATAGTATGATCACTGAGTCATCTTTTTAAGCGTCTTGTTGTCTTTTTAGCATGGTCTGAGACGATGTTGTAGTGACAGGGACAGGAGATGTCACTGCTGAAACGTCTCTGCCTCTGGCTTTCCTTGGGTCTATTTGTGCCAAGTGACAGGGCTGGCAACCAGAGCTTAAGTTCTGGAGGGTGCACTGTCACAGACACATGCTCTCATAAGGTACTTGGCTGGAGTAGAACAGGCCATCTGCTTTATAGTCAGATATATCGCAGCTTAACATCTTAAAAAAGCATTTGCATTTGCATGTGCATGATTCTGTTAAATGCAGTAGCGATTTGTCTGGATAAAAACATAAGTATGGGAGATTCTGTCAGAATGAACATTTAACAGTATCGGCAATGCAGTATGAAGTCCACTCTGTACTAGGCAGGGATGTAAACAAGAGTGATACACACGTTTAAATTATTTAATTTTGCTGAATGTCGTTATTGTATCAACCTAATATGCTCCAGACCTAGCATGTTCACAATATTATTTCCACTAGATTCCAACAAAAAAATTAGAAATGTAAGCGTTTTTCCTGCCCTGACGTATTGCCTTTACCAGGTCAATGAAATAGGCCAATCTCTCAAAAAGGAGGACAACTGGTAATAATTTGGGCGCACTTCCATTTCAATATAAAATTTGAGTCATTACCTGTGTATATTTATTTTGACTTGTGATTTTTCACTTGTCTTCACCATGCTTTCATCTCTTGCCAACAACTAAAGTAGTGAGCTGCAGGAAACTGTTGTCATTTGTTTTATTACAATATGTGGTTCACTGATACAGGCCTAAATTCTTATCATTAAAGAAAGAGCCAGATGTAAGATATACTACACTCAGAGTAACAAAAATAATAGCAAATGTAATCAAGTTGATGTGTGTGTGAGAAGGGGTCGAGGTCATCGTGGCCAGCCACTGGCTGAACCCTGTTTCTGTTGCTCTGCCTTGTGATGGAGCGTTCTGTGTTACGTGTTCAGCTCACTGCCGCACACTGAAGGCAAGCCGTTTTATCTTGCTGTCAGGAACAGGGACGTTATCTGTTTTACGTCAGCAGATTATGATCTGCTCTCAGTCAAAAGTCTTGTTTCTTGTTCAAATGTCCTGTGAAACATGTCATGTCAAAAATCATGCCATTTAAAAAACTTTACATCCACAAACGCATTCAAATCCATATATCCTTTTTTAAGCTTTTAGAAAATGTGAATGCATACTTATTGTATGACAGACATATAGTCTAGGCATTATGAATGATAATACCTTGGGTACATTTCCTGCTTTAGGGACAAGCTGATATGTTTCACGCTTGGCATGTGTCAAATCTAGGTCATCACAGGGACATTAGTGTGCTTTAATTTTATTTTAGCATTTTAGCATTTTGATCCCAGCTAAAATTAACTCAATAATAGTGGGATAATGATTTACACTTATCCTCATAATTAGCACGTTGGTTTTTTTAGATAGTGATTTGTGTTC
The DNA here is from genome assembly GCA_026546735.1 of Forbesichthys agassizii. Taxonomy (NCBI): domain Eukaryota; kingdom Metazoa; phylum Chordata; class Actinopteri; order Percopsiformes; family Amblyopsidae; genus Forbesichthys; species Forbesichthys agassizii. The sequence goes on along the minus strand of JAODLL010000006.1, from coordinate 1,358,565 downwards.
CAGTAAAGACTATGCACTAGTGGATGAATGTTCAAGAAACTGCTTTCTGTTGCATTGTGCAAACATACTGTGAAATTAAGTGTTTGTTAGTCAGAGGGAATGTTGTCTCCGATGACTACATCTGGCCACCTAAGAGAGTTACTGATTCAGTCTAGAGAGGAGCAATTTTGGCTCTATATCGTGTTCTGTCTCTGCTGACACACAAGCCATTGTGTCAGCAGAATACAGTGAACTGTCCAATGTGTCATGCTTGATATGTGATTTAGTGCTAGCAGTAACATCTAGTCATTTTTCTGTCTCTTTCCAGCTGCTGCTCCTAAGGTGAAGCGGATGAGGAATCCATTGGTAGTGAACGAGGGGGGCAAGCTCATTGTTAGGTGTGAGGCTACAGGGAACCCAGCTCCCTCCTATAAATGGTTCAAAGATGGCAACGAGCTCAAGAGAGGCAAAGGCATCAAGATAAAGGACGCCGGGTGAGTAAAAGCTATACTGAACGTCAAAAGAGTAAAGCATAGTAAAGCGGGCACATCTTCATTGACCAGCCAATTCAATTGACCAATTCAATTGACCTTGTCTTGCACGTCTTTACTTGATCAGAGTTAACAACTACAGCTGTTGGCTACATACAATAGCATTATATAAATAAGCAAACCGCTGTCCAAACTCTGTTGTTATTAATAATAGGCATAATGCAATTGTCAAGGCCTAGTTGAATCCTGTGGATTCATTACGGAACAATAATATACAGGCATTTAGGCAAAATACAGGTAGATATTTTTAGAAAATAAATCTTTATCAGTATCACGTTATACCATGAAAGTTTCACATTACAGTATAATATGATAAGGCAGTTTCATGTTATGATGTGAAAAGACATTTTCACATAAGGTAGTTTCACATAATAATCTGAAAAGATTAATTACAATTAAAATCTCCAACAGAAATATATATATATATATATATATATATATCTCTTCCTCTGGTTTTATTTAGACAGTAATAATGAACCAATGTACTACAAACAAGCTGCATGAATCATCTCAGGTTAGCGACTTCTGTCTCACAGTCAAAGGTGAGGGGCGAGGGCTCTGCAGGTTGTTGCCAGGCTTGGGGTTTGCTAACATCCCTGTCCCCATGTTTCCACTTGTTGTGTTTCCATGCTCACCTTTTATTTCCCCTGACTCACTATCTGCCCATTGTCTCCCACAGGAAAAACTCCAGAGTCACCATTAATAGAGCAGAACTGAAGGATTCTGGGAATTACACATGTGTTGTCAAAAATGAACATGGGACGGACAACTCCTCCGGCACTGTTAATGTCCAAAGCAGTGAGTACTGAGCAACACATTCTGCTTCACTGTTGTTGTGCATTGTTATTGCATTGTCCAGTCTCTTGCTGGTTGAGAGGTCCAAAGAGATTGTCACAATATACGCATATACTGTAGATGGAGATGAAGTGTCCATATGCAGTGTGAGTTTTCTAAGAAAATGGAAGATGTAGTAGAGAGTTTGTATGACCAGTGATATTGTGGTGTGTGTGTGTGTGTTTATTGCTTAAGGTGAGGGTGGTGAGTTTGGTATCTGTGGGTAGTTTGTTGTCAGGACTTCAGAGAACAGGGGAAATCCAAGCAAATCTTGTCACTGCATTTTTTCTCAAGTGAGGCTTGGTATTAAATGTCCTGTTAATGCTGTGGCCATTTTCTTTTGTGTGTACAGTATGTCCTCCACTTTGCTGAGATAAAATTGCTTGATTTTTGTCAATATAATAGAAACCTTGGTGTTTTTTTGCTATTTTTAATTGTGTGTAATGCCATGTGGCATAATGTGGTTAAGAATATGTATGAGTAATTATAATACGTATAAGTATAATACAAGTACAAAGCTTGGTGACGGTTGGTGTGTTTTGTAAGGAAGTGCAGATGAATGAGTATTGATGACACTTCCAGTGATACAGTATGCTACTGGTTTATTGCTTAAGGTAAGGGTGTTGAGGTTGGTATATGTGGGTAGTTTATCAGTGGACATCAGAGAACAGGTGTAATCCAAGCAGATCTTTTTTTTTTTCTCAAGTGAGGGTCGGTGTTAAATATCTTGTGATTGCTGTGGAGGTTTCTCATATGTGTGTGTGTGTGTGTGTGTGTGTGTTGAGCGTTAGACCGCCACATTGCTGTTACTGAGATAGATGGCTGGAGGTTTGTCAGTAGATTGAAAGCCTTTGTTGCTACTTTGAATGATGTCTGGTATTGTGCAGCACTGACAAGGTGTGATGAGATTTATGAGCCACTGAAAGTTATATGCACGCAGACCTGTGCTATACTATAATACTGTAAATCACTCCAAATAAGCATTCTACCAGGTTTGATGCATTAATGACGTCCAGAAATAGGATGGCACCAGGGATATGGTAATGTACCACACCACAAGAGATACAGTCCCATTCTAATAGGGCACCATGACAGCACATCTGTTGTTTGTGATTGTTACTGAGGTCACAAATCCTATAAATAATGCACACCTCAGTTCTGTTGTAGTCATAGTACTGTTGTCACCCTGGTCTGCTTCCGATTAGCTCAGCCAATGATTTGTGAGCATATAAAGGTATGGGAACTGTCAGGAAAGATTCTAGCTGGCCTACCAGGGCAGGGTGGGTTTGGGGCAGATTACCACTGCGTTTTCCCTCTAGAACCTTAAACCCTTTAACTGGAAAGGTATGGGACAGTGCGAAGGCTCTCACAAGCAGCGCTGACCTCACACGCATTCTTTCAGTAGCCTCCGGGGGCTTGTGCCTGGGCCTGGCGCGATGCTGACCTTGACAGCTTGGTAACATGTACTACGGCTCTCGCTGGGAGATGGAAGGCAGCTAGCAGAAAGAAGAGAGAGACTGGGGCTGGCTGTATTTTTGTCATTACACTTCAGTTGAGCAATATTGTTGGAACAGTGGTTTGTTTCAGATGAGTCCAAAGCCCATTCTGTTGCAGAACACAACAGTATCAATATTTCAAACATGCTATCTTAATTGCCGGCATTTGCGTAAAAATAATAAGTCATCCATCTTGCTTTTAAATGAAGCCGAGTTTTGCCTCTATTTTATATAGAGTTTTATAGCTGCAGTTTTTTTCATCTGGCTTGGCGTGTGATTGCTGTTACTTGGCCTCGTTCCAGTATCATAGGGATGTGCAGGTTTTTTTTCTCCCAATGATTGTGCAATATTTAAAGGCACAGTAAATAAAAAAGCACTAGAAGTCACTCTGAAAATAGACTAACTATTAAGATATTAATGTTAAATTACCATAGGCTCCGAAATACCTATATCTATGTATTGTCTCATGGCATTGAGTGGAACCACAAGGCAAATTAATGTGGGGATAACATGTGTCCATGGCCCCATAAATTGTTTGTTCAATCATTATAGTGTTCATTAAAAGTCATCCAACAATATACAAAAGAAAATTAAGATATGAATGTGTGTTGCCTTCTATCAATGTCATTTCTTATATTATCTCTGTTTTACAGTAATAAACAATAGTGTACTGTATTTCTATCTTCAGAATATGTTACCGTTTATGTCTGTATTGTATAAATGGAGGTGGCGCTCAATGTAAGTAAAAGTATCTAAGAACCTTGCGAGTGTGCGCGTGCATGTGTCTGCTCGCGCGTGCGTCCAAGCCGATCGTGTGTGTACTTATCAGTATGCATTTCCGATTTGTATAGAATGTTCTAAACTGTCTGAACTTGTGTGGCCGTCTGTCTGTCAGCAGTCAAATGTCTCCCTCATGGTTTAAAACAATGGCACCAATGTTTGTCCTCTTTCGCCAAGTCAAGCCATGACTGATTACTGTTCCTAGTAGAAATACAGTGAGTGTGTGTGTGTGTGTGTATGTGTGGATGCCTTCATGTTTGTGCAGTGTTCAAACAGACAAGAGCTATTGTGTTAAAACAGCACGGCTGCTTCAGGGGAGAAGACAAGACACAGCTTAGCAGGCAGGGGTGGTATCTCCGTTGGCTGTCGGTAAGGGGGGCTAGGGTATCTTAGACATGGCAGCTTACAATAAGATGTACGCTGTTACCCGAGGTAACTGTCTAGTGAAATTATCATGTGTCAAAGGAATAAAAAAATAAAACATTTTAGAATTATTTCTTCTTTTTTTTTTTTTTGCGAAAGTGAGCCTCGCCCTTTTTTCAGCTTGACGAAACAAATCGTACACGAGTTATTGATGTTTCTTTGTGCCTCTCATTATGTCTCAGGATTGTATCTTCATCCCCACATCATGTGAGAGAAATGTGTTTTGATGGAGTGTGGGCTTATGCTGCTTGCTGCATTGTGTTGCTAAAATGTTAGCTGCAGTGTGTGCGTGTGTGTGTGCGCGTGCGCGCGTGCGGCGTGCACGTGTAAAGGACGTGCACCCCTGCACGCATGTCTCTTTGTCTGTGCTTGTTGTGTTTGTGTATCAATGCCTTCCTGAGCTAGGGAGCGGATGGCTGCAAATGTACATGGACAGACAGTGCATGACAGAAAGCAGGTGAGAGATTAGAGGGGGGGAAAGGAGCGGAAAAACAAATGGGGGGGGGGGGGGAATTCATTTTAAGAAGAAGACTGTCCTGCTGTGTTGCAGAGGAGCCTCTCACGGCCGTTTCAGAACGTTGCTAGTTAGCTTCTTCTAAGACATAACCAATCCCTTACAGTATGCATCCGATGTCCACCAGTATGCATCCGATGTCCACCAGTATGCATCCGATGTCCACCGCAGACAATAGAGAGAGACAGGGTGAGACAGCTTGTCTCTACTGGCATTATCCTTCTGACATGTACATTCCCCTGGCATACAGATTTTGAACACTTAATACTGCACAGTGTACGGTACAGTAACTGATGCACACACACACACACTCACACACACACAATGTATTTAGACCCACACTCACACATACAAAGCTTTGCTTGGAGTCTTTTGTGACAAGATAATTGAGCGAGCTTACTACTATTATGGCTATTGAAACTCTTTTGTATTAAGAGAGGGAAGTGCTGTGTGGCCAGCATAATACACAGAACATCCAGGCACAGGTGCATTGTTTTCTTCCCCAGAGGGGTCTACTAATCATCTCTGCTTCTGACCTGGTACCTCTGCTGAAGCTACATGCTCTCCTGAGAGCATAGCTCATGGTAGAGCACGGCACACCCTTTCTCCAAGGCCCTACAGCACTTTTGTGAGGAATGCCTGGCTTTAAAAGCCCCATGCGATCACTTTCTATGATACAATATTAACTTTTATGTTGCTTATATTGGAATTGGCCTTCTCAAGAGTCAGTGAAATCAACAGTATGGGAGAAATCCCAGTAGATTAGCAGATAGTGTAGAACTACAGTATTATACGAGAAGGTGCTGATTTGTGCCTAGCTATACCACAGCCAGATCTAAACCTAAAAATGTTTCTGATCAAATAAAAAAAAAAGAGTAACCTGAAGGTCAATAGGTAAATATTTTGTATATAAACAAATATACTGTATATATTGTTTGAAATTACAGTACAGTACCGTATGTAGTTTACTGTAAGACATTATAACATTTGCGGTATTGATACAACATGCTGTCAAAGGTCAACTTGACACAGTAACCTGAGGAAACAAAATTAGTTTTTGTTGTTTTTGATTTAGATGGCAGGTAATATGCTTAAGATGCTAAGTCTTGTGAGAACCAGAATTGCCTTATTACAACATGACAATTTAGAAATATACAGTACAGTACATACAGTATAGCTGACCATCATTCAGATGATCCACCCTATGATAAGTCAAGCCCCTAATAACATTACAGTCTCAAAGGGCTTTACAAGCCCACATTTCACATACAAATAACGACACCCCCTTATTAACCTGCTCCTTCCCCCGGGCAAGGAAAAACCTCCTTAAAAATCCCATGAGCAAAAAATGGAAGAAACCTTGAGAAGGGACCACAGAGGGAGAAATACACCATTCCAGGACAGTTACGAGATGCAATAGGTATCTATAGGGCAACAAGAAAAAGCAATTGTACATTGAACTATGTAATTGGCTTTGCATATACAGTAGCACTCTAGCCCAACACAGGACTAGACCGGGACCGTGGCAGCATCTTCCCTTGACGACACTCCATCACCAGGCAGGAGATTACCTCACAAAGGGGCCAAATGTATACCCATGTTGGCCCCTAAGCAGAGGGGAACATAAGGTGTTGCTAGCTAAATGCCTCACTACACAATTAGGTTTTAAGATTGATTCAGTAGGTCGCAACTGTACTAGCATCTCTTACATCTGCTGGTATAGGGACTCGGGAGAACTATGGTAGTAGGGCCCTGCGTGAGAATGCTCTAAATCTTGCTGCTATATTTTTAACTTTAGGGACATATAACAAGGCTACATTTTGTCAGTGTATAAGGCTTGGGATGGAACATATGGTATCACTAGCTCAGATAGATGGGGGGAGGAGAGGTGAGAGTCTAGGTGGTCTGTAGGCAAAAGAGTAGAGAGGGATGCCAGCCAATCATGGGAGTGGCATGGGATTAACAAACCAATAATGTTAAGCTTACACTAGTTTTCTCTATGTGATTCTTGGCAGCATGCCCCTATAATAATATATGTATAGTAGGAATATCATGTTGCACCCATGCCTTTGGTAGACTAGGCCCAATGATTCAGAATAGATAACTACTACTATAGAATACTCAGTAAGTGTCATAAGATTTTAAACACATCCTGTCGTGGTTATGTGCCAGTGATGCAGTTTGCCAATAGCACTGAATCATCGCCCTGTGTATAATATTCGTCATGTTGTTTTATCAGAGGATTATCAACTATCTTTTCCAGTTTGCTGGGTGTTCTGCTGAGTTCAATGCTTTGCTGTAGTTTACTTTCTGCCTGGAGACTACTTATTAAACTCTTATTACGCGGGGCATTAGGGTGCATTAGTTGTTTTTGTTCATCTTGCAGACACGCTACATGCGCGCACATGCCTTGCCTCAGCAGTGTTGTTATATAAATGTGGAAGTGCTCGGCTCACTGTTCCGACTAGTAGAAAGCACAGCTGTCACGGAAACTACATACAAAAAACATCACACATTGTATGCCTGTGAGTACGGGCATTAATGAGCTGGGGTGGTCTGGGCGGTCATACGCGTTCCACTGTTGTTAGCCCTGTGCACACACACACACACGCACGCACACACACACACTTTCAGGGGGGCCAGGATTCCCATGAACCATAGTTGTATGTTTTGGTTCAACCTCTAGCCTGTGTGTCTTTGCGCGGCATGCTGTACTGCTGACTACCGAAAGCACAGTCTTCTACGAGGCCAGTTAAGTGGAGGAGGCTTGCGTTGCTCCACGTGGCTCCAGATTAATACCTCTCCTTCTCCTGCAGGCTGCCGTGTTGTGATAAGCGTTCTGTGAGGGGCGGCCATGTGTCCAAAGGCTGCAGGTCACATCCTCAGAGGGTGCTGAGTTGAGCCCCACAGAGAGAGTGTGTGAGCTTCCAGGAATGTGTTGATGGAAATCACAGCTGAACATATGATTACTGCAGCCTCAGCAGTCAAGCTGGGGCCCACCAGCAACAGTTTTATGCGCGCGCACGCACACACACACACACACACACACACACAATATGCGTATGAGGCATAGACATGTTAATTTACATGTTAATCAAACCCCCTCAGCCCCCTGGACCAAAATCAACGCAGTCCACTTTCTTATAGGGAAAAAGCACTTAGCATTATGACTAAATAATAATTTACTCTTCACGTTAAGTACAAATGTCCCTACAGGAGGTCATGATTGTGTAGCAACTATTGGGGAGGTCTAACTATGCCTTCTCAGAAACAATGAGGTAACAATAACTGGCTATGCATGAGCGTAGATTTTGTTTGATCAATGGGGGGTGCATATAAAGCGGGGGGTCTGGGGGTTCTCCCCTTGAACATTTTGAGAATCAAACACTTCATTTTATGATTTCTGGTGAATTCTTATGGAACAATATGTGTCTTTTCTGCATAAACATATGGTGGAATGAAATTGTATTTAAAGGAAAACATTAAATACAGGAACCCTGGCACAATTCAAAATATGAAACTATTGCAGTAAGGGTTTTCAATGTAATGCTCAATTTCTCTGGTAGGCATAGGCCTTTATATTTATATTTATATATATTGGCCTGATTTAACCTACTATTCTGTCCTCCTTACTTTGGGGGAAGTATATATGCATGTGACATATTCTTGTCAATGGTCAATTCATTGATTTGAATTATTGTGGTTACTCATGGACTTCAATAGCTCATATGCTCAAGTTCAAAACCTTCTGCATATTCAAAACCAAAGCCACCACCGCTGGGCAGCCCCAGTGCGTCTTTCATGGTTTTAGTGTGTGTGTGTGGGGACAGGACGGGACAAATACACTTGTTTTATATAATGCGCATGATGCATTCCCTGCATCCGCCCTGGAAACTACGCCTACAGTATGTGGCTACGAGCATCTGCGTCACTTCGTATTGTCTTCATGAAGTTTTGGAAGATTGTGAAGATTGTGAAGGTTGCGAAGGTGAAGCTATATGTATGATTCATTAGCCTTTTTGGCATTGAAACTGTAAACATTATATGACTTTTAGTGGGCTATTAATGATTAGGCTAAGTGTCACAGAACTCTAACCCAAATACAGCTGTGCTGTGGAAAAATATCTTTTCCAACTTCCTGTATTTCAAGTTCTTCTATCAGTTCTGCGTAACTGAAACGAAAGGTACTAGCTTAACATAAATAAACAACACTCTCTCCTCCTTGCTTAAACAATAAACTCAGCACAAATGTTGGGGGCGAGATAGGTTAGGGTGCTCCGCTCCCAAACGGAAGTTCCTTGGTTTGCTTCCTTCTACTTATTTGTACTGTAATTGAACTCACTGTAAAGCGCATTGGATTAAAGTGTGTGCTAAGGGACCTAATTGTAAATGACGCTACCGTATTGTAGCAGTGGCTGAACGTGAACTTTTGATAGGCCAGTCATTGGCATTGATTAGTGTGGTTGAATAGCAGCTGCCACGTCTGAGTGGAGCAAGCCTCACGCAAGCCAAGCAGTCTTTATTCACGGTCCACTGGAGAACAGCTTGTCGGCTTCCCCTTCCACGATTAGTCATGCCCACTTTTTCAGCATTAGGCTCAGTTCTGGCATGTGGACAGTCTTTCCTTTGTGGTGGCATTCTGAACGGTTCGGCATATCAGATTAGGATTTTACTTGCCAATTTAAGGCTAAACCGGATTTCAGCAGCCTGTACTCTGTGGACTGGATGAAACACCAGGATGTTGTAATCAGGAAGAATCAAACGCTGCACATGAAAGAATGTTCCTTGGTGGGATTCTAGAAGGTTGCCAAATATCTGCTGGACATCTATATGTAAATCGTGGTGAGAGGTTTAGAGTTCACACATCCTTCCTAAATAGGAGAAGACAAATTTGCTCCATAAAGGTTATGATACATGTACAGTAAATTACATCCCACGTATGCAAGAGGTTATGAAACATCTGTTATTTCCCTAAATGGTTTTTGCCATTGTTTTTGATTCTGCATGTATTCATAGCTTGAAACAAACAAACAAAAAATATTTTTTGATGGGAGAATCTACATTTAAATTGGAAAGTTCTTTATTAGTACCATATTGTGTGTGTGCCACTCTGCTTTTTATAGAGATGGTTACCTGAGCTCAAAACACTGGAGAACGAGCTCCATAAAAGCTAGACAAACTCTATATAAACTGATTCAGCGATCATCAACTTTTATTAGGCTAGCTATTATTATTAAACTATTTTCCCCGTGTGGTTTTCTGTTATTTGTTATATCTTGCATTGAAGCCTTGTGGCAAAGATGCTACTACAGAAAAACAATGCTTTATTTACAGGAAGTTATTAGATAATTATTAAATACAGTTAATTTACTTATTTAGTGTCAAACGCTTTACTGTATGTCCATCTTTCCATTTATTTATTTACTCTACTAACATTACATAACGAAATACCTTGAATTAATCATCATCAATAAGAGTTTTGCAACAAATAAGACTACATTTCAAAATACATCTTAAAGCTTAAGCTACTGTAACCTGTTAGAAAACCAGGGTAGGCCTACACTATATGGTTAAATACATGCTGTGTGTTTGTGCATGTATTGCTACATGTCTGTTAGCATGCATCTAAACAGGTGAGCTGAGATGACATGTGATGGACTAGCAGAATTGCTCTGGGCAGGGCCCTATTCGGTTTCCCAGTCCAAAGAACCAAACCTGACATTAAGACATACTGTGCCTCGAAAACTGCCCTGTAATTAGAACAGTAAAATGGGTCTCTAGGTTAATGGATTGCCCCTTTGTCGAGCTCTATATTTATTGACAGGAGACATCAATAGAACTTTCGGCAACTGTCACTGTCGTTGAGGGGGTTTGTAGCCAAGTGTAGCTCCACCCACTGACGCTCGCTATAGCTAGCTTACATTCGAAATGAATGGCAGCTTGTCTCTTTATAGTCTCAGCCTCTTCCGTTCATTAGCACTACATCACATAAGCAATTCTGTGCTGTGATTGTCCGATACATATACCCGTTTAAGATAGAGACCAACTGTCCAGAAGTGAGGAAGTCGATATTCATTGGCTGTTAACATTAATCACTCACAAGTCTGTATCCATAATTCCAGTGCAATGGCTAATGCAGTGCTTTATTTAATCATTTCAGTAGTTACATTTATTTTAAGCAGTAACCGTAGCCTACTTATCTAGCAGATAGAGAGTCATATTGGTAAGTTTCTTAACAAATTCCTCCGCATATGTTTACCAGTCCAACTTTGTCATTGAGTTACATAGTTCGTCGTTGTGCATGTCAATCAAAATACCTCTCCTGTCAAGTAAGCGGTTCTTGATGCAGTTACTGTAGCCAGTGTTGTGTTCCAGACGTAAAGTAAAGCCTGGCTCTGGGAGACTAGTCTCTTTGAAACTGTAGCAAGTGGACAGAGCAAACGTACCTTATGGAGGAAATATCATTTCCAGCAAGCAAGGTATATAAGTTTTAGGGGGAAAACATATCTCACATGGATGTGGGCTGTGTAGTCCAAACCTCCTTTTGTCATTATTTTACAATATGTGTAAAGAAGATGAAAGGTCAGTCTTGCTTTAAGGGTGTCTGTAACATATACTTATCATTCCACTGCTTAATACTCAGAAGTTGGCCTGTCACAGCTGTCTCGCATCCCAGTGATTCCTTTGGCCTCAGTTTAGTTTAGCAACCACGTTCATTACATCAATGTGTTTGTTAGAGGTGAGCAGGAATATGGTTTCGACAGTAGACACAGGTTTATAGTCTAAAGAGCAGAGGTCAGCATATAGGCACAGATCAGGTCACTGAGGAGCTGCAATAGCACTGAGTTGTCCGAGCACAGAATAGGTTTTTGACGTTGTTGAGTGAGTTGTGTTGTGGCCAGGATGCTTCACAAAGAAAGGGCTATCCAAAGGTTAATTTTACCACCAACCGTGTTTGTGTGTGTGTGTCAGCCAACCAACCACACCCCCGCCCCACCATCACCACCGCGCGCACACACACACACACACACACACACACAAGCCTCTAGAACAGCATTGAAGGTTATTATTATGATCCTTCTCTATAGTGTATAAAAATATGTATGAAATATGTTAAAATTAAAATGGAATTACCTCACAAATGCCACTGGTGGCACTAAATCAAGAACAGTGGGTCTGGTGGAATGTCAGCCTACATGAGCAGAGCATTGAAGTGTATTCGTGACAATTTCTGTAAGAAGAGGAAATATGCAGGTATTATAAATGGCAGGCCTGCAGTGTGTCCTGTACCTAGATTCACTTGTGCAATACAATATGGCACCTGGTATAGTGTCATCATGGTATCATATTGTTGACTGGTCATTCCCACTCCTAACCCCCTGGCAAGTAACTGGGAACTCAAGCACCAAATATGGAGCTAGAATACACTGTATGTCTTCTGGATCTGGTACAGGGTTGACAAGCATTTACCTCTCCAGTAATGAGGGCCAGCTGTTGAAGATAAAGAACAAACGATAGCCTTGAAAGTACTTGGAAGTAAGGTTTATTTCTTGGAAGAATACTTAATTTAGATCTAACCAGGGACATTTTGTTTAACCATGGTACCCACTTTATATACATACTGCAGTTACATACATTGACAACACTCAAATGAGGCAAATTATTGGGACACATTTGCTTAACTGCCTTGCCCAAAGGCATGTCCTGTAGATAGTTGTTCCTTGCCCAGATGAAAGCACGGTTTGTTTCTTGTAAATCAAGTTCATTTAACATGTGGTACATTTTGTTTTATCTTAATGACCAATTTCTATACTGTACACTCTAACAGACAACAATCATTTTACAACACTCAAATGAGGCACATCACTGGCAGACATTTACTTAACTGCCTGCCTTGCCCAAGGGCATGTACTGTAGAGATAGATGCTTTGCCCAAATGAAACGCATGGGCTGCTGTTTCCCTCAGTGCTGTGATGACGGAGGCAGGCAAGACCAGGCACATCATCTGTTAACTTAAGAAAATAACAATAACTGGTTGTCATGATGACTGTGGAGCTCATTGACTCCATTTTGATTATTTCCACACATTACAGTTTAATTGGAAGGCACCTACATTTTGGATAATATCCTCTTGCATGAGCTTGAATCATGTTCATTCTTATTGACTGTGAATTCTTATACATATATTGGACATGCACCCAGATGACACCCATTTCAGTGAAATTAGTACCAGCAAGCCCATACAAAATTACCGTTGTCTTCCCTTAATACAGCTATATGTACACACCATAGACAGAAATGAGACAATTTCACAAGCAAAAGGGATGTTAGTACCCTTGATAGGATCCACACAAATGTAGCAAGAATGCATGAAATATATATTGACCCCTAGTTGAAAGATAAAAGACCTTGGTCCTGGCTGTAACAGGAGACATGTCAGAGATTCCCTGCCAAGAGTTGAAGGATGAGGGGAGGGGGATTTTAGGGCTTTTTCATTCTGCACTAATTTTGCAGTCAAACTGACAGGAAAATTATATTGGTGGCAGACCTACAGTATTATAGATGCCATTGCCTTTGTATTGTTTCTTCATGTTTTATTATTGCATAATTCGGTCTAAAAACATGAATTACAGGCTCAATATTCTATTCCAAATGGGGTCTTGTGACATTGTATGCACTATGTAATATTGAACAATATTCAAACATAATGTTTTTGGGTGGAGCTGCCTGGGGACTGAGGCCATATCAATTCATCTATATTTTAGTGTAAGTGTGTAAACAAAATTTCTTCTTTTTTGAAACTATATTTAAAATGTCGTCCGTGTTTATGTTTCCCTAAATGTATTAATTTTTGTAGATGGATATCTGCACAGTCCACTTGTTCAATGACATAGCCCTAAATAATCCATTTAATTCATGCTTTTTATCCTTACTTACTTCATTTTATAGGGTGAACACATGAAGCAATAACAAAGAGCAGATGGAACCGATATACGTCTTTGCAATGTTTTGAATAACTACCTTGGTTTTCCCCTCATAGAATCTGTCTTGTATTCAAGATGACTTTCCTGTTGAACTACAGTGCAGAAGTGAAACAGATTAAGTCAAGCTGCGGTAAATTATGAACATTTGTCATAAATTAGGTGTACATGTGTATACTGTAATTCTCCACGAACGACAGGTTCATTTAAAATGTGTTTCACCGCGCAATACAATGTTTGAAACCAGGTTGCAATGCAGTGCAGGGCCAGGGGCCAGCTTTTCTGTTGCCTTGTAAGTGCAGAGGTGCCTCGAGAGGGAAAACGCTGCAACAGGGACCCCTCTTTTCACTTTCACCATTTTCCTAGAACCCTTTGGAGAGTGTGGAAAGACAGACATGTTTATGAAGGTTTCCAGATGGCCTTGCTTGCACCCCCAGCTTTTCGTTTCAGTTCTTGGGCCATGGAGGATTAATATGGTCAGTGGCAAGGCCTGATGGCTAAATGGTGTGGTTTTCTGCGACATTCAGCTCCGAGTCAGCCCTTCCTCGACGGGGCTAAAGAACAGTGAGCCTCGGGGTTAGAAGACTCACCTCACTGCCCCTAAGTCTGTGTGACTGGAGCTGATCCTCCCTCAGTTTTGAGAATCCCACATGCCTCATATAGACAGTTGAGGAAGGTTAACACATACGATAGAACACCGATCTGTCATTTGAGGTTATATACTGGGGTGAGGAGTATAGAGTAGAGAGATGTCAGCCTACAGTGTGGTACAAAAAAACAACACCATAACATTTTAAGATATTCCTTACTGTTTCTGTATATAGTGTTTTATTCTATAAAGTGGTGATGCTGAACAAACCAAGCGATCAATGAACTGTTGTCAGCAATGCCGTTTGAGTGGACGATCCCAGTGTTTTAAGGTCCTGTATTCAGGCTAAAGGCTTCTTTTTTTGACGCCCCTTTTTAGTCTTTCCATTAGCGCCCTGCCTCTTGGGGACAAATGCAGACACAGACATGGTCTCTGGAAAGAGGGCAGCACATGAAAAGGACACACAGATGCAAAGCTCGCAATTCAAATGAACAAATAAGATTACAGTCTTTGTTTGGCAAAACAAAATGCAATCCTTCCTGTCTAGATTAAGTGAAACGGGCTCATGGAAACATCCAACCATACGGACATGATTTTAAATTGTTTTCCCTTCATTAGTAATGACACATTTTCAAACCACCTGCCATTTTGCTGTGGCATAAATATATCCTTAATGACTACCATTAAATAGTATAAGTGTGCACATTTGCCCTAAAGATAGAGGGCAGTATAATTGCTCCTTGTCAGGGAGCAGCCAGCGAGAAAGGTCTCTCAGATGCTGTTAACATGCCACCCGATACACCCTTGCTCCTGAAATTAAGCACTCTCAATCAGCTTTCTGCAGCAAGCCCTGACTGTAACTAAACATATTTATTTTGTCTGTCTCCAAATAAAATATATAGGAGCACAGTAATGCAGCTCTGCAGGCATTAACCCAGTGAAATGCTGTCACAGTTCAATCTCCATTCGCAAACAGACGGTGTACAATGTCTTCTGCAAGTAAACACACGTACAGTATACATAATAATGCCAGCCACGACAAGTACAAGTATGCACTCAGATTGGTTGCTTGTAAAATTCTGTAGATGCATTGTGTTTGGTTGAGCCGTGCAAGCAAGTGCTCCCTCAAAGATGATATGTGTCAATCTGCCAGAAATGTCCACATTCCAGGTAAACTACACCCTTGAGCTAAAGCAAAACACATGGAGAAAGCCACACCATTGTTTGCACTGAAGATGCTATCTATCATTTAAATGTCTTGTTGAATGTTATGTAAACTAATAAATACTTTATATATTAGTTGTTATACTACCATGCATAAAATCGGTGTATTACACCAGTATGCTGATTTAATCTACAGTATGTAATATAAACTCTTTATTTTTATTTACAATGACCATAACCAAAATGTTGACTATTGTTGAATTGCAGTTATAGTACAGTCCTTTACTTTGAAATTGGTAATACTGCATCTTAATACTGTAAGATGATTAAATGCCGTATTATGACAAATTTTACACAGCACAATGTCTTGAAACAGGCATGTCAGAAAACACTGATATATTCTAATTTATAGAACTTTGCATAATATTGTCATTTTTTACAAGATATGAATGATAAGCCTAACAAGTGAGGTATTTTTGCAAACACACCTAAGCCTTGAAAAACCTTCGATGACATAATTTAGACATGATTAGACATATATGCATCGGGCCACATGTGTTGCAACGACAATCAATGCAGTCTGTTTCTATCACAGCGCCCTAAATGGCCTGCTCCGTTTGTGCTCTCTCGTCTCTATGACTGTGTCAGTAAATTTTAGGCCTTGTCATTAGTTGGGATCTAGAGTAAACATGTTGTTCAGCCTGAGTAAACAGTGTGCTGGCTGGACCAGACAACCTCTGAGGGGCCACACATTCTCTGCTATATAACTGGGAATGTGCCAACAGCCACCTTTCCTCATACGAAGGGTCCAGTAACTGAGACACTTTTATCAGCAAAGTATTTGCTTTTGTTTTCAAGGAAATCCTTTTTTCCCTCCTTCCTTTTGTTTTGTCATCTAACCACGGGGTCAGTCTTAAGTTAAAGTAGCACTATGTAATACTTCACCTGAATATAACTACTTCAAAATCATGTTTATTTTATTATTTAACAAATTGAGACATCTCTTTCATTGCCCTTCCATGCCCGGGAGCTCGTATTGCACTACTTTGTTACATGCACAAAACATCTGGTGAGAGCTACAGTAGGCTATACGTAATGCCGCTACAATAAGATAGCTCGGTATTTTCAGTGCTCAGTATCATAGCGGAGGTATGAGACAGTATAAAACGATGTTGGAGGAATCAAAGCCGAGACAAGACAAGACAAGTAAATCTAGGACTGTCTTTTCTGACGAATTTACGTGCAAACAAATACACTGTTGTAAAATGATACTGTCCTGACATTAATGAGCTGTCTTGTGGCTAACGGGAAAATAACAAAAATCTGACAGAATATAGAATCCATTCCTGCTAATGTTCTTTATGAAAGATCATGATGTACTGTAGACTGTCTTATCAGTGTTATTTCTGTCTCAAAGAGTTTACATTTTTTCGGATGTCAAAATTATCTAGTCTGTCTGGTCCCATTGCCAAACAATGTTGTTCAGTCTGTCAATCTCATGCCAAGTCAACCTTGCAAAGATATCTCAGATAGCTTGTAATATATTACACTCTAAAGCCTGTATCATGTCGCCAACATGTTACTCGATTACACACATAATTCAAATGCTTAGCAAACCGTATGTGAGCTGAAAATGCAAGCAGCCTGTCTTTCAACAAAACCATATCTTATCATTTACCATATATCTTTTCTGTTGTTAATATTTATGGTATGATAATGTTCATCTCTGATGTGACAATACTGTAAATTAAACCATGCCATATATAGTAATATTACTCTACGATTTGTATTTAGCACAGTTAATTCAGTCTGTTTACATTACATTAATTACAAGGGGAGCCAAATATCTAAGAATACCAATTAATTCATAGCGGGGCTTAAAGTTCTGATCTTAAATGCATTATTTCCCTGTTTTTTTGTTTATTTATGGCTACAATGTACAGTACAGCACTATACAACTCTTTACAAAATTTATGTTTTACACAGTTTGGAAAAGACAATAGCAGAATAAAAATGTTAATCTTGGAACCATATAACCATTATTAGACTGCCATTTCAAGTTGCACCTCTTCAAAACAGTTTTAAGTCTGCATCTTTGTCGCATATTTAACCTTTTTTTTAACAAATGAATACTGTCGCAATGCCGAGTGCTGATTACGCGATCAGCTGCTTAGTTAGTAGTTAGTAGGCTACATCCAACATGTGATGGCACAGCATGTGCAATCTGTGATCTGCCTGTGCTCACTTTTACGCTTCGATCGCCAATATACAGTATGTACATGAGACCCAGAGAATTGTGTCTCTCTTCCAAAACATTTAGACCTATTCATGTCAATACTGGCAAAATTCATAATAATATTGGACAGCGCTATCAAAATGATGACGGAGTGATATTTTATATTAAATATAAAACTATTGTTTCCCTTTTTTTCCCCTCAAGCAATTTATCTTAAATAACACATAACTACAAATGCTATTAAATGGGATTATCAGTATGAGTGTGCCAAAATGAGATTTGGGGAAACAATAGACGTTAGACAATAGAAACATTTTACAGTGCTAGCAGCATAAACAAGCAACAAGCAATAGTTCTCTATGTAACTACTTTTGAGTACCAGTAATATTCAATAAGAATGCACTGACGCAAATTTTCTTTCTGATAATAAGCTATGGTTATTTGTGTCAATTACATTCAACACACTTATAAATGCAGTAGAAATCTGTAAGTTATTTTACAGCAGATAACAAAAAAAAACAAAAAACGTTTGAATACTTTGTTGCCAGGCTTGTTTAAGCAGAGTGGATGAACCTGAAAGAAAAATACATTAACAAAATATTGTAAATATGTCCTCAGCAGATATGTTTTCCTCATATGGGCTGAAACAAGGATGTTTTCGAATTTCGGTGTGCTTTTAGTTCACTCCTTATTGCATTTCTCCTGAAGAGATAAATTGTTGAACACCTACATTTGAATGTTTTCATAGGCAAGATGTTACAGTGAATTATTATTTTAGTTGGAAATGTCCACAGACAGTGTTGCTAGAAAGGGTCATAGCTGACGTGAGGCAGTATTTCTTCCCTTACCTTGCAGCCATTAAACCTACAGGACAGTGGATGGAGGGCAGTGAGAGGTGGATATGGGGACAGCATCTTGATGAAATGTTACATAAGTTGGTGGTCTCAGCCCTACCTTTTTCCTCTATTGAATCACACTGTTTTGTCTTCATTATAATGGATATCTAATATAAAACAATTTCAGCCACAAATTGCCAGCAGCATGTGCATATGTCAGCACTGCTTTTAAGGATGGGTTATCAGCACACAATGTAGCTAAAGTAAAAGGACATAACTGTAAAATAGTGCATTGAAGCTATACATAATAGTCAGACCAATATTGGGTATTGTTTGGACCTAATCCATTGCTTCCTGAAGGAATAAACAGATAGGGTCGTAATATGTAGGGGATTTGATGTGCCGCTGGTTTCAGTAATGATGCATAGTCCATCTTGGTTCTAAAAACTGATAGATAGAACAAAAAACACATAAACATCAAGGGCCAGTTTTTTAGACATGGATTAAACCTAATCCTAATCTTTTTTTTTCAAAGGAGATTTAATTTAAGTTTTATTATAGTCTTGGACTAGGCTTAATCAATGTCTGTGAAACTGGCCACATGTTACAGAATTCAGATAGTTGGTGGGGTCATTATAATTTGCAAAATGCACTTTATTTTCATTGCAAACAGCAATGCTATTTGTATCGTTTTTTTAAATATATTATTGTTTTATTGAACAAGTAGAGGTATTCAGACACAATGCGTGAAATAAATACATTATTAAATGGTTTCACGTGAAAGTTCTTGTCTGCCTCGGCTATAACAGGCATAATGTAGAACCTACATGTCAAGATTGTAATTAAAATAGCTCTATATGACTTTCTACCATAGAAACCCAAAAACATTAACATGCATTAACATGCATGCGCAATTGGCCGAAAATGAAAATGAACAACAGAGAAGCTTGGATTTAAACAGACATGGAATGTGATTTAATTCCCTGCTCAGGGTGCAATTGCACCACTATATCTGTAATCTACATAGAAAATGAATGCCTGCTGTTTAAAATATTCTATAATATATTATAACTCATAATATCATACATTATATCATACAAAACATAGTGTGTTATTTGCATAAAATGTCTATATTAAATTGTCTTACAAAGTTTTTACATAGCCAGTTTCATTCATGCACTATATGCGATGTTGGCATGAAGCTAAACATGGAATATATTTAAATTGTGAGATTCCCTCCTTGGAATGGCATAGTGCCCGCTATATGTCAGTTTCTTGTCACGTCACAGCACCTGACATGGCATTAGCTTTATAGCGGCTGAAGTTGACGTAGTGTGGCTTCAATAGCCTCCTAAAGATCCCTATATTGTAGACCTCTGGATCCTCACCAACAAGCTGTCACATTTTATTAGCATGTAATTGCACCTGGGCGCAGGTACACTGTTTACAAGCACATCATTTTGTCTGACACAGGAAGTGCCCTCCTTTTCTTTCTCAAGCCCAGTCCTGCCAAGACACACTCTTCCACTGTCCCTCGCTCCCTTTCATCAGTCTTCATTCCCAACGCGCTGTATCTATTGGTGCGGGGGATTACAGGACATTTTAGGCCATTCCAAGGACTTGAGTCATTGCATAAACAACTCCTACAGCGTTTCAGGGAAATATTTATCTCTGCTCGTAGAACTTCTTGAGATAGTGTCAACACTGAGAGACACAATAAGGTGCGTGGAGGGAAAACCTAGAAGAATCCCGAGGATAGAAGTGTATGACACAAGGATCGCTGAGGACGCTTATGACAAGTCAACCACTCTGAATAGCAAAACATAAATAAATATATAAATACAATCAAATGAAAGTGATCAAATTACAAATGAGGATTTATCAAACCTAAACTAGTATCGTGTGCTACCGAATAGAGCCTGTAATTTCCTTCTTGATGCCAGATTTTATATTATTTTTAGGACTTGATTTGTATATTGGCAACGTCCATATAACAACAATTAAGACCCTGACGAACTGAAGTAACATCGTGTCTTTCTTCTCTTTCTAGTAACCACAACGATACCTCCAGCCTCAGGCCATGCCGGAAGATGCAATGATACACAGAAGGCCTACTGTGTGAATGGCGGTGACTGTTACTACATACATGGTATAAATCAGCTTTCTTGCAAGTGAGTTACCTCCAACTTCTCATTTCACAAAAACTGTTGTCTTTCGCTGCTGGTTTTTGGCCTCTCCCAATTTACCGTTCTGTTGAGGTTACATGTATCACTGGCAGCTTTCCTGGCATGGAAAGTTAAAAATCTTTGTTTACTACACTCTTCAACATCACAGCGTTGTTGTTGAATAATACTGTTTATAATTTCTCTTGGTACACTTTTGTCCTTAAATGTATTTCTTACAGAAACAGCGACACAAAATGGCAATGCTTAGCTGTCCACCTGTTGTGTTCAATTTGTGTATATTTTAAGTAGAAGCAATGGTTGTGCACTCATGCTTTTTAGACATGTTAAAAGCTTTTTCAAAATGTCTTGAATCACTGTTTAGTGGTGAGTAAATATTTATGCTTGTTAGAGGCCCCCAATGAGGTAAATAGAGGCATTGCTTATATATATATGTATGGTTGTTAGAAAAAGGGGATTGAGGACCATATCTCCAATATCACATATTGTATCTCATACTGTCCAGAACCAAGTAAATGGGTTAATTTTCGTAGGCCTACTGTACATGAAAACATTTTACACAAATTTATTCAGATCAGTCCTCAAAGGTAATTTTGTCTAAATAATTCCTTTTTATGAAGGTCTGTTTAATGTATTGTTCAAGATGCATCAACAGTTCAAATGGTTGTTGAATAATTTTGTTCATAGAGTTTAATGTTACTTGTTTGAAAACTTATCTCATCAGATATACAATTACTTATTGTTTTCAAAAGGAAAACATACTCTCCTTTTTACTGGAAAATGTCAACAAGAAGGTGATTCATGCATAGGATGTACAGTAGCGTTCATGTCATTACATGCCTTTTGCAGGGGTCATCATGAATGTGTTGTGCTTTCAGGTGCTCTGTGATTTTAGAGATTTTTGTTATTTGGTAGAAATAGATCTGTGAGCTATCAGTGAGTGCAAATATCTGTGAGATTGAGAATATACTGTATGTTCTGGTTGATATGTCTCTATTAGCCTGGTGCAACCAGACCTAAAATTAACTTTGTGAATGTCTGGCAAGGTTTCATTGGGAAGTATTAACAGTTGTTTCCTCTACGTAGACTTCTGATTAAGTTTGATGCAATTGGACAGCTTATAACCAATCAGCTTCGCGACAACTGTTTTGGACACTTCATCTAGCTCTACCACCATTTCGAAACTCGCATGACTTCAAAGTCATCTCACTAACCCACCCTGTTTGGACCGCCAGCAAGGTGGCTGTGAAATCACTAATGTGAACAGGTTTCCAGACCATAATCTCATCTGAAAAAAATTAGTAGATTTACATTTTGTCAGCTCCTGGTTAGATTTCTAACAAATCATGGCCTCATTTACCAGATTGGTCCATGGTGAGTTTTTGGGTTGTTGATTTACAAAATCTTGCTTTTTTTCTATTTTTTTTTCACTATTTCTTTTTATTGCAATTCTCAAATCATACATAGAGCAGCATACCCATTTTCCTTTTAACAAAGACAATGATTTATGATTAACCAATCTTAACTTCCAGGTAGCTCATGGAGCATCCATAACCCATCTTACCCATCACAGCAGATCATGTGCATTTTGTATATTAGCACATTTTGTGTATGTGCTGTTTTACATCTTGGAGATACATTGGTATAACAAGGACCCATGGTATCTAATGAGCAGATCCATTGCCCAGGCCTTGTGTGTTCTGTGGGCCAAAGGAAGAATGCTTAACAAACCATGTGGACGTGGCTGCAACAGACATTCAATAAGCAGTGTACAAATCGGAGGGAGCAATAACTCAATTGCTGCATCTAATTCACTCACGGTCAGGGCACGGGTCCAGAAAACTTGGGTAATGCAGTGAAGGCCCTGCAGGGATTTGTTGCCCCAAAGCCATCTCATTCAATATAGGCCAGGTTTCAGCTGGTGTTACTCACTGCCTGAACAAGTCTATGGACAGCTAGCCTTTTTTTATGCCCAGGTCTTTCACTTTAAAATATACACGAAGAAAAACTTTTTCAGAACTGCCTGACAATTACATGTCCAAATGAATTAGTCACAGGAACCCGGTGCTTACATTGTTAATAAGAAGCATTAATACACCCATGTACTATAGCTCTTAATGACACTGTTGACTTCCGGAACCACCGATACTACAGTGGCTGCTGGTGGTTATAGACTAGGATTTAACCGCTATTAGACACATCCTCAAGATCTTGATTGAAGCAAGATGGGGAGATAGGTTCACAATGCAAGAACACCTTGCAGAGTTATCATGCATACAAGGGATTTTCATCGCCTGTTTCTGATTGTTGCTAACTAGCGGCTACCAGAAGATACTAACCGTTCTATGTAGAGGCTAGGTTTAGTGTTAGAACATAATTGAACCAGCTCACATATAGGTGGTGCTATTCCCTAGATACACACATGGTATCAATAATTTAACATTGAATATTATAATTCCCCTGAGAAGCATTACGTGAAGCTCATAAATCACACGCCATGACCTTTATTCGGTGCTCTAGAGTGAGGAAGTGGAATTTTGGCAACCAATAAACCACTGCCAACCATTCATCCTAATGATATTATAGAACAGAGTTTGGAGGCTGGCGGTAATGGCGCGGAAAAGTAGGAGGTAGCTTAGGGGTCCGTATGTAAAGTTGTTGAAGTAGTTGTCATCATAAAAACATTTTGTTTTGTTAAATACGGTATATCGTCACTAACCACAGTGTCTCAAAAGAGAAGTATACACAATGTGCCACAACCTGAACACATGTAACACATTGAAGCTATTAATGATATGCTGTTTATCAGATTTTAATCAATGGGATTCTGACTTTCAAAATCCTTAGCCCCACCCATTCGTCTGGTCTATAAACCCAGGGCTACATGGGGGGCAGGACCAGAGCAACTCTGATTCTACAGATGAGGTGTTCCTATTGCTCTGTGGTAATACACCCTCTAGCACCCAGCTGTCAATAGTATGGCGTTGCTTACGTTTCCAACAGCGGTTTTTAAACTTTCTAAGCCACGACCATCAAAAATAAATAATTATTTATTGCTTTCATGCTATGAACCACTTCTTTTAACATAACATACAAATACAGTATATGATTTGTATGCAATAAAATGATTACATGGATATTTAAAGATTAATAAGATAATACATTTTTCTCAAAATGTAAAAAAGACAAATGTATTTAATTGTACATATTTTACATTGGGTTAGGGTTTGTTTATTTTGCTAATTTTGAAGATGTTCTTCTCATGACCCATTGGAATTCTGGCCCCCAAACATGCCCAATTATGCAATTATGCCCCAAAAACCCCACCTTCGACAATATACGTTGCTTCCTGTGTGCGTGCGCTTGTGCGTTTGTGTTTTCTCTTTTCACAACACTTGTCTGCTCCTTCCCAGATGCCCGGATGGATACTTCGGCCCACGATGCTTACAGACTGAACCGCTGCGGTTGTACATGCCCAATCCTATCAAAAGTATGTTCACTTGATGCCGACAGCTGAGAACAGAGAAACAGTTGTCGGTGGATTACTTCTCTGGATTCTGCTGCACCGCTCCCTTCCCCATACCACCGCAGTTCTTCCCTCCTGGCGGTTCTTTTCTTATTGTTTCTCCCTCTCAGGTCAACACATGCAATGAGCTGTGTGTCACTCCATGTCCTGTGTCGCACAATGGTGTCGTCCGTGGGAACGCACTGCTTCTGCTGTCTGTAGTTATGCTGTTGTTCTAATCCCGTGTCTCTCTGCTTTCTTCCCCCCTGTCTCCCTTCCTCTCTTCCGCTACACGTTCTATACTCTTCCAACGTCCCTCTACCCGCTCCCTCTCTCTCTCTCTCTCTCTCTCTCTCTCTCTCTCT
This sequence comes from Forbesichthys agassizii, assembly GCA_026546735.1. Classification (NCBI taxonomy): domain Eukaryota; kingdom Metazoa; phylum Chordata; class Actinopteri; order Percopsiformes; family Amblyopsidae; genus Forbesichthys; species Forbesichthys agassizii. The sequence continues at coordinate 1,334,129 of JAODLL010000006.1, read as the reverse complement.
CTCTCTCTCTCTCTCTCTCCTTTCCACCAATTATCTTTCTCCCTCCCCCCCCTCTCTCTGGCTTTGTTTCTTTCCATCAGGTGTCCAAATGACTTTACTGGTGATCGCTGTCAAACCTACGTAATGGCCAGTTTCTACCGTATGTCAATTTCCTCTTCTGCCACTCTTACAGTGTCTCTTTCTCGTGCATGCTGGTTGTAGAGAGAGTATATTTATTTCCCTGTCTGTCCTTAACAGTCCTAATCCATAATAACATTACAGCTGAGGTAGCATATAGTGTATATATGTAGTATACCACTGTAGAGTATAACAATGTTTGTTGTGCATGTGACATTGAATGTCCCAATGCTTGTAAATTGCATGTCCGTTGATGTAATGGAGACTAGCCCGGTAGCTGGGACCGTAACATGGTTACTATTTGGAATTAGATTTGCATTAAGATAGCAGCATGTAATGAGATGTCTAATGAGATAACTATTGTCAACGCCTTGGCTTTTCCTAACACTATAATGGTACTTGATTGATGTAACAAGCTATAAAATCAATCCGTTTTTTTTTTTTCTGTTATTAATCCATAGCTAGACAGAAAGGATTTAACAATTAGCGAGATGTGTGTAACAAATTTTTAAAATGTTAAAATGTTATTAAGAGAAATATTGACTCGCTAAAACATCATCACATCATATAGAACATTTCCTTTTGCTCAGACAGCTGTTAATATAACTCAACTAAGTGATGGCCTCATTACATGCAAGTTTAGCTAATGCTACACCATTCCAGAAGTATGAAAACACATTGTTTGAGGAGAAACTCCAGAAGTCAGGGTAGAGAAGCTAGCTGCTTTCTCTCACATCCAGCATACATTTCACCCACCACACTAAAGCGCAATAACAAAGATCTCCACTAGCCTGGGGTAAGATAATTCCGTCTAGCTCTATTTCGCATTGCCAACATCAGCAAACATGTCCATCAGCCTCCGAATTATGCCTCGATAAAAAGCTTGTCCAATACTATGACTTGACAGCCCTTGCCCGTAAGCTTTTTCCACATTTGTTCAAGAGTTTGACAGTTGTTAACTTCTTGTTCCTATAGTGTATAATGTTTATACATCAGAACCTGTCATACTGTCAACCTGTTTTTAATTCCCAGTAGGGTTTGTAGCATTTAGAAACATTACTGTAGTCAATGCATCTATGTCCTAAAGCAGAAACACTGTGACCATCAAAGCCTCAACATATTATAACATTCATAATCATGTTTATATATTGTGTAATAAACGTGACTTATACATGTTTGGAACCACGCATACACGTCTGTCTTTTACCAAATCTACAGAATAACTAATGTCCATTATTACAATATATCCCGCCGCTAAAATTTCCTGCAAAACCTTGTTCATCTGCAATCCTGACTCATGTTAGTCTACAACATAAAGTCTTCTGTGTTTTTGCGAAGACAATACACTATTTTTAACACGGAATCACAGCACACTCTAAGTCACAGTGCTGAAACTAGTTGTTTCACAGAGTACATGCACAGTGCTATGTGGGAGTTCTTTGCCCACACCCGCAAATCCCCACCCCCCCTTCCATGTTCTATTATTTAACCTCGGTGCAGCTGTGCGACACATCAACATAGTCAAGCCCTGTATTACTCTGGCTGCTATATTGAACATGGAGGCCATTTGAATGGGGGGAAAATTTAACCTTTCCGAATCTGAGATAATTTTTCATCCTTAAATGAACTGTCCTAAAGCAGACTGCAGATCTGGAACAACTGAATACTGCCTGAAGAAGTAATGCCTGCATAATATTACACTTAACAACACACAATTGTATACAGTAGATGAACATAGCTTACACAAATCCACACACACAAAAACACAAATGCACTATCCTCAACCGTCTCTTTCAGATTAGGCCTCGCCCCCTACATGGGTGTCTCCAATACCCATGAGATGCTGGAGAGAACAGGAGGGCTTGGCCTAGCATATTGCTATAACATATAACAACAGCTGGGATTTATTGCAGCCCAAGTAAAACAAGGGAGCTGCCAGAGATAGGCGCTCTCAGATGGGCGCCATAGTCTCCCTATAGCCCACATTTCCCCTAGTGTAGAATCCACCTGCAAGGGTTATAGCTTTTTGTAATACCATTTACATGATATATATGACACATGTAACTCTAAACTTAGTCTGACTATTCATTTAAATTCATATAAAAATGGAGAATAGGCACTTTCAGCGGTTATCAGAGGTACCGATTTGGTACAGAGGTTAAAGGTATCGATTACATTCACAGTGGTTGTGTAATTTGTTAGTTGTAGATTTCATTATGTATTCAAGTAGCAAGCAGAGGGATTTTGTCTGTACAATGAAAACAGACATTTTGCTAACTAAAATGAATTTAATAATAATAATAATAATAATCATCATCATCATCATCATCACGCAAGATTAACATGTAATTTAGGATATATTTTCAATATTTCTATTATTAATAATAACTTATACAGGATTTAGCCTTGTGGTAAACATTCTACACTGTAAAATGGATTGCTAGCTATAATAGCTGTTGTGTCTGGTGTTGCATGCTGTGTTATACGGCACTTGTTTGTGTTTCTGACTCAGCAACGTGACTATAAGTGCTCCATTGTCTCTTTATCTGTTATACATGTTGAACTGAATGTTGGAAGGTATTTCTATCTTAATCTGTATATCTGTTTCTTTTTTTACCTCTCACCCCTCTGCATTGGCAGAGCATCTTGGGATTGAATTTATGGGTATGGAACAATCCGTTTTGATTTCCAGTGTAAACATAATTAACTAAGTAGACACCCTTCATTTTGACATGCTCCCATTCCCTTATGTGATGTGGACTGTAAAGCAAATATCACCTTGATTAACCAATCATCCAACCAGTCAAGTCAATCAGTTACACTGTAACTCATTGGACTGAGAAACCGTCTCACTGAATCAAACTGACCCTCCGTAAAACATAGTTAACATGGATGCCATCATCTGCAACTCATGCATGCATGCATATTGAAAGCAGGACCATTATTTGTCTATAGTAGGTGGGACATCTTGGTTACCCACACTTTAGTATATGAGGACAGTATGTCAACTATTAAAGGGATATTGAACGTTTGTTAAATCCTCAACTGTAGTTACATTAACTCAGTCCACCCATAACTATGATGGAAATAGTTTACACTGCACAGAACAAACCATAATAACTCTAGAACACACACGGCTGCTAGAAACAGCAATAAGCTTAAACATGTTAGAATATAGAAGTACGAGGGAAAGTAATGTAAGAAGGTCCGTCACGTACATGTAGCACAAATATATTTAAAGTTGAACATCAGCGTGAGGACTTGTGTGAGGAGAATATTGAAACAAGGAAGTTTACAAAGTTGAGGGTTAAACACAAGTTCAATATTCTTCTAAAAAGACTTTAGTGCATAGTGCCCAGCGTTTCAGTCCAATTAACATAAACAATACCATCTATTTCTATATTAATTACCTAATTGAGTTGCATGGTGAGTGCTACAAACAGGATAACCATTCGCTTTAAACTGCTATGTCATTGAAGCAAGTCTCTCCTCTCCCTGTGCTCATTTCACATGCATGTAAACAATCTCGAATTTCTCTTCAATGTCTCCTTTTTAATGTTGCTCCTCATTCATCCCCTCTGTTGCATCCTCCCATTCCTTTTGGTTGTGTTGAAATGTAGTAGGGGTCCATAAATAGATGGATACCGTGGTATGAGCATGCCATGCTGAATTTAGATCATAACTCCATCATGCCATGCTTTCTTCATTTTTCTCATCCCTCTTTAGTCGGCCCTTGATTCATGCTGCCTTTTCCCAGAAAAGTGCTTTCAGATCAGATGCTATAATTAGTAAAATGACAGCTTCCGTCAAATAAAAAAACTGACAAATCTTAGGTCTCAGTTAAAAGGACTAGTACAAATGCAATCCATTTGTTACTTCATTATTTATCACTGATAATGAGGGTCATTTTCTACCCCTTTCTTTGAAAGTTAACAATCAGCCCTCCTTAAACTCACATAAGCACTTTTTCTGGAAAGAAGACAATGCAAAAATCATCAGCCACTATGTATTTACTTGCTGTTGCATTTTCTATGTTGACCGCTCCAAACTACTCTGGACATGCTTGCAATTAGATATACATGGAGAATTATATTTATGCATTTAGATTTTTCTATATTATTTATTTTCCCACATCAAGCTTTGTAGCTAGAACTGTTGAATCTAGCTACAAACTATTTCACTCATTGCTCTTTTCAGCACAATTGCTAAGATTAATCTAACTATTGGAAGATCATTATCTAAATATGGTTGTCCAGAGAGTATAGGAAGTGTATGATTGTGTGTAGTCAGCTATATGAGGATGAGGTTTCACGTAAACAGTATATTGTAGGAATAAATGTAACCAGTTAAATATGGAACCTGTGTTTTTTATTGTATTTTATTCCCATCCATGTTCTTTCTGTTTGTGTGTGTGCGATGTTACAGAAGCGGAGGAGCTCTACCAGAAAAGAGTACTGACAATCACGGGTATTTGTGTGGCTCTGTTGGTGGTGGGGATCGTGTGTGTGGTTGCCTATTGTAAAACCAAGTAAGTCATCACACAATTTAAAATTCCTATTTCCAGAACACACAATTTTCTCTATGCGTTGCAGTTATGGCTTGTTATGTGTACCTCCAGTTATGGAGACTTTTTTATAGTCTATTGTATAGTTTTGATATATTTCTGTTTTATTATTTATGTGTATTATGTTATATAACAAATCAAACGAATCAAAGCCGTCCCTGTGGCTATTTGTCTTTAGACTACTACAGCATAAACCGTAGAGAATAACTGAGATCCTTGTTTGTCAGGAAACAAAGAAAGAAGATGCACAATCATTTGCGACAGAACATGTGTCCAGAACACCCAAATCGGACCTTGGCTAATGGACCCAATCACCCTGGACCTAGGCCAGAGGAAATACCCATGGTCGATGTGAGTTGCTATCTCAACATTAATAGTTGACTTTACCTTTTAATTTCTTCAAGCGTGTACATTGCAGACACATGCTTAGTGGTAGTAGACTTCATGTTAAGTCATTCAGTCTGTGCTGGCCTCCCTGTTCTCTTTAACCTATTACCATCTGGCCAATCTATCTTTACGTTACAGTACATATCAAAGAATGTTCCTGCGACCGAGCGAGTCATAAGGCCTGGAGCGGAGGGCTCATTTCCTGGCAGCCATGCCTCCTCTAGATCGCACAATTCTTCAACACGAGCCCATTCATCAACCCACAGGTAACCCCTCAGCATGCCGTATATCTTTCCCGTCAGACATACAACAGCAGAGAGCACAGCGCAGCGCACTGAATACAAAAACAGCGTCCCGCGATACTGGTTGTGAAGCCACTGTGTCCCCTGCTGATCGGCATTTCTCCATCACTCTGGTGGAGGCTCGCAGCGGCCCTGACATGCTAATCGGTCTTCCGACCTGGGAGTAGAAGCGAAAAGACTAATCTAACACGCTATGACATTATAACATTCAGGTTGGGACCATGTCATTTGTTGTTATCACAAATGTCCTTATTAACTTCACGCGCTTGTCCAAAACGATTTGCCACAGGAAAGCATTCATTTGAAACAGGGCCACACTACAAAAAAATCTAAATCTTACCAAGTATATTTGTCTAATTTCTAGTAAAAATATCTAACTACACTTAATATAAGACACGATTACCTAACAAGAGCTCATCTATCCAGATATAAGGTCTTGTTTCAAGAAATCTTACAAGGACATTTTCACTTGTTCCATTGGCAGATTTGCTTACTTATTACGAGCAAACACGACCTTGTATTCATCTTTTTTTTTTTACTTACTTTTGAAGAGCCATTTTTTGCAGTGCAGCTGCACACTGTGCCATAAATCGAGCCGTGCTGCTGTGTGGCGTGCGCCCTTATGTGGATTCGACGGCATTCGCCATTCAGTACATGTTGCTGGGGTTCTTCCCACTTCACTCTGCTGAGCTCCCTTTTTTAGTGTCAGGTGGTAAAATTGGAGCGGGTCAGAGAGTAGAGCTCCAATCAGCCCCGCAGAGATGTGGCTTTAATGGTGGCTCTAGGTGAATGGCCACATTCACTAGCCAGCCAACAGAGGAGAAAACATGTGTGGCGGCAGCCACACACAGAGACACAGGCCCAGGGAATGGCTTCCCACGTTAACACCTTCCCTCTCCGTCAGACACGAAGAGAGGACGTGGAGCCTGCAGCATTCCGATAGCATCCTCTCGGAGTCTCCCGGAATGATGTCGTCATCCGTCGGGACCAGTAAATGCAGCAGCCCCGCGTGCATGGAGGCGCGCGCCAGGCGCGCCACACACTGTGGTTTCTCTGACCCCCATCGGCCAGCCTTGCAGTACGGCGAATCCTTTGACTCGCTTGGAGACTCTCCGCACAGCGACAGGTGGGAATGGGGGCTTGGGGGAGTTGTTACCACTCCTTTACTGGGAATGTTTGAGATTCCACACTGATTTTGGCTGGTGCTCTGCCAGCCTCGAGACGCCAGTCATGGCATTGTGAGCGTAACACACAGCAGACAATAATGAAACTAAGGTAGGCCGGCGTAAACAGCAGTGCTTGTTTCTGGTTTGAACTTGGTTTGTTTCAAGATGGAACATGATTAGAGATACAACAACACAGCTCCTCTAATGTTACTGCCATGATCAATTCTGATTAGTGAAACTCAGACTCATTTGATGACCAAGTCCGACTGTCACCTTTTGAACTCATTGCCGTTCTGAATAAATGAGTATGTCATATCTAAACAGCCAGTGTCTGCATTAACACCAATTAGTTGATTTGAAGCTCTAAGCTTTAATTTCTTAACTACGGCCTATAAAAACAGTTGGCTATGATTATAATCGGGATTGCTAGAGGGAAACTTAAGATATGCAGTGCCTCTGTGGACCCCGCTGTTTAAGTATTTTTCTAACTGTGCCAAAGAGTAATAACACTCAGGGTGTTTGCATGTATATACGTTCCACTTTTATATATACAGACGCGGGGAATGTGCCTTAGGGGAGTTTTTGCCGTTTTTGCCATAACTCAATAACTGGCATGCATTCAGGTTGAGTCCAGTATTAGGTCAACATTCACTAATCACTGCATTTCAGTTATTGTAAAAATTATAATAGTTGGGTCTGTGAGGGAAGATTCAGCACAGAAAAGAAAGGAAAAAAAATTCCACCAAGAGAGAACTTAAGTAAAACTCAATAACAAGTTTTTTTCCCAGGAACTATTATTTGCAACAAGATGCAGCTAGCAAAGCAATTTTCCATTTGAGGTTTAGTATGCATTCAGTATAAGGAATGCTCATCAAATATCAAACACAGCTGCCAAGTGTTAAAGGAAAAGTTGTAGGCGTGTTGCTAAGCAATGATATTATTTTAACATGTTACGATTTAGGAAAATAAACTCCAATGGACTTTCACATAACATTACAAAACATGAATGAACTTGACTGATATAGTATCAATGGAAGAGTTTGTGTTTTCTTTCATTCTTGTATCATGCATTAGAATACGTTTACAATGTAGCAGTTTGCCTTGTGCTCTTACAGATGTTCAAACTGACATGGATTAGTTACAGGAAATGTAATGCACTAAACCCAGTGTTTTCTGCCAATCTGCTGTGTTCATACTTATGTTGGTCTGGCCTGTGAATGGCAGAACACTCTGACCTTTATGGTCCCACTGAGTCACGGAGAGCAGAACAGCAGATCATCTCATGGGAGTTGAGTCTCTGTGATGTTGGCTATGGTTTAAAGCTCAACCACTCCCCACTTTGAACATCTTATTGACCATGAAACTTTATCTTAGGTCCCTATGTAACGTTCATCCTGTCACTTTATTAGTAATCAGAATGTTACTAGATTTCAAAGCACAGAAGAGACCAAAATGGCGGTGGTTTTATTGTTAATGTTAAAGGTGGGGTTACTCATTCTCAAGTATGCTTGTTAACTTCAAGCTCCAATCAAAACACTCCCTCAGACACTCCGCCCCACACAATGAAACACACAAAGCCTATCCCATGGCTGTGTCGAAGTGCCGTTTTTTTTTTTTTTTAGCACGCACACATAACGGTAACCTAGCAGAATGCGAGGAGATATTTGGGGAATATGATAAAATCCGTATTAGCTTACAATTAACTTAATATAGCTGACTATACCTTTAAGGCTACATAGAATAATGTTTGTGGTAAAATATTGCAAACACCATTCATGTATTCATTAAAATGCATTAAAGCTAGATTTAACCAGTGAGCTTAGTGATGTCTAAGCATGTCCGAAAAGGCTGGGATAGTGGGGTCACTTTGCTATGTGCTTCCAATTAGAGAGCCAGGGCTTTGTACTGTAGAAACACTTACAGTAATCATTATTATGATATTATTATTATTATTATTATTATTAGTCTTGAATTCTCTGCTGTTTGTAAATATAACATAGGACAGCTTTTGTTTGACAAATGGTGTTATACTATAACATAAATAAGAAAAAAAGTGCTATGCTGGCCTACAGGATGGTCTACTACACACATAACAGTGTAGGCCTACACACATAACAGTCGTACCAGTGGCATTAACAGTTGCGTCCACATCCTGTCGTTTCACCACAGATACGTGTCGGCCTTGACGACGCCAGCTCGCCTCTCTCCCGTGGACTTCCACTACTCCTTTCCCCCGCAGGTGCCTACCTTCCAGATCACCTCGCCCAACGCCAGCCATGCCATGTCCCTCCCGCCCGCCGCCCGCAACCCCTACCCGCCCGCGGAGGATGACCAGCCGCTGCTACGACGCTACCAGGCCCCCCTGCATGACGCCCAGTGCCAGGAGCCCTACCGGCAGCAGCACCGCACCTACCTGAACGGCAGCAGGGGCAGTCTGCCCTCCAGCCCCTACCGGATGGCGGAGGACGAGGACTACGAGACCACGCAGGAGTATCTCTCCTCCCGGGAGCAACCAAAGAGAAGCGGGCCCGGAGGTTGGCGGAGGTCCAGGCTGAACGGCCACGTGGCCCCCCGCGGGTACCGAGCCTCCCGGGACTTGGGCTCTCGGAGCTGCCTGACAGACAGCGAGTCGGAGGCGGTGGTGGCGGTGGCGCTGGCAGCGGCCGGGGAGGTGGAAGGGGAGAGCACGCCTTTCCTCAGTATGCAGAACATGAACACCGAGCCCTCCACCATCTACAGGCCGGCGGACACGCGGACTTCTCATGCGTCGGGGCGGCACGGCGGCCACGGCAACGGGCACACGAGACTGACGCACTCGCGCCCCAAACCGGACATTGCCCCCCGCTGAGGGGAGAGGAAGCGCGGCGAAAATGAAAAATCTATATACTATAGATCTGCATCTATAAGAAATATTTTATTTTATATACATGACAGATATTCTAAACAAATGAAATATTTATTTTCATTTTAGCAAAAGTTGTCTACTAGTTAACAGCGAAGACCTTTTATAGGGAAAACTCTATTTATACAGTATGTACATTTTGATTTACAGCATAAAAGATTTGCCAGTTTTTTCACAATGTAAAAATAGAGTAATATTGTGGTGCCTTTTCACTGGAGGTTTTGTAGCCTTTCTTATATGGACGCCTCATTTTTTATACGCATATATTCTTTGCTTTTCACACACCCCACCCCCATATGTTTATTTTGTTTCAAGTTGTGTTCTTTAACAATCTCTCCCTCTGGAACATTTACCCCTCCACATCATGCAATATAAACCACTTAAACATCAGGTGCATGTTTACATTAATGTGATTCTCCTGTAGGGTGTATCATTTGGGGATCTATATATTATCATTCCGAAATGCAATGCATATCCTTGTTACCATATCCTTGTTCCATATCCGTGCGTGCCACTGTTCGAGTCTGTGCTGTTGAGGTAATGCCTCAACCTGTTGGGCACCAGACCGAGGCAGATTAACATGGAGGATAGCTCAGTGTCCAGAGCATAGTTTTACACTTCAGTGCTTTAACAGAACGGAGAACCTTCAGCACAGGCGTACACCTTGAGCTGCTATAGATTTGAGTTTTATGCAGGCATTGCTAAATGTTTGTCTGCCACCCGACATGCCCGAGTCCCATAGCTTGTTCTTAGCAGCATTATAGCCTATAGATGATTTTACTCTAACCTCCAAATACTTGGCCTGTCTGTAATTGTAATGAGGTCCATAGCCAGTGAATTGGGTCGTCAGGCTGTCACTGACATAGTTTGCAAACAAACAGTCAAAACAAAAATGGTTTCATATTTTTCTCTCTCCATCACTAATGCCTCATCGTTGCCATGTGTGCACTCTGTTTTGTGGCCAGTAGAGGGCCACACGGTGTCTCAGGATTTCCTCATGCCCCGTTAAACCCCCAGTTCTCCCTATTCATCCTAACTTCTACCTAAAACTCGTACTCCCCGATGCTGAGGATGAGGATCTGGATAATCTAAACATCTAGCATACCACTTCCCTGACCACACTCATTAAAAAAGAGACAAACCCAAGTGCACGCAGAGCAGTATAGGGAATGGCGTATGCATTACAAAAATATACGAAACAGCTGTGAAACCGGGGAGGGTCATACAATGCAAAAATATGCAAACTTTCTATTTTGCTGTTTGACTACATCATTTTCTAAGAGGTGACTGTGGTGTGTTGTGTGTATGTATAAGAACTATGTGATGCCTGTAGGATAGAATATGAAAATATCATTGACATCAATGTGTATTTACGTTTATTATTTCGTACAGCATGTATGCCATTTTGCAAGATTGCCAGCTTCCCTGTGTTCATATAATCGTTTCCTTTGAATGACAATGTGCACAAATGTATCTGTTAGCCAACTTGTTTAATGCAGCGCGCCATCGAACATGCACACTTCCATTAATGTTATGGCACTTAGTGTCTCCTCAGACAGAACCGTGTACTTATTTGTCCAGTTTAAAACCCGAGTAACTTCAAATCTAGTGGATTATATTAAGGTTAACACCCATTTGAACGCTGTGTGCGCCACTGAATGGAAAGAAGAAACTTCTAAAATATTATTTTCTATGATGTTCTAGAAATGCATCTATTCAAGAACCTATAGTTAATGATTACAGAATCATGAAGGGGGAGTAGGACAAGTTTTAACTGCATGGTCAGTGGTTCTAAAGAATGTTTTATATTTTATTATTATTATTATTATTATTATTATTAGTATTTCTTTTTTGTGTTATTTTTTTGTTTTTCACTACAAGACTACACTACATTGCGTTTTTCACTTCTAATTTTGTATGTCTGAAAAATGCAAAACAAGACAGTGCTCCTCTAGTTTATATGTTATATTTCCTTTCCCCTCCCAAAGTCCCACCACTCAACTGACATGCCACCAGGTATGTCCTTTAGTGTCCTTTGTTTTACGTTCTAACCCCTTCCTGACCCAGCCCTTGCTTGAAACGTTTAAACACCTCTCCTCTGCATGTCCTTGTGGTCAAGGTTAGATGGGTGCATGGTAATAAAAAAGCAGCAAACAATTATTTTCCATTCGGTGAAATTGTATTTTCATTTAACATTCAGCAATAAAAAAAAATATAGAACCTTCCCTCAAATCACCCCTGAAATATGCTAGAAAAAAGAAAAATGGGAGATTGTCATAGATTGTAAAGTGAAAAATGAATCCACATGTTCATATGAGAAAATAAATCTTTATTCATACATATCATTTGATGACGTAGTTGTTTCTCTACAGCCTTGCAATGATCTAGTTTAACTTAAAGAACTCTTCCAGTGATGCAAAAATGATGTGATTAACGTACTATGAGGATACCTGAAAATTGGCATAACATAAAAACAAAAACACAAACAAACATAAAATCTTGTGTGTGTGTGTGTGTTACATGAAGTGATTTGTGAATTTTCAAATCCACTCAGTAATACTGTAGACCTGAAGTATCTAAAATCATAGAGAAAATCGAATTTAACAATAAACATTACTTGTAAGAATATATTGTTGTAAATTCATTCACACTGAAATAGGGAATTCTATATTCAGAATATTTTTTTGTTTGTATTGTTTAATTTTTATTTCTGATTGTCTGAGCTGATGCTCTACCACTGTTCAACCACTAGATGGAGAAACATTTATTATTATTCGTATAATTTTAGATTATGGTCACACATAGTCCTATCATACTGATCCACGTTCTCAGTGTGTTGACCTGTTTGCAATTTGCCTTTAGCCTACTTTAGAGCCTAACTAAGATGTGTTGCCTACTTTAATCATTATAATCATAGATTGCCTTTGTAGAATGGAGGTGAACAAGATACGAACATCTATATTTCTGACCACAAGGAGGCAGAACAGGCATGGTCGAAGCACACTCGCATCATTTATCATCTATAGGGATCAAACTCAAATTCAAAGTCATTTTTTTAAAAGCCTACTAAGGAATGTTTTAAATAAATAAAAATTACATGCATAAAATTAATATATAATATAGTATCATAGAAAGTGATAAAAGATTGAATGAATTAATGAATTGTTGTCTACATTATACTGTAAAGGAGCCAGCATTTCACAGCATTTCACAGAATCTTGTTGGATAATTACTATATAATGGTTACATATTATATTATATTTTTGTGAGCAGTAACAATGAATGTTGACACTTTGATATATTAAAACAAAATCTACCATTTCTACAGCCATTAGCATTAGAAATAGCTTATTTGTGAATTAGTACACTCAGACTTTGGGTACGTTATCACAGTTGTCCTTCAACAATACAGTTTCCTTTTCCAGTGATATCTTGGGCTGTCTTCCAGATACCCTGTATTTGAAAAAAAATTATACATTTCTTAGTCTAGACCATTTGAGGATTTGTGTGCAGAAATGCCATTGTGGTTGGAATCAAATACCCGGTAACACTATAAATGTACAATATTATTTTGTTATTTCAGTTTCCAAGTAAGCATATATCTCCCTTGTGCCTGAGTGCTGACTGGTTTTCTTACATCTGTATTACTGTATACTGTACTGTACTGTAAGCCATTATATAATGGATGGTTGTGTTACAAACAGTCTTATTGAATACTGTATATTTGAGCTACAGTATGTAATGGCTATTTTAAAGACATATACTAAACTGTCAAAAAGATAATGCCATAATTTCACAACACGTAGAAGAAGATTCAGAACATTAACCAGAGGCTAACTGTCCTGAGA
>JAODLL010000006.1:1281730-1320743 GCA_026546735.1 Forbesichthys agassizii | reverse complement strand
GTGTGTGTGTGTGTGTGTGTGTGTGTGTGTGTGTGTGTGTGTGTGTGTGTGTGTGTGTGTGTGTGTGTGTTTGCTTGGGTACGAGCATGTGTCTATAAGGGAAAGTAACTACGAACACTACAGAAGGGTACAGAACAGTGATCAGAATCAGTCATCAGATTGTGTTGTACACCCAATGTAATGTAATGTACACTACTGACCTCTAGATGGCGACGGTTGATCTCATAAACTATTTCTAGGTGACGAGGCAGCAGATGAGCAAAAAGGTCAATAGGCCAGCGCTCCAGCGCCTCAGGAAGAACTGTGTGATTGGTGTAGGCGCACGTACGAACACAGACGTCCCAGGCCTGAAAGAACAGAAAATAAATAATGTTATTGTAATGTTTGCCGGCTCAATATAATGTTAATTATTGTAAAACCACAATAAAGAGCTGCAGGACTGCTTAAAGATAATACACCTCCATGGGTATCTTAAATATATTTGATTTGGAAATGTTTGTTTGATCAACACAAGTACTGGCTCAGTAGCTTATTATCCAGTCACCCTCCTATTAGTCTCAACATCTTCTGACATCACATTGTTTAGTTTTCCTCATTGCAAGTTTAACGTCTGATTTGGTCATTAAGATACGTCGTTGGTCGTCGTGCATGTCAGTCAAAATACTTTTTTGTCAAGTAGGTGGGCACTGATGCAGTTAGCCAGAGCTGTGTCCCAGACTTTACATATGTAAAGGCTGGCTCTGCCAGACTACCCTCATATATGCAAATGTGAAATGCTCACAAGGCTTCACAATGTGGGAGGCAACATTATTGTCATTACATTAGCAAACTTACCAGCTGTGGTTTTTCCTAGTTCTCGTAATAATAATTAAAAAATTAAAAACACTGATACATCATAAGCAATATGTTAAACAAAACACAATCAATAAGCACAACTTGTATAGCCTCTTTAATTCTCACCATCTCCCAGGTCAGTTTCTCCTCATCCAATAGCACCCTCATTAGCTCAGGAATAGCCATGGCGGGATGGGTGTCATTCAGTTGGATGGCTACCTGCGTGTACATTCAATTAGCTAAGGTAAAATGGCTAAATTCATTAATTTATCATCAGCCTAATATGCTTGTGGCTTTTATTTTCTCCTTACCTTGTCAGGAAGTTTGTCGAAGTCTGTGCGAACCACTTCCCTAGATCCAAACTTAGAGACCTTGAAACGGCGGATGATGTCTTGCAGTGTGGCAGACACCACAAAGTATTCCTGCTTTAGACGCAATTCCTTCCCCTCAAAGAACTGCCATAGAAATGGAATAGTAAGTAAACATTTTCAGATTTGGACAAGCTTTGGATAGTATGATAAACCATCAAATGTTAGTGTATTTTTGTGATCAGTAATCAGTTCTGGAGTATTGTATGTTCGAGTATTAATTTAGTCAAAAGTTTTAGATTACACTTACATTAATAATAATAATAATTTTAATAATAAGACCACATCCATAGCTTGTGACTTTAACCAGGGTGGTGAAATGTTATCAGGCTTCACTTGTGCTAAAGCTAAATGTACTGTGATGTATCCCAAATCCTGGAACTTAAAATACACCTCAAGAAGGGGGGAATAATAGACCAGTCTTATGTCAGATCAAAAAGCATCAGAAGCAGCCAATAGGATCAGGCTATGTCTTTGGCTGGAAAGAAATTACACTATAGTTAAGGTCCAAATTATGGAAATTCATCTTAAGAGCAAGTTAAATGTCCATAATATTGGCAATTTTGCTGTAATAGAATTTAAAGCCATCCACCAACCATTTTTATTATGAATTATATTGTTTGATGACAAGAACAGTTATTACTGAACTGCAGAGCATATCATCACTATATATTCTGTTCTGCAACTTTATAGATGAAAATAGTTTTTTTTGTGAAACAGTAAATGTACAGTATTTCTGCAACATTGGAAATGATTAATTCAAGTTTGGAACATTTATTTTTTGTAATCAAGTAATTAATTTGAGATGCACCGGATTATGTATGCATGCATTTGCATTATTTCTATAGCTGTATATACTATACATTCATTGACAATGTTGGTTGAAGTTAAAACTAGGGCATTCATTTGACGCTTTTTAACAAGTAACAGGGATGGTATATAGCATATAGGGGCTAGAACCCATGACCTTTGTGGTGCTATATCCATGATGGAAAAGATTCAAATGAATTGGCAAAGGGTTAAAGCGTAAACGTTACTGTATTGCTTACATTGTCATTGGGATACAGCACACGAGATATGTTCTCAGCCAAGTTTCTGTCCAACACAGCCTGAATATAGCCGCCCACGTTGACTGAGAAAATAACAGACAGAACAGTTGTTAAGGCACGTCATAGCAACAACCTGAAACTCTTGCATTTAACTGGACACGTACAGTCTTTCAGGTTGAAGTCGCAGGGGGCCTTCGCAGACCAAAGCCTCATGGTGTTGACAATGTTGTTTCTGTAGCCAGGGATAGGGGTGTCATATGGCAGAGCCAAGACTACCTGCCAGTTTAGTCATTAGAGATGAAAGGATAATTACAGTAGCTGTGTCTAAGTAACGTGAAACCTTTAAACCTTAACCTTTATAGTTTAGTCATGTCCATAAACTGTATACTAGTACTAACTACTGTATAATACTAACATTTAATGAGTAGAATGTATATCTCTACCTGAGTGTCCACCCATTTTGCCCCATCTGGGTGGTGCTCTGTTCTACCATAGAAGTGTACTGGACGCATGTATTCGGGGCGGGCCTTCTCCCAGGGGTTGCCATAGCGCAGCCAATCATCGGCCTCCTCAACCTGAATGAAGGTGTAGAGCAGATAGAAGCGTGTGTAAACGTGGAAACATTCACACCAAAGTGAAGAGGAAAAATGTAACGTGTAAAATTCACGACCTGCCAGCCATTGACAATCTTTTGGTTGAAGATGCCAAATTCGTAGCGAATGCCGTAGCCGTAGGCCGCCAGACCCAGTGAAGCCATGGAGTCAAGGAAGCAGGCTGGTTGCCAAGGACAAAGGAAATACTTATCAAGCTTGTGAGCAGCGCAAGCAGAACCAGTTTGAGTACACTTAGAGACGACAGCTGATGTAGAATTCTTGTGTAACGATGACAAATGAGAGAAATACCAGCAAGACGACCCAGTCCACCGTTGCCCAGACCGGCATCTTCCTCCATGTCTTCCAGTTCCTCCATGTCCAGACCAAGCTAAAAAACAACAACGCCACACATCATAACAGCCCAACACATCCCAAACACAGTACAGTAAAACACACAGCATTTTCCAACAGTTTGCTTCTATGAGAAATCACAACTTTAAACATGGTTCAGTAGCTCATAGAAAGCCTATCGAGTAACTGGTTGCACAGAAGGTATCAGCCTTCGACGCAGTGCAGTTTTCTCACCTGGTATGTGGCCTCATCGCAGGCGTTCTCCAGTGCAAGGTTCACCATGGTGTTCTGGAGTGTCCGGCCCATGTAGAACTCCAAAGAGATGTAGTAAACACGCTGTACATGGTGTTGATGGTGGGGCAGATGGAAGAAAACATTTCATCATGAGCATAACGTAGTATTATGCAACTGCATTTTTGTCTGACTTTGAAGAACACTGCAGAGTATTCTTTAACGCCCCTCTTTAAGGACCCTCTTCAAGGACCCTCAAGTTGAGCACTGTTGATGTTTAAATGTCAATTGTATGATTTCTGCTGGCAGCGGTGGAGGAGTATGGAACAGTATGAGCCTATGAGAGCTGTAGTGGCAGCAGGAGTAGAGAGCATAGAATGCACTCGAAACTCAGATGTGGGAGAGTCATGCAGTTTTGGCAATTTCTGCCAAAAGGCATTTGTGGACACACATAAATAAATGATATGTTATTGATTGATTATAATTGATGTTATGGTAAAAGCAATTCGATGACATGATAATGTCATCCCAGGGGTATTTATCTAATGTCTAATAATAATAATAATAATAATAATGTCTAAAATATATACAAAATACGTTTTATAAATAATTTGCATCTTTGACATAATATTATAATGAATATTACCGTAATAATATATAATATAATATAATAATAATAATTTTAAAAGAATTTGACAATGTCAGACTTAGGTAATACACATAACATCATATCATTACATAACTCCACATTTCCAAGTACGTAAATCTTTAGGGGTTATAAGCTTCAGTATATCTTTTACAGTACAGAATATGTAAATAACTGACACCAGAGCCTGGCTTTAGCCTTTGCCATTTGTTCTTTTTTAAACAGGGTGCATGGTCTTCACTCTAAAGAGGTTTAATGGAATTCAGAGGAGAGGAGCCCGAGTGGAGAGATAGTTGTGGGTGTTGCATAACAGAAACATTTTGACCGGGGCAAAAATAGCTCCTTTAGAGGTCACTGAAAAGGCCGACATGTGCTTGATACCCATTCATTGTGAGGTCTGAAGAGGTTTGAAACCATAAGGGAACATATAATAAAGGTTACATTTACCAGTGATGCATTATTAAGCACTGACTTAGCACTGACTAATGGATTTTTCAATGCATTATATTTTATATTTAATTCAATAGTACTAACTTTGATTATTTTATTGATATGCTCTCTTAATTTACTGTGAATGACATACTAATAGCATGAACTCTGACCTTTCATTTCATAACAGTGTCAGTATTCTGATGATGAGGTGATAGCAGTAGAAGGTCAAATGTTCTCTGAATTGCAGTAGACTGCTGCATCCCTAGCTGGCTAAAAATAGACTACTTTTACAGTACAAACAAATGGCACCTGTACCGTATGGCTTCACTACTGTGCATATTTCTGCTGTAAAGGCTTCTGTAATTGGTTCCTACTTTGTGGTTAGTGTATCTAAAATAGTTAAACTGGACAAAGGGTGTTGCAGTTGTAACAGCACTTTAACTAAGCTGATAATTTTAGACTGAATCGTATATTTGGAAATATTATATTAGCGTGACAATCAAATAGCTCCTTGGACCTACAGACATGGCTATGTCCTCTATGTTTAGGACATGCATGGGAATGAAAGGTTTCAGCACAATGTAGAACCAATAGCAGACCATCAATGCTAAGCCCCCACATATAAATTTAAATGTCATGACATGATGGCATTAGACTGACATTGGTATAATTTGTGACATTTAGCACATCTGGGGGGGTGGGGGGAGGGGTATTTTTTACAACAGCTGTAGGAAATCCTCTTACTTGCAACTGAGGATGGAGAAATATTTACATATTTTTCATTTAATACAATTTACAGAGTTCACCATGATAAAAAGCCTATTCTAATTCACTCCTTAACAACTTTAAAAGTAAAATGTACTCGTGGTGTACATGTAGGCCTCAATGTGTCCATGTTTGTATGTGTATATTGCATGTACATGTATGTATTTTTTGTATTACTGTATTATTGCATAGACCTTTATGGGCTTATTAAATTAACAAATTTCCCCTCACGGACAAATAAAAGTTTTACTCTATTCTTTTAATAATATTAATACAAATGATATATCAGAAATGTTGAATGCTTAATAATAATTATACCTTGTAATAATATAAACGTATAATAGTTGATTTGACTGGAAACTTAAATTATGAATGCAATCCAATGGACTTACTTTGGGGTCTTTCTCATAGTAGTATTGCTGGGTTCTGATCCACCTGCCCACCAAGTGGTCTCGCACAGTGTTAGCAAGAGCAAAGTAATAATCCCTTTTGGTTGCCACATTTCTGTCCTTCACCAGAGTGAAGTGGAGGTGTCTGTTGAAGTTCTGCTTCAGCTCGTCGACGTTTTCAATGCCGGCGAGGCCTCTCACTGATATCTGTTTTTTCCTATCCTGGTCTGACAGTGGTTTGGACATGGTGGACTCGGGCAATGCTGAGATAGCAGGTACTTAGAAACTAGCAGTCCAGATGCTAAGCAAGACACCCACACAGATGGCTCATGTTCATCCATTTAAAACCATAGCTATAAATATTCAGTAGAGGGTGGAGCATAATACTGTATGGCACTGTAGCCTATATATGATCACAGAGACGGATTGTCTGCTTGTCTGTGTATCAATCCCACTGAACATGCATAGTCTAATAGTCTGTAGTTTGGTGGATATACATGCAGGGTCTGTATATCTAAGGCTATACAGCACCCTCGTATGCATACGAGGGAGTCTTGGTAATTCCTACACTGAGGGTAGTGGGTACAAGGGGATATAACCATCCGTATTGATAACTAAACAGCTACTATATTCACTTCCTCCACCAGATTAGCATGGTGCTCTACGCTTGGTGCTGACACTCTGACATACTGTAGCAACAATAAGGATAAGGTTTTAATTTATCTTATATTTCTTTCATCGGATTCCTTTAACCATTTTTATTAATGTATGTCATTTAAGTTTCATCTTGTGTATCTTTATTGTATTCCTTTATGCACCTGTTTTAATTTTAATTTTATAATCAGATTTCTTTAACCATTTTTATTAATTTTGTTTCTCTGTATTTCTGTATTTGTTTATGGGAAGCACAACTGTGCATGTATTTGCTCTCTGCAATTCTGTATGAAAAGTGCTATATACATTAAGATTATTATTATTATTATTATTATTATTATTATAAATTGGGAAAATCATGTATTATTCATTCAGTTCTGTGCCATTATACTAGTCCTGTTTCTATATAGTGTTACATCCTTGTGAAACATTCCAACAGCTAGTTTCCCAGATATGGATTAGGCCTATATAAAATATAAAATAAATATCCAGATCTCCATGGACAAAAGTTATTAATCTAGGGCAATATGTGTATTCCATGTCAGAGATATTGTGTTATAAGTGTCATCTTAAGTGTGCATTGATACTATATGTTACATACAGTACAGTACATTATTGCACTCTTGTTCACAAATATATTTCAGAGCATACAGTGCTTTTCATTTATATTCCTCTCTCATTTTCTATCAGTTTTCAGATTGTGTTTGTGTTTTAGCTATTTGTCTGATATAATCATATTTTTTGACCAGCAGATGGCAATCACATATTATAGTTCACACCTAAATACCAACACATGACAATGCAAGCTATATACAGCACAGCACAATACTGATTCATATTGTTACTGCATATTTCTGCATTACAGCAGTATACTGTAAATATATTATTGTAATTAAACCATTGCTATCAACTATGAGTACTTGAGTACTTGTTGTTGTACTTGTGTTCTCATTTAATATCCACATTTTTGATCTGGTCTCTAAAATGTCCTTAAATTTTCCAGGAAACAAATTAGCATCATATCTATATACAACTATGTACAAATGTAAATATATGATGAATGGATAAAGAACAATTCATGGCCAAACCTTTCCAGAATTGGAAAAAAAAAGTATATTTCCAACAAACATCATGCAAATCTGACTAATTAATAACAAAAAGTGCTAAAAGCCACTTCACTTCCAGTTAATACATTAGTAAGCCAAACTATCATGAAGTCCTGACCTATAAATAGCACTCTGACCCAGTCCCAAAGGCCATGATATTTGAAAGGCATGTCTTGTTAATGTCACTGAGCAAACAACACTGGAATTGGTCTATGAAAGAATTAGTAGCATCGCAGTTTAAAAGTGGCCTTTTTGGAGATACTTGTCAGTATTTTAATCCTATCTATAAGGCATTACTGTACATATGACCGTTACTTTTATAATTGGCAGAGCTGTGTAAAATAGACAGAATCAGCTGTTTGAAAGTGTGTATATTACTATTAATGTTACTCTTATAGTACTATGCATGTGATTTGAGTCACAATTCATAGCAGTCAACCATAGCCGCCTGGGAGGTCTTCGCGTCTCACATCTATTTCTGCAAATATAGCCGCTGGCAATATCAAAGGCAGGAATAACATGAACAGTGACACCTAGCGGGCACTACAGTTATCGCTCATTCCATTATGAGAGAAGAGGCTGGGCTCCTGTTGTATGCACATTTTGACAGACATAGAGAACTGACTGTAAACTACCTATATACAGTACTCCATTGTATAAAATGTCTGTTAAATATTGTGTTATAGAGTCCAATAGTGCCATACTGTATGTTTCACTTAAAATGTATAATATTTTTTATTTTGTCTCTTATAATTTGGCTATGCTTGTTAGAACGTCATTATCCTTGATTCTAGATTCCATGTTTGGTTATGCACAGTGGATGATGAATACATGAATGTGCATATGATGCCATTCATGGTTATTAACTCAGAATAAGAGCATGTACAAGCTCTGTTGTATTATTATTATTAGTATTATAATTTGTCGTCTTCATGGAAACTTGATGGTTGTAACAATAATGAGCATTGGTAGCCCATCACAAGTCTATTTATCATAACCTGTGATATATACTCCCTTCAATTGGACCACGTGAAATGTTGTTTTCTTCTAGCAGGTTCCATCCTGCTTGTGGAACAATGGACCAGCGCTTTACTCTCGCAAGGATCCTGGAGGGGGCCTGGGAGTATTAGCCTCGTGAGACAATCTTGATCTCGTTGGCTTCAGTTTAATTTCACTGTAAGAATCAGTCTGGAAAGCCTCGCAATCATTTTGAATGTGTTAGAGTAGCATCTGAACTTTCCAATTAGCGTGGTGCCGACAGTGAAAACCACCTGATGGTTCATCAAATCAAGTATTTCTTTGAAAGTACCTGCCATTCACAAACAGTTTCAACATACGGCTCCCCAGATGGACTTGTGACAAAAATTCCTTTGGCATGTCAGGTTATGGGAGTATTCCTTTCTGATCTACATGTGTTTTGTGGATCTGGAGAAGGCGTATGACCGGGTTCCCCAGGAGATACTGTGGGAGTATGGGATGAGGGGGTCTCTTTTAAGGCCAATCCAATTCCTGTATGTCCAAAGCAAGAGCTGTGTATGGATTCTCGGCAGTAAGCCGGACTCGTTTCAGGTGGGTGTTGGTCTCTGTCAGGGCTGCACCAATCCTGCTTATGATAATTCATTATACAGTATGCAGTATACAGTATATGTGAAATGCAGTATATCAAGGCATAGTCGTGGTGGGGAGGGGTTGTGGTTCAGCGGCCTGGGGATCTCATTGCTGCTTTTTGCAGATGATGTGTTCCTGATGGCATCATCGGTACCATGATCTCCACTCACTGGATTGGTTTGCATCCGAGTGTGAAGCGGCTGAGATGAGGATTAGCACCACTAAATCTGAGGCCATAATTCTTAGAAGGAAACCGAAAGTGCCTACTCTGGGTATGGATAGAGTCCTTACCCCAAGTGAAGGAGTTCAAGTACCTCAGGGTTATGTTCGCGAGTGAAGGGACATTGGAGTGGGAGATTGGCCAGAGAATCGGAGCGAAAGAACCAAATCACGGGTACAAGCGGCCGAAAGTGGTTTTCTCAGGAGGGTGGCAGGTGTCTTCCTTAGAGATAGGGTGAGAAGCTCAGCTATCCGTGAGGAACTCGGAGTAGGGTAGAGATAAGTTTGAGGTCCCCTGCTGGAGCAGCTGCCCTCGCGACCCGACTACGGATAAGCGGATGAGGATGAATGGATGTAGCGGTGATCAGCTTAACCTCAACCGTTGTATACTTCAACAGTGGGTCGTGTTATGAACATAGCTGTTGCTGTGTATAGCCGTGGCTTTTGTAATGTGCTTTGAGTGAGTAATTATTATTCCAAATACATAAACTCTCATTACAATCAAACAAGGATTAGTCACAGCCAAAACGATGAGCAAGAATTGTACTAAGCTTGAAGCTCAAACCTCCTACACACTCACTATTATCAATAACCATTTCCTCAGTATTTGTACTTTTAAAAGTGTACATCCAGTCTATCTATGAAATACACATTCTAACACCCATGGAGGTGAGCATGCATCCATCTCAGGAGAACGGCTCTAAACCGGGTGCTAGTGGGATGCTCTTGGATGTCGCTTGATCTTGCAGCCCAGTATGAGATTGTAGTCCTGGTTCTGGCCCTCAGCACATAGAAGAAAGGGCTCTGCCTCTGCTGCTGGTATGCTGCACAACCTTTAAAACTCTGTAACACCTTAGGGGCTCTTCCACAGAAACATAGCATGCTGTTCTCTGGGTCAACTGAGGCATGGGAGCTGGAATTCCACCACTGTCGAACAATATCACTGAGTTAACTTACTGTATAAAAATGCTTGAGAATATAATCTTAAAGCCACTACAGACAGCAGTGACAATGTTGCATTACATTATAATGATTTGACCTTGAGTGTGAGGTGTACACTGTACAATTCTAACTCAAATCATAACGTAATGTTTAGTAAAGGAGGGTGATATTTCAGTTTAATCGGGTTGGATTTCACTTTTTTTTTTTATGGCAAGTTACAATACAAACACCAAGCTATAGCTTTCATAAGTATTGGGGCCAGGTAGATTAGTGGGTTAAATTCTCAACATGCTCAAAGGAATAGCGCCTGCTAAATGGCAGAAGTGTACATTTACAGTAGTTTGGTTTTCTGATTTAGTTAAAACAATTGGTCTCACAACATGAAATGTCAGAATGTCTGCTTTAAATTTGAGAATAATTACATTTGCGTAGAACTGCGTAGGATAGGTAGAATTTGGCTGTGCCCTAAATCTGTTTAGTGAAGATTTAGAGATCTAAGGATTGTCATTACCCTACTATAGCTCAGCTGTAACAGAATAGTCAGTCAACTTGTGATTGAATATGAGCATCTGGTGCACTTCCACCTCTCTGTTCCTCTATAAGGAACCTTTCTCATGTCCTTGAATGTATGTCAGTGCGATCAGGAAACATACTGAAATTGAGAAGTTATGTTCACTGTCCTTTATTAGATGACAGTAGGGACCTTCTTCACATGACCCGGAAGGAAATAGGTACAGTATACTGTAAAAGCATCAGAACCAACCATTCTTATATGGAACCGACACTACTGCTCATTTAGAAAATTATCATTATTTGCATTTATATCTTAATAATTGTTCTATAGTGCAATCAGTGCTATAAAAAATCTGATTTATGAAAGTACTGGGTGGGCTGGTTATTTTTGAGTTGTGTATGTCAATTACATTTAAATGGTGGATGAAATGGGAAATATACTTTTGTATTCTAGGGGGAAGGTGAATGAATATTAATTTGCTCAGCTTGAACCATTTGACAAAGCATTTAAAATAAATACAGAAGTGCTTCCTACTGAAGCTATATACCCTCAGCCTATAGGCAGCAGATATTGTTTACTTGCACTGCTGTTTTGCTGACTATATTTTACCTGAATTGCTTTTGAGTATTAACTTTATTGTGCTGAGCAAAGTGCTTCACTGTACACTATAAAGTGTAACACAAGTAATTTAGTAGATACAATCAAGTTGTTAGCTGCTAGATCGACACGTTTTAGCTGTAGACAGCATGTAGTTGGCAATTGTAGGCTACTGCCTTCCACACAATTACTGTTTTCTCGCCTCCAGGGAGCTCATTGGTGCTTTGGAAGCAGCGTCTCCTCCCTTGAACCATGCATCCTTGCCAATCTCAGAGAATTATATACTGTCTCTGTAATAATTAAGCCCAGACTTAATGCCAGGCAATAACCAGTTCAATAGCTTTACTGTGCAGTTATCAATAGCTCCCTCACAAGGAAGACAAAAAACACAGGACATCCTAACTCAACCTCCTGTCTCTCAGTGGAATGGCATTAATTAAATTATTTGCACAAATTGATTTAGTCTAAAGGCACATCACTAAAATCCACTAAGGTGTGGAAAGACATTGTTGGCTGCACATACACCTAGTTAATAACACTACAATGTTTTATTAAGAAATTGATTTTCTTAAGGTATGTAGGCCTACTTTCACATGGTAGCCTATTACAGTCCATTAATTAATCATACTAGCCCCAAATTAATTCTCAAATTAATGGAAAAGTAATGACTTCCAGAACTCATAAAAGGTGTAGGCTACTGAGGCCATAATTCTGTGGGTGTGGGCCACTTAATCCGCCATGGCAACGCTATTGCTTCATATTATATCAAGTAAGCATGATTGGTCAACAGCTGCTGACCGCGCCCTCAACCCATATAGCTACCTACCTAGCAAACTAATACCGTCAAGTGTCGAGGGAATGACGGTTATGCTGTGCTCGGTGCAGCGGAGGAAAGCCTCATTGTCTACACAG
The DNA here is from genome assembly GCA_026546735.1 of Forbesichthys agassizii. Classification (NCBI taxonomy): domain Eukaryota; kingdom Metazoa; phylum Chordata; class Actinopteri; order Percopsiformes; family Amblyopsidae; genus Forbesichthys; species Forbesichthys agassizii. Next base: position 1,308,533 of record JAODLL010000006.1, on the reverse strand, counting down.
CGTAAAGATTCGAGCTTTCCCAGCTTGTCACAGACAGCGTATCTGGAGATCGTGCTCTCCCAATGAGCACAAAGGTCGTCTTCTACTGCCACATGTATCTATATAGCATATAATATAGGATTTCTTTTGTCGGGAAAACCTGGAATAATACGTACCACCTTGCTTTATCCATGTGTCGGATCGCCAAGTGATGTTCAGGTAACGGCACCTTACATACATCACGGAGAAATGACCTCATGAGCATCAGTTCGAGGCATTTTAGAGCTGTTTTAAAGCATATTGCAGTGGAAATTTAACATTTAGAGAAACACTGTTTTCAATGTCATTGGTCCGAGATTCTTTGTATCGTAAATCGGCTATTTTTGCTGACCAATTATTAGTAGGCTACTTATATGACGTTTGCGGTTACGGTATATCCTAAAGATCCCCATATACTCTGATGTTAATGATGTTAATGTTGTTGTTTTTTACTGTCAATATAGGTAGATAGAGGGGATTGGGAATATAATTTCCATAACCAACACCGTTGCGGATAAGGTCGCTTAATTGCGTGCCGGAAGACGTGCCCGCGGTTGTGGGCTACCCAGCTCATACTGTAGGGCTAGTAGCTTTCCTGTAGAAAAAAAGGCTTCTGCTTCGACATCGAACAAACAGCCTCTGTCAAGATGCTGAAAATATCTGGACGGGGTTAGGTATTTTATCAATCTATCAGATATTGCACCCTGGGTTGTGTTGATTTCCATATAAAACCTGACTTCCTTGATCCATATGCAACGATGCAGTATTTTCATGCATGTTGGTTGGTATTTATGCAAGTGAAATATTTTCTCTGTGTGACAAAGAAGGGGCAGTTTAAAGCAGACAGAAACACAGTCAGACACAATAGAGACTTGGCCTTGCCACGAGGGCTTGTGGAACATCAGTCATGTGTTATTATCTTTTGAAGTCAGGGCAAAGCCACGACCTGCCAAGGAACATCTCCTAAAATCCACACATATATGGCCCCAAGAGATGTGATACAAGTATCGGTGGCCTACAGTATAGCCTACAATGGAACACACCTGCCTGAAATCTACTGTACTTAGGCAGACTACTGAAGCGGTGGAGGATTGCCAATCAAGACACCATAGAATAACACATGCAAGTGTAATAGTCTTGTCATAGAAGGTTACCGAATCTCATCAGCACGTTCTGTGAATGACTGTTGCAAGAATCAACGCCCCTAAGCAAGTAAAAACAACGTTAGACTGTTAAACAGTATTGTATTTGATGAAATCACATGTCTACAAATGATTGCACACAATTTAATTTTGCTTTGTTTTTATGACTTCATGAACATGAAGAACATTTCTCCTGGTGTTTGTTGGTTATTTTAAGGTCAATTGATTGGCAATCAATGGATTTACACGTGCACATTTTGAATTATTTGAAAATAAGGCCTTGTTTTGTGTCGTACTCTGTAGTGCACCAATAGGTCTAACGTTTTTCAATTGCGGTCAAAACGAATGCCAATATTCTAAAACTGTTATTTTTCTATTCATCCAATTCTGACAATCTTGTTGGTGCATTGTAAAGTTCAGCACCACCTTTGTGGACAGCAGAACATTATAACCACTCAATGCCTTCAGTGTAAATTCTTCACGAAAACCATTGGCTTTCTGACCGGCAGCACTCTACGTGGCACACTAATGTGTTAACGCACAAGATTAATATCAGAAACGTGTTGAATGCATCAGGTGTGACCGCCTGCCCATGCACTGTAGTGTTACTACAAGACAATAAATGAGCATGTTACAAGCTTATAGGTTTCTCTCCTGCTATTCCAGAGGACAGTGCTCGAAGTAACGAGAAGGCACATTTGAAAGGCTGTCACCATGGCTGTGTTACGGCTTAGGCGTGCATGCGTGGCCAGGGAGGTTGGAGGGGGGTGGGGAGGGTTGTTATTAGACATTCTGTGGCATTGTGAATGGTGTCGTTTCCTCTCTATCGTGTCCCATCAAGGTCAAAAGCATAGACTGAGAGCGGTGGCCCTGGCCTTTTTACTCCTGGCTCTGGCAGGGAACGTGGCCTGCAGACCACTGCTGCTTCTAATCAGGCCTGACGCGTGACTCAGGCGCATGCCAGCTGCACCGGCAAACAGGGATTATATCCCTGAATAGGGAAGACAAAAAAAAAAAAAGTCGCTGTTGAGATCTTTATTCTCCACACCTTTGGCAGGTTTGGGTCATTTATGTATCCATGTGCCAACTATATTGAATGTAGCCTAATGGCTGAAATGAAATATTTAAGTCTTGTGTACACAATGGCAGTCAAGGAGGCACAATGGCGGTGAATTTAAAGGACTCTGCCACAAAGGATACACTATTGTTCCCATCCCATGTTGTTAGTGGCGATTAACTAAAAGGATGTTGTTGTATCTAGGAGCCTAACACAGTATCGCAGCTGTTTAAGAAACCAATAGGAAAATGAACTATTACAGACACAAATGACTTAGATATAGTTGATTAAAATGACAATAGAACTGCAAGAGAATAGTCAATGAAAAACTCAATGAAATTGTCGGTAATTTTTCACAACAAGAGATAAGTGGAATGGAGATTGGAGATGGTACAGTGCTGTAATTTTCTCAAGTGATATACTTCTTTTTTCATTTATTTATATATTTTTAAACCTGCAGCTTTGCATCATTCAGACATCCAGACAAGAATGTGTGCAGTGTGCACCGATATGATGCTCTGTGATCAATAAGATGTCACTGTTTAGCTTGGAACTGCTAGTACAGTACCTACGATATTCTGTGTCTGGAATACGCACATGTGCATACGTTCATGTACAGTAGTACAGTTGTCTACTGTAAATAAAGTGTATTGCTTTACTTTGAAATTATGTGAACGACATTCTCCCAACACTCATAGTTGCAATGTAAACCTTGCGTAATGTCTAACGCTATTGAGTGTTATTACGGTATATTAGGCTTATTAACAACATATGATTGATTGTTATAAGTTCCTTTTGGAATAATATTATCTTTGCACTGTTCTCCTCATCAAGTCAAACTTTTATTCTTTATATAGGCTACGCTTAATCAAGTAAGTGTTTTTGTTTGTTTGCTGGTTTTTCCTATATAGTAGAAGTATCACACAAGCTTTAAAGATATCAAATGGTTGTTATTGTAATTACATATAAGATTAAATATACCTTCATACTTTTTTTTTTAGATTTAAAGTAATTTGCTGCAGCCTGGCATCTCAATTTTCATTTTTTACGGCAGTAGGCAAAATGTATGATGTTGTGGAACAGAAGTGATACTGTATGCTAGTCCTTGAAACAGGCATTTTAAATTCAGACAAAAACAAAAACGTCATACTATAGCATTGGATTGAAAGTAATTTGCTCAAAGTCTTGAGAAATTGAATAAAAGCATTCCAACCAGATTTGTTCCATATAGCATGCATGACAATGCAACTACTGTATAAGTATGTCTGCTCATCCATCGTGGTTATTGCGTGACAGCAGGCAATAGGAAAGCTGAAGCTGCGATGTTAACCAAAAATTGCCCAGGCAGCACAATCAATGTCCTCAGAGAACTGAAACACAATTTCACCTTGTCAGGTTATAGTCCACATTATGCAGTTACTCAGTACTCGTAGTGAAACAATATCCATATAAGGACATCTGTTTACGCAGGAATGTGCAGCTAAGTGTGGTAACACATTTTTAACTTCACAATATATTATATTTTGTGTTGTGTGTTTGAAGGGTTCCCATCTTACTTCTTTTTGGGTTTATGTGCTTAGGCTATGCTAATCGCATAGGCTATAACGTGTATTTTTACACTGAAGCATTTTGAATTGGGACTTGATTTGCCAATTAACACCTTTTTTCTTGTTTTAATTGTCCTATGGTAATAAAGGGGATGCCATATTTTCTCATTAAACTAAAGCTGCTTGTACCTTGAAAACACAAGTTATTTTAGTATTCAAATAAAAAACAAAACCATTTGAGCAGTGCCTACCAACTCTTTCACAGCTTTCACACCACAGGCATAAACCTATAGCCGATACAATATATATATATATATATATATATATTTATACACGTATATATATATATATTTATTTATTTTTTTGTATTTGAGAGTGGGGGCTTGAACGCCACACAGAAAGGTCTGCTGGTCTACTCATGGGTCTACCACGTGTACACATGACCTTGCTGTGATGCAGCTGTGCTTGTGAACCATAAGCTAACTAAAGCTGGCCCCAAGCTGATTTTCAAATATTATCTGATTTTAAAAACGTTGGGTACCACAGACACAACGACAGGTTTGACCATTTTTGTTATATTTGTTTATCCTACATAACCACACACTAGACAATTCAGTAAAAATTGCAGGACCACACAGTTGGCGATTATCCCAAACGATTTCAGAGTGCCGATTCCAGGGAAATGATATCTCGCAGAAACTCATGTATCAAATGTGAGCAAAATAAACAGGGAGGTGGACTGTCAATCATGTCGTCAATACACAAATCGCCGTTACTGTAGTAGCACTTGAGTTTGCTACATATCTTGCACAGAGAAACAAAATTCTGGATGAAGTCAATTCATGGTTGAGAAAATGGTAAAAACATGACTTGTTTATTTTATTTTGCAGCGCGATCTGGAAGGTTGGCTTCCAATCGCTGTACCTTTCACGCACACGATTTCAAGTCGAAAATATCAAACCTGTTTGATATTTAACTAAAGAGTCTCCGAGCAGTCGGCAACGATAATATTCGGTCTGTAAACCCCTCAGACTACAGCATAATTTGGGCAGATCGGGAATGGCAAAAATAACTAGGATTTATCTACAGGAAATATCCTAGCCATACACTACAATGTGACAAATGTCCTCCGTGAAGTTTCTCTGTTTTGGAAACACAACCTTCTGAGGTAATCTAGTCTTTTAAACACACAGGCCTATTGCATAGATTTTATAAGGAGAGCATATGAAAACGATTGGGCGTGTCTCTTTTTTAAATTTATTTTTATGCTGTTACTATGCACAAGTCACTAAAAAGGCCTGCAAGTCACCAGGGAGGCAGCACATGCTGCGTGTGACTTTATGCGGAGGAAAAAGGAACAGACAATACCCACCTTGCTGTATTCTAAAAAAAAATAGTGGACATGTTGTTGATGGGTTGCGGTTAACGCAGCGTTCACATGCGATAGCCTGTTCCTCCCTCTGTCGTTATCCTGTCATGTTAAGGCTGGCTGGAGCTTCACACAACCCATCAGTAAACCTTATCAGGCTGAGTGTGAAGCAGGACATTTCAGCAGCTGTCTATCCATCAGGCTGATATCTGTTGCACCTGAACCAATCCTGTCACACTCAGATGGCCGACTGACCGCTGCTTGTGGTAAGGCGTGGCAAACACTGGAGCAGTGTAATTTATTTCAATTCACACCCTCCATGTCATGGGTTCTCTCCTGGGAAGGGAAAGGATGCATGCTAATTTGTCAGGGTACGCATTGGAAATCTCATCTCAAGCTGCACTGCAAAATCAATCCAGTCCTTCCCTTAGGCAGCTTCATTTGAAGACGATTGTCTCATGTCTCCCTACAGTACCTGCGTTCTGAGGCCTCGTGCAGTATCAATGTCAGCCTTCACTAGAGCTGAGCAAGGCGTTCAGAAGCCAGCTAACACACTATGCACAAGTAGCTCATATAGCGGATGAAGAGAAGGTGTGTGTGTGTGTGTGTGAATTAGGCTTGTTTGCAAGCTCTTTTGTCTTAGTGGGGCCTTCCTCGAAAGGAGACATGTCAGTGGTGGGTGATATAAATGTGGATGTGATGGCATAGCTGATTGTTAATGTCTATTTCAAGGACATGTTTCCATCATTACAGTACAGTACTGTAGTATATTATATCACGTATGGTGCGCTACTGCTCAAAGAGAATGCCAGTGAAACACAGAGACTGGTTGTATGATTTATTATTCTTAATGCATTCATATCTGTAGGTTTATAGTATTCCCTTTTATGTGGTTGTTTTCAGAACATATTGGATGTCAATACTTGTGCTGGAGTATGTTTTTATGGAAATCTCGTTTGAAATTTCACTATGCTTGTGAACTGCAGGAATGAATAGTAGAAATGACTAAAAGTACAAGTACTTGTTCAAGAAATGCTGCGACCAATGACCAAATCTCTGGGAACGATGGATGCCTTTAAACATGTAAACATCTCTGAAGCACCATATCTGTGCTACAATTCACTGTTATGCCAGAGGTCAGCTGAGTGCAGTTAATGTAGGCCTGTATGGTGTTGCATTCAAATTTAAGTGGTTTCTGTTTTTTTTACTAATGATTAAAACAGGAAAGGGAATTGGAGATCTGGCTAGCAAAATGATGTGTAATTGTAAAGTTTCAAATCCATCTAAAGAAACCCCATAAATGTTAATTCAGGATTATCTAGAATTATGAATACTGTATCACGTGATTTATTACATAAATGTGCGACTGTCATCTACCGCGCACCATTTTATGTAGTTATCAATCAGGTACACGATTCCTTTCCCATGACTCCCCAGTCCCCACCTTCCTAGTTACTGCAGGTTTGCCTTGTTATGCCATCGACCGCTCATAGCAGCCCTCACTTATTCATCTCACACACTGACACACAGCCTGCAGCTATGTTGTGTGTAAAAGGCACAAGGGAAGCTGAAGGTAGCTTGAGGATAACGGGACCGTACCAGCGATCGTCATAGTCATGTGACATAATGTCATGCTAATCAAGACGTTTAATTTGCCATTATCGCCTACGATTGGGGATCATAGGATGAACTTTCCTTTTGTGACATTTATATGGCTGCCTTATTAGCAATCTAATCTTATTTTATTATTTTTTTGTTTAAAGTTACTTGCTACTTTACTTGTTACTTGTTTATTTTTCTAGTTTGCTTAGAAAATCTGCTAGCAAAGTCTACCAATCCCAAGTTTTCCCATCAGTTAATTGTCATCTCAAACAGCCACATGCATCCCTGCCAAAGCTAGACAAACCTACAAAAGTATGTTTTGTATAATATACTGTAGTAGGGCCCCAGCTTCCTGGCTGGTTTATGCGACTGTCAGCTCTTGCAGGATCCTATGCTACTAAATAAATGAGAAATAAATGAAAAGTCCCACTGAGGTTTACTTGCTCTTATCATATATGTCTACTGGGCTGTCCGGGTAGATTATCTCTTTAAATCAGTTGTTCTGCATAGGTCCCGTTCAAGTGACAGAACCTTATCTGCTTGCATTTATCACTTTTCTACAGGTGCAGTAAATCCCAGTCTTTTTCTGTTTATCAGTTGATATAACTGTAACAGCATGACCCTAAGTAATATTTAAAAAAAATTATAACCTCTATCACATAGCCTTAAATAACTAAGGTAAAATATATTTACTTTCAGTATGATCATCACTAGCAACATAAATGCAAACAGAGATAACTGTAATGTGCATTCATTAAGATTCAATATTTAAAAAAAAGAGTTTCACCCTCCATCCATCCATCCATCTTCCGCTTATCCGGAGTCGGGTCGCGGGGGCAGCAGCTCCAGCAAGGGACCCCAAACTTCCCTTTCCCTTGAGTTTCACCCAAACAAACTAATTAACAACACTAGCGAAACAATGAAAACGTGGTTTTGATTGTCTAATACAACAAAAATGTACAAATACTTGCTTTTTATTTTGAAAATAATCTGTAATAGTTTATTGTAAATAATAATTACAATTTTGTATCTTAAAATAGGAAGTATCAGATTCTTTTTTCAACAGACACAGAACGGTAAGATATCGAAATGCAAGGAGATATTTTGTGAATTTGACTAAATGTGTATTATCTTATAATTAGCTTGCAATAGCTGACTTACCTGTAAGTGTTTTTATAAAACCCATGTTGTTGCATAATGACGTTGAGACAGTACATGCATGTGTACATATAACAATGCCGATATAGGAATATTTGCACTGGTCGGAAATTAAACTCATGCAGGAATCAGGATATACATTGTGGGGATACGATCTGATGCACAGATGCACTATTGGTCAAGAAAATGCTGAAGTGGAGGATGAAGATGAGGACAATAATGATGGTGATGATTATGGAGACTAAGTGCCTGATGTTTGGAGTGATGAGCTTGCTGTGGCAGATGGTGATGGTGAATACTCTATAAATTCAAAGCAAGGTACTACTGCATAATAAAATAAACACTTTATACTGTACTTTAGTTGAAAGCCACATACTATGAGGTGAACTCAAATGCATGGAAAATGAGACTCAATAGGCTATAGAGATTTTTAAACATACTAGGTACAATGAGGTTATTGCAGCAGAAACTATGATACAAGTAGAGGCCACAGTCACAGTTATGCTACTGTCCTAACAAGATCATGGATAGTTGTAAGAAGTTCATAAAACATTTGAACTACTTAATAAGGGTCATTATTAACTGATTGTTGGTAACCATTGATATTGATTGGTTGTTTTCACCATCATGAATGACTCATGCCTTCTTTTTTAAGACGTTTTAATACGCTGCAGAAGGCCATATGACAGTGGTAGAGGGTCTTCATATCTTTAATATGGCACGAGGGGATATTTGAGAGAAGGTTAGAGAAGGTTGCACCAACTTACATTGCCACTTTGCAGATGGAGAGGGATTTCTGTCATTAAGTTTATTGCTCAGTTTAGGACCTGGTCCTGTCTATATTGCTAGTGCACTCAGTAAATGGGTTTTGAACTGCTTAGGATGACGGCATTCTTAAATATATGATACATGTAACCCATATACTGTAAGTGTCAACAATATCAAGCATGCTATGGTGAAATGTGTGAGGGAAAAAAAAGGAAAATAATCCTCTATTTATTGAGAAAGTAGAGCTATAATTGATGAAGATAACATACTGTATCTAGCTATTCACTGCTTATGTCACATGCTATTTACAAATTGTCACTTTGGATAAAATCATTATCAGATACCTCATATTATTCTAAATATGTCCACTCAACAACCAAACTCTAGAAATTCTATCAATAAGGCATTCCTTCCAAGCTCCTTGAACAAAATATGTGCATTTCAGTGGCTGCTGTTATGCAAATGTTCCTGATACTCTACACTAACAATGCTATTATTTTTAGCATGCTTGGCCCCAGTGGGGAAAATGCCACACTCCCTGGCAGCTGTAGTGCCATTCTCCACCCATTTATCTACATAGGTTTGAATCTGTTTAAAGTGTAACTGAGAGTTCCTCAAAACTGCAAAAATCATACAATTATATTGAACCTTATGTAGCTGTCTAAATTTAATATAAAAACAATGTGATATTTGATTTCAGTGTAACATAACTTTACAGCTATGGTAAACTATTATTATTTTATGGTGATCTGAAAGGAATATACATGGTCTTGGTCACCTGGTGTGTTTTTAATAAAGTTGGATGGGGGGTTTGCACTTGGATTTCCTTTTAATTAACATGCTTGCATCTCTTTAGAAAACTGATATGCACTTTAATATTAGTATAAGTTCTTACAGGTGCCGGAGGCACTGGTTTATATGAAAGATGACCCCTAGCTAGTAGTTTAAACTACAATACCAATTGCATATTTGGTCATATGCAATTTGTAAGCGGTTTTCTTTTCATGGAGGTATTATGAAAGTAGTAAAAAAGCACTGTTTTCAGTAATTCACTGATAAGGAAAACAATATTATTTTAAAACCTACAATACAGAATACTTTAGAATAGATGATAACAAATGTAGTATCACACAGATGACTTTTCACAATGTAGTCTGAACGTGCATCAAGATAACTAGTGAAAATGTACGCCTTCCTGATACACCATTGCCTACAACTGGTGAACAATATCACAATAAATTACATTGAGCAGATTAGGCATTTGAAATTAGTATATTTATAGAGCTTAGCATTGTAGGATAACTGTTGCGAGGCAAGGTACAACTATTTTCTGTGGTATATTCATAATTGTTTATGGGGGAGGGGGACTTAAAAGTCCTAAATATTAATACATTTGAAGGGTTTAAAAAAATATATTGATTATCGCTGCACTACCTAGGTTGGAGTATTTCTCCAAGCTCGTTTGAACACTATACATCATGGCATGTACATAAACTAAATCTTTATAAAGCAAAAACAGGTAAGAATTGTCCGTGAAATGCTTTCTAATACGGGAGAAGCCAACTCTCGGTAACACCTTTTAGTACGAGAGCTACGTTGCAAATACAAACATCTGTATTTGTTTTCTCTTTGCAATCGAATTAAGGATGCACCAATAGATCGGAAGCAGATCGGAATCGTCCGATTTCCACTCAAAATACGAGATCGTGGTAGTCCAGTTTTCCTTTTTAAAGGCCGATATAGAAAACCAATCTTTGTTTTAAATGAAATGGCTGTCGTTAGATAGAAAGACATTGCTTTCTATGAATTAATGTAACGAGGAGACTGTTTAACCTATTCAAAATCTGTAAAAACTGACGTATTTTACAAACTTTCAGGTGTTTGACTGTCCTCAAAATTCCAAGATGGCGGCACTCATTTGTTGGCAAACTTATGCAATTATAATCTTAAAATCGTGATGTTTCACTTTATTATACATGTCTAAATAAATATAATTGTAAAAAATATACAGTTTACACAAACTAGATCCTTCAATACACGGTATTCAGGGCATTCTTCGTTCGATGAGCCACGAATCAGTCAGCTCAGACAAAAAGACCTGTGACAAATACAACCCGCAGGTTGCCAGCTTTTAGTCAAATCAGGTATTAGCGAACAGAATTAACTTTTTTTGGGGCACTTAGAACTATGTTGTATATATAATCAATGCTTAAAATATTTTTGTAAAATAATTTATCAAAAAAATGTAACTTACACTTCTTAATATTTTATGATTTATGACATTTATGACATTTATGACATAACATAATATACTTCACAAAAAAAACATTTTTGAGCACAAAAATCTATTAGCCATGATTGTGCTGTTTCCATATAGGTGCAGGGCTTGCAGGTGGAGTGAAAAATTAGCTCACAGTGAGTAAAAATGTTACATTTATGAATACTATATCTACAAAGTATAAAATAAGTATCGGCCGATTTTGCAGACTGAAAATCGGCAATCGGTATAGGCAAAAAAATATCCAGATTGGTGCATCCCTAAATGTAATTGTTTAATTGGTCTAAAATTCAATTGAGAATGTGTGTGTTCTCTATAAGCATGCACATGAACATAGATTATTTCTACTATTTATTATGTGATGCATTGTTCTTGGTTTCTTAGGATGGTCGGGAGTTGAAAAAGATGACGTCTGTACCTGTTTCTGCTTGGATGTTCTCCTAGCTAACCCCTGGAGTCCTGTCAGGAGCACTGCTAGATAGAGGTTCAAATACTTTTGGATGGAGAAAACGAGAAAACACAGAGTGTTGTGGATCAGTACCTTTGCCTCTTCTCTTTCTCAGCCCTTTCCAACTAGATGCAACATAGTCAGCAGTGTGTATCGTTTGTTCGCTCTTTCATGTATCAACCAATGGAGAGACGACAGCGCGAATCAGGGAAGAGAGCTAAAACTAAAGAAACATAATTCCTTCAGCTGGGAGTTGTCACTGTATTTACCTGGCAGATTTTAGTGTGGTTAACTGAAAGTAGTACAGGGAAGAGGACTCCTGCTCGTGCAGCTGTGGTGGATTCATATCAAGTAGGGAATTCAGTGGAGGGATTACGGCCAAAAAGCTGTAAACAGTATCCAAAATGGGTAGGTGTCAATGCCAGGCGTCATTGCCGCTATTGTCAGCAGTGCTGGCGCTGACAGTAATGGGAATGGCTTTAGAATACGAGGGAGTTCCCGGCCAGTGGGCACGCTATGGCCAGTGGGACGCCAGGGCTTCAGGCGAGCTCAGCTTCATTGTGAAAACCAACATCAGCAAGGCCCTGTTGCTCTACCTGGACGACGGCGGCAACTGCGACTTCCTGGAGCTTCTGATTGTGGACGGGCGGCTTCAGCTGCGCTTTACCATCCACTGCGCCGAACCCGCCGCCCTGCACACGGAGACCCGCGTGGATGACCAGCGCTGGCACCGTGTGCTCCTCAACCGCAACTACCGGGAGACCAGTCTGTCGGTGGATAACGAGATCAAGGGGGCGGAGGTCAAGTCCAAAAGGAGCGAGATGGTGGTCGCCAGCGATCTGTACGTGGGCGGGATCTCGCCCGACGTGCGTTTGTCTGCGCTGACATCCAGCACCGTTAAATACGAGCCGCCGTTCAAGGGCTTCATAGGCAACCTGAAACTGGGGGAAGTCCCGCCGGTGCTATTAGATGTGCAGGGTGTTCACAGTGATCTGGAATACCTGTGCACTACACAGTCTCCCTGCAGCAACAGAGGCCTCTGCTCCATTCTACAGGGAGAAGTGCTGTGCGACTGCACCAACACTGGCTACAGGGGGATGTACTGTCATGAAGGTGAGCAAAATAAAAGCACAGTATTGTGTTTTGAAGAAGCAAAAGGGTGTTCTAAGGGCTTTTGTTTTAATTAATAGTTTCTTCGGGTTCTGTGTTAAAAAATAATAAATAAATAAAATTAAACACAGCTACGAACTTTCAACGTCATGAGATGTAACACGCTGTGGTGAATTAATTTACCGAGCAGGTGAATGCCAGTCAGACTCAAAATGTGTTCAGTACATTTTACAACCAATCACAATGACACCTAGGTAACAGTGGGTTCAGCAGGTCACCTAGCAACCAAAAGGTCGCTGGTTCAATTCCTGCATCTTTATCACTAAGTGCTCAGATGTCCCTGAGAAAGACATCCTGACATTTTGGATGGCTGACAGACACCTCACATCAGCGTGTGAATGTGAGGCAGTGATGTACAGTGTACAGTGCTTTGAGTCGCCCCCGTGTGTTAGAAAGTGCCATATAAATGCAGTCCATTTACCATTTACATGTTCAGAGGTCTTTAGGGAGTCTGTAAAAAGCCTGTTGTGTTGAAATGCCTGAGTGAAATGAGACAAGTACTGTAGGGATCACATTTTTCCATCTGATTGGTTAAATGAGATGTGGAGCCCTGCCTATACGACACAATGGAACCAAGTATTTCTATTCAACATTAAAATATTTTCACTTTTAAGGCAATTTGTGCTGATAAAAAAAAATAGTTTGAAAAAAAAGTAAATGGCACTTAGCTCAACCTGATCAATAAACTATTTATATAATTGTTTTTGTTAGTGCAGACCTTTACAGAAGATAGAACCTGGAATAGCCATGTCTGTTTGAAGAGCATCGAGTTAAAGATTCATTCCATTTAAGAAGTCGGGGTGATCGCTTTCACCGTCAACATTAAGATATTAAATGCAGAATTGCCATCTTCCACTCACCGGTTAAGATAATACTTAGATCACAGTGAAATTGCAGTGCCCGTCCTGTATGAGAGAAAAGAATAGCACAGAAAATAATAGGCCCATCACAATAAAAAAACAAAACAAACTGAATGAATAAATAAATAAACTGAATCACATTATTAGGTAAACAGATTGAAATGACTTTGGCTTCATTTCAACCACAGTTATTATGCCTAAAACTTTTTAATATCACGAGTAATCTCCAAACATCAGTAACATCATGCACATACAATAATAATCTCATAGCCTATTACCACATTGATGGCCTATTATTTCAGTGACTCATTTTGTTTTCAATCACAGCAACGGTATTGTCAGAAGCTGTATGCTACTGTTCACTTTTGTTTAAGCGTGTCATCACAACAATGTCAGAGTTCCTCTTCGCTCATCAACCAGCAAGTCGAGCAATATTTTAATTATACTGTAATATTGCATCAAACACAGTTGTATCACTTTTTGTAGACGTAGGAGGATTATGAAGTTTCTGAATGGCTGGTGTTATATTATGCAATCACTAATGAAACACGTTCTGTCGTTTCTCTGCTGTCTTGTAGCTGCGCACAGAGAGGTAGAAGGTAAGACCCAGTTCATATTTTCTGTTTTTACTTAATGTTGCTTTTCTTTGCAAAGGCTAATATTACAAACTGTTATTCATGATGGGCTTTTATTATCAGGTGGCTATTGTCAGTTTGGACTGCAGTTCTGACATCTGACTAATTAAGTTGAAAGGCGATATACTGTCACTGGACCAGAGGTCAATCAGAGACGAGTGCTTGTTGAGCAGAATGTTCTGTGTGTATAATCAGTATGCAGGAGATGACTGGAGAGGTCTGGAGATTAAGTAGGTTTCACAAAATTGAAGAATCACTACATGAAAATGCCGGAACATTTTGCATAATTAGGCTTTTTACATAATTATTTCCACTGTCTGTTGTTGCTTCCCTCTTTATTGCCATATATTTCTATATCACGCATCTTTGTTTTGCTCTGATTACAATTTAGGTACAGGCTTATTCCAAATAACCTCAACATGCCAGTCATCTGCACATTCTGCCTATGCTAGAAATGCAAGACAGTACAGAACAACTTGATTACATATAATTTATCACAAAGCTTCTAAATATTTTAGGTTGCTAACCTGCAATAGTATTTGATACTAGGCTGGTGGTATTATGTGGTAGTGACATATAGTAGTGGCACTAGTACAGTAATTGTGGATAGAGATTATTTTAGCAGTGTTTTAACAGATTTTGACATTTTGTTTCTATAAACTCGAGGTGGACGTGGACTATGGTTTTTGCTGCTTGTTGCATTGTCTGATGTATGGAATTCGCAAATTGAGTGACATCTTGAGGCTGTTTGTCAAGGTCACTGTCTAACCAGTCTTTTTATTTAATCTCACTATATGATTTGGTATGGAGAATATTTCATTTTGCCTATAGTACTTACTGCTAACAATTTTATTTAACTGTTTATTTGGTCTTTTTTCACACTGTGCAAACCTTACAGGTGGTGTAATGCATATAATAACGATCTTCTGTATTCAAGTACAATTGGCTACTACTACTGTAAACATCACTGTTAAGTGTTTACTATTCCTTGACTATTTACTATACTGTAAAAAAACTAGACATATTCTACTTAAGAGTTACCTTGATTCATTTTGGAAGTAAACAGAATATTGGGTAACAACATTATTAACGGTTCAAGAACATACGTAAGGTACAGAAAATGAAACGAGAGACTGTTTTGTTTAGTCGGCAGCATGGCTATAGCCGTCCATCTTCTCATTAAGAACCGCTGGTACTTGCAGAGGGCAGCCAATAGGCTCAGAAGACCAACACATTATAAATAACAGCTACTGACAAACCAATGCTCTTGGAGGGCCACCTGGTAATGCTTCCAAATGGTGGATAAAACATTATCAGCTGTGCATAGGCTACTGTAGGCATATATTTAAAGGCTATGTTCTTGAGGCTGCAATTATTAGCCTAATGCACAAAGCCGGCTGACTTTGATATTGCTGAGGTCTGTATTAACATGATATGCTTCAGTAAAAGGGGAATAGATTTTTATTTCATTAAGACCAGTTCTAAAAATGAACGTTAATCATTCTAAATTCCAATTGTGATGAGCAAAGATCCCATGACCATGCTTGCGGCAAGAAAGCAAGTAATATTAAATGGAATTCTGCAAAATGGGCACATCAGAATCTTTTATGGATTAAAGCTTTGACATGGATACAATCCCCAGTGCACAATGCATGAAAACAACAATGACAGATAAACAAAAACAAAAAGTCGGATGGCAGATGTCTTTTCTCTCTGAGACAGTTCAATGTAACATTGCAGCCACCTACTTTATACTCCTTACGCTATACTGTACACAGCATGAATTGAGATAGACGGCTCTATTAGCTAAAACCCAGCACCTCCCCGTAAAGTACGAGATGCTGGGCTGGGTGCTATCCTTTAGCGAGGGGTTTCAAGTGTTGCATACAATACTCCTTGTATGACTTTCAACCGCCAGGTTGCAATGAAAACCTTTTTTGGACCTGGACTGCAAGGTGAGTCTGGCGTGTTGTTCATGTATGCAGCTCATGCATTGCTGTCTAACTGTGTGTACCACGGCGCTCTGAAGCCAGCACAGTGCGGCATCCTCTGATGATTGTGAGGAAAGTGGTCTGTGAAAGAGAGATAAGCGCAGACACCTCAGCCCGATGACATAGGCCAACAAAGAAACCAAATCCCTCACACAGTATAGTAACCTGTACCATTAAGAAGGTCAACACCTTACAACCAAGCTCATTCAGTATGCAACAACATACTAATGTGTGGTGGCCACTGTTCTGTTGAGCTCTTCTTCAGATATGACATACGGTATTTAGGTGAATTACTAATAGTGTGCAGACACCAACAAACCATTATGCTAACTATAATGAGAAATTGAAGGGATGTTGCGCATGACAAAGCAAGCAAAGACATTGTCCTAAGAAGGGCACAGCTGGTCCTAATGGTCTCACATCTTTCAGCTGTACTGACCTTGCTCTAATCCCTCATTACAACAGCCTCGTATCAAGCTCCATAAGGCTGTACTCATCATGGGACAACAAACTTGGCAAATCCTAATCCTCCATTGCAATAGGTTTTTTAATTGTATTAAAGTTGCACTAATGAATGAAAGGTCATTTGAATATACCAACATTTGTGACAGATATTGCAAATTTGGTGGGTTTGGCATTCGATTTATGCCAATCCGACAATTTGATAAAATCATTTAAATATCTGCAGCTATTGATAAATCATCGTCATTATTGCCACTCAACTCATTTATTTATTTTTTTTGTTAATTTAACAAATTAGGAGATATTGCATAGATGCATTATTGATTGTTAGCTGGCAAGTGCAAAGCTACTTTCCAAGTTTGTGACTGGCTGACCTAATTTCATGGATCCCTTTTTTTATGTAAAAAAGAAATTCCACTCCCTCACTCAGATGTATGGAATATGTTTGTTAAGCAAGAATGCACTTGTTCCACTTCATTGTCCCACTAAATGCTTAAACAAAGGAACGAAGCAGAAAGCGGTGAATGCCATGAGAGAACAGGAAACTGTTAATATCAGTGAGAAATCCAGTTGAATCTCTGGTCAATCTCCAAATACTAATGTTTACCCTTGTTACAGGAGAGGCCGCTAAATAAGGAATGATTGGAGACAAAGCTGGTTTCTATGACAACAGCAGAGACGACGTTACTTCAATTTCCTAAAATGCATAATGTCGCAGGAAGGTTTGGCTGTGCAAAAGCTTTTAAGGGATGCTGTATTTATTGGCATTACAAATACTGTAGATTTTTTTTCTTTTGCACCTATGATAAATTAGGAGTTTTTCTCGGTGGTGGCAGGCAGATATGTTTTAGTGTTGTGTTAAAGCATTTGTTGTGTCCATTACGTCCCACCGTGCTAATCTCTTAATTAAAGGTCAATAGATAGACAGTGCTAATGGCAGATGCTTGCATAGCAATTGGCTCGCTAATAAATTAGCTGTCTTCGGAATCCCCTTATCTACTGCTTAAATTGGTCAATTTCCTTATACAGTAACCCATTACACCTTCAGTCCTGTACTGTGCCTTATCAGGTTGTCAGGTTTATACAGCATTTGTTGTAAAAGCAATTTAAATAGTATTGCCTTATTGTTAGGGAATCGGATAATGAAAGCAGATGCTTGTAACATATCTTTGAATCATTATATTGTATAATTTTAACCTGTAAACTGAAAGGGACAAACAATTATAATTACAGGAAGGATTTTAAAAGCTTTTTTTTTTTCTATGATTAGGACTGGAAATGCTCTTTCTCACAGTTAAATTTAGTTTGTCAAAGGTATAGAAATCTTGTGGATTTTTATCCACATTTTATCCATATTTTGTTTTTCTACAATGTTTGTGATTTATAAGCTTAGAAGTTTAATGACTTGTTTAAAGAAGAAGTCAATACTCAAACAAGAACACACTGTCTGCATATGTGTTCCATTGGGAAAAAAGCATCTTTGTGAGCAACTACCTCCATGGGTTGCACCGATCAAGATGTTTTTTTTTTTCTCACCTTGCTCTCCTCCCTTGAGATGTGTGTCTGTTTTCAGTTTCCCTTTTTCTGTTTTTGTTTCAACTTTGACATCCATGCCTACCCCGGGATGTCTGTCACAAACTGCAGTCCAACATTGTGACAA
This sequence comes from Forbesichthys agassizii, assembly GCA_026546735.1. NCBI lineage: Eukaryota > Metazoa > Chordata > Actinopteri > Percopsiformes > Amblyopsidae > Forbesichthys > Forbesichthys agassizii. Next base: position 1,290,368 of record JAODLL010000006.1, on the reverse strand, counting down.
TGCTTTTGTTTTCCCTAACTCCTTTTATGAACTTCCTGTTTTCGTATCCTTTTTTCTGTTCTTTCCCTCAAGGTCTGGCGCACCTGATGTTAAACCGCCAAGGTATGGGGTCGATTGGCTTGCTTTTTCTTCCCAACCGCCTGATCATGACATATCCCTTCGATCATTTTGGTTTTACTGTGCTACACTAATATTTCCTGTCCTTTTTCTCACGTATATTTTTTCTATTCATTTGTGGTCCCTGTCATGTTATGCTCTCTGTAATCACTAAATTTTTGTCCATCAAACCTTTGTCCTGACCACTGACTGAGCCACAGGAACATCACCTTTGACCTCTGCAGTTTTTCACCAAGGTAATGCATCTACTGTATGCTCATAGATACTTTTTGGGCTAAGCTTTCATGTGTGGTTTCAAAGGGATTAATCAGGTGTCAGAGGAAAGGTAGGCTTTGGTGGAAATGTGACATGTTCCAACTTCCCGGACGGGTAAAGTTGATTCTCAATGTCTCTGATATGCCATACATTCCATCAACAAAATGCTCAGTGCATTTTAATGAAAGTGTGTTACTGTACCTAAAATTTAGAAAAACATTCCTTGTTTTGTTTTTTTAAACTATACTCCAAAATGGAGGATTATATGATCACATAATGTGATAGGCTATATGTAGTAAATGCTGATAATTATGCACCTGCGGATTAATCTGTTAATTTGACACTTTTACCTCACAGTTTTTTTGAGTTGGTATTTGTCATTATGGTGATTTTAAAAGTATTATGTTGAATATTCACATGAACGTAGTTTAAACAAAGACCCATTGGAAGTTCCATAATGTCATATGATGCCAGTGTTTCAATTTCTGCTGCACCTACAAGTTGGTTTCCATTGAAAACTGATCTGTACAATAGACGTCCTTCACTATAGAATACGCGGTAATCAGGCTTTAGAACCAGACATAAAATGACTGTTTATCTGGCTTTTTCCAGATAAACAGGAGTAACACACAACAGTGCACACCTGCAAGTAAAGGGAAAATGGTAGGGAGACTGCAGGTCATCTCAATAGTGAATAGAGATGAAAGGAAACGACAAGAAACTTAACAAACAAAATTGCAATATTCTAGGGAAATGATTTCATTTTGACAGAAATATTTGCCCACCTATATCCTATTGAGATACACGAGTCCATGTATTCACATTGATTGGCTTGCGAGTATGAGACATTTATGTGGTATGATGTAGATAAAATGTGCCGTCCTGTCTCCATGGCAATCGATGTTCTAATGACACACACTTTGTGTTTGTTACAAAGTCTGACAGTGTTATACAGTACAGACATTTTCCTCTCTGCTGCAATATCAACCATTTCTGGAGCAAAACTAAACATTTAATTTATGAAGAAAACAATACTTTTTTGACATTCTATTGTATTGATTCACTATTATACCTGTACTTATTACAGACAGTCATCTACAATTTTAAGTTAAACCTATTCTGTGTTCTGAATTTGAGCTGCATAGAATTTCTTTGTATCAAATAGATATTGGTGTGAAAATTAGAGGCTTTTCATGTTAATATATTTTGCTGTAATTATTTGTTTGCTTTCTCAACCAGCTGTAATGCAAGTGGATTACAGCTTTTAAGTAGGCTAATTCATTTGTTATCAAGTCACTTCTGTCTTTTGTCGCCATAGTAGACGGGGGGACCTGCCTAGCCCTTAGTTTGGCAGTGACCAACTGTAAATCGAAATTACATTGTCAACCTGTCAGACCGACAGTTTCTTGATTGTCAAGGGGCACGTTGTTTGTTTGAAACAGACAACTATAAAGCTCATTTGAATGGAAGCTAAGCCTAATGTTGTGAGAATTCATGTGATTAATCCATTTGTTATAAATGGAGCACCTCCATGTTGTACATTAGTAAGATCATAGATTAATAAATAGCTTTGGGACACATGCAGACTTCCTATTTCCATAAACTGTATTTTCGACAGAGACTATATGGCCAAAATATTGTTCACTAGAGGAAGGTAATTCCTAAACTGCCAAGTATCTAAGCATTCATCATTGCTCCAGGATTAGGTATCTGACGTACAGAGTTGTAATTAACTGCAATTTATCAAATTCAATCAATCAAAATCAAACATGAAAAATGAGTCATACTGTATGCAACAGATGTTCAATTTGTATTGTTCCATACCTTTTTCTATATTTAATTGTATTCTCTGTCCCAGTGCTGAAAACCGTACAGTCATAACATTTTTCTCAATGTCCCATTTTTAATTTAAAATGAAAACAAATCAGAATAAGGTGGCTATTGTTGTTTGAGGCTAGCTTTTACAGCTAAATATTTATGTTGAGGTAAACATAACCACCAGAATATCTTAATTGTTTTATGAATAACTCCCTCCCCCAATGTCCACCACATCTCCCTTTCTTATGGTCTAAATTATGACCTGTAAGCTGAAAGGCGTATTTATAGATGAACAGTGTATGTGGGCTGGATATACTGCAGGTTTGACCCCTCGAACTGTGTCTCTGTATTGTTAACCATACAGTACATATATAAAAAATAAAAATTCTTTTTTTTTTTTTTCAGCCATTTTGCAGTTAAAACTGTCAAATAACAATGTGTTTATGTATATTACCCACCCTCATATTTTTTTTCCTAGTCTATTTTTTTAAACTGTTCATGTGACCTTGGACTTCGTGGAATATATATCTCAGAAATAGGCCAAACGATTATTAAAATTGTTGTACAATTGACAAGTTGTGCCCAGGGAACTAGTGTAAACATTGGTATGTCTGTTGGTAATGGAAATCTATCTTCCACTGTAAACCCAAGAGATTACCGTCGTTAAATTGCTCTGCTTTGTGTGGCACTGGCAGGTGCTTCCACTCAGGCAGAATGAACCCATTTGAAAGGTTTTTGAAAATGGTTTAGTATAAGTGTTTACATTACCTATAGATCAGTCACCGCAAAAAAGACTAGGGGCCCTGTTTTAACGACCTAAGCGCACGACACAAGCTGCATTTAGGGTTTGTCCAAATCCACTTTTACTAGTTTAACGGTGGATAAAATGGTCGTACTTTTTATTATTCGTGGGTTTTAGGTGTAACATACAATACGAGTGTAATCTCTCTCATTCCCTTTAAAAAACATGTTGCTGTATGCTACATACTAATACTATTTCACATTAAATCACTTTTAATTTTGTATCCTTTGCATCTTTGCGCTCACGAGCGTCCCTGTGTGTGTGTGTGTGCAACCAGCAGAGTGTACGCACGTTGTGCACCCGCCACAGGCGCTATCTTGGTAATGTGTAACTCCTTTGACTTTAGATGTTTTTTTGTCGGGTCAACCACGCAACTACTTTCTACTGCCTCAAGACAATGCGCCAGACCACACCTCATGTTTAGACCAACATGGACAATGGGTGCAAGTGTGTTTCCTATTTAAACAACGTGGGGCCGGACGGGAAAAAGACAACTGCGTTGGTCTGAAGCTAGTAAATACAAGAATTCCCATTTTGTGCCGCTTTGCGTCAGGTGTAAGATATGGCCCTGGGAACAGGAGGGAAGAACTGCTGTTGTGAATCATTCTTCACCGCTTACACAATTTTGTAAAGGTATTTCTGAGGAGTTTATACATTTTGACAACTAAAGTATGTTTTATATCATTCCGCTATGTCCTAAAATTTTGGTAGATGGTATGTAGATTAGGCTACACACAGATGTAGAACACTAACTAAAACCAAATGTATGATATTTTTTAGGCACAGGACCGGATTTACTACTATCCCAACTAAAGAGTGCTAAATTGCGTGGGCATGGTAAATTATTGCACGTTACATTTTAGTACGTATTACGGCTGATCAATTAAGAATTATTGCGTAAATGACAACTGGTGCAAACACCATGCAGGCGGCAGTATTTAAATGAGAAGTTTGCGTGTTTCCCACCATGGAGAGTTGGGACGGAAATAAGTCTGACCGTAAGAGCAAGCCCAAATTCAGTACGATGGCATTAGAGTTGTTGGTGGAAGAGACATAGACATATTGGTGAGCTAGCAGAGATGTGAATGTAACAAGTATAACACCATAAGGGACAGGATCTGTGAGAAAGTAAATTACGTAGGTAAAACAAAAGGACCTTAGATGAAATTTTAAGAAGATGGCAAGATTCTCATGTTCTACAGGTATGGGGTCTGTGAGACGTTTTAGAGAGCTTTTAAAATACTTAGCATGTTTTAATCAGCTTGATATTCCATGACTTTCCCAAACCTTATGTCCAAGCTCATTTACAATGTTTTTGTTTTAAATTGTGTTTCACACGCCCCCTACAAAGAATTATAGCATACAATACTTCTGCTTGGGGTCTCAAAGACCCCAACTAGAAACAATGGTTAAATGCAATATATGATTGTGCTATGTGCATAATGCTATTTTTTTTATTGTTGTTAGTTATGGTATAGTTAACTCAAAACTATTTAACTTCACTCTCCAATAACAACACACACCAATACTCCCCACCCATCCACAAACACACACACACACACACACACACACACACACACACACGTGCACACATACCCATAGACCCACACACCTATTCCAGATGTTATACAGTATTGTATACTGTAAGTGCTGGGAAGCAGATATTCAATGTTTTTCATGCAGGGGTATTATATTCTTCTAATGAAAACAAATTGCTTTAAGGCTTGATCGATCACATTGCGTATTGTAAATTAATTTATTTGCATGTTCCCCTCTCATTATTTTTCAACATTAAAATGCCCCAAATTGCATGTTCATTAAGGCAAATGTTGCAAATGAACAATACGCGCTATCTTTGCCCTTTTGAAAGACATCATACTCCGTGCACACTGTTAGTAGATCAGCTTATGTGCAAACTTTTAGCAAATCTGGTCCCTACTGTACAGCACTTTAACATGCTAATGTAGTGAACTGTGGAGAAAACTGCGTTCACTAAATGCATACACTAAATCCATGTGAAGTGTCAAATTTCAGCTGTATCAGCTATAACAGTGGTCACAGGGGAAATGGCTTAGTGCCTTTAAAGATCCTGTGAATGTACAAACAATCACAGGACATTTGGAAACTCTGGGTAAATGGCTTGCATAGCAGCAGAGAAAGTCCAATATGCACACAGACATGCATCAAGCATAAAGGAAGGTTTACCTTTCTGGCTCAAATATATAAACCCACTCTTTATTTCAAAAAGTGCACTGTATTAGCAAGCTACAATCAGATGGTCAGTGTAAAATATTGTCATCACTCCTGTAAAGGAACCATGGCTTAGTTACAGTGCTAGTTTTGCCCTTCCTTTTCTAAGTCGTTTTTGCTGTATGCAACTAATGCATTGGTTGTTTTGCCATTGTGCAACGCTGAACTTTTAATTGCTGAATTATATTGAAAAGGCAAACTTGTTGACGAGTTCCTACCTAAGGATGAAAGTGAATTGTGCCCCTGATGAGCACAACCCCTGAGGGGATCCCAGGAGTCATTATATTAATCTGAAACTTGGTTCAGGGAGAGGTCCATTTGTTTTACTTGAATTTTGGGTGAGGTCATCTGAAGTGAAGAGCCATTTTAAATTAGTAATATAATTAAACTGCTCAGTGCACTGAATGAAAATGGTGACCAGCAAGGCTGCCATTTCATCTTCCAAAAAGGAATGTACTAAACAAAGCAAAATATATTTTCTTTTCATTTTCTAGCCAGGTTCCCTTTTTCTAAATGTGAAAAGAAACCTTGTAGTGTGACCCTGGTAACTCCTAACTTTAATATTAATATTAATGCAGATTTCAATTTTTGTATATTTCTTTTGCAATTTCGTCTATTTTTTTTTTTCAGTGTCCAAAGCATGCAATTAAATAAACATACATTTTATGAATACCGAATAATGGATATACTTTTAAAAATAAGTTATTCTTACCAGCCACAATAATTGTACATAATATTTTAGTCTTTTTTATTTAAATTTTTTTTAAAGTGCTCTTATAAAAGCTTGATACAGTAGGGTTGAACTTTGGAGACTGCTCTGGCCTATCCCTTACAGATCGAATACCAACTGACTGCTTCTTTCCCAAGCAGTTATTGCATGTCTAGAACAGTGCTTTGGGTCATTGTCTTGTTTTAGGATGAAATTGATCCAATCAAATGCCATGGACAGGGTATGGCAAATTGAATGAAGAGTCTTCTTTGTTGAATATGTACAATTATCCCACTTAACTAGAACCAAAGCATCCCTAGACCATCACATTTACTCAACCATGCTTGGTGGATGAGAAAAACTATTCCCCAAGAAACTTTACATTAGATTTACATAGACGAAACTTATTTTCTGTGATCCAAACACCTCAAAATTATACTTGTTGTTCTCTGTGTTCTTTTGCCCATTTTAATCTTTTACTTGTATTAGCCATTTTCAGATATCACTTTTTCTTTGAAACTGTGCCTAGAAGGCCAGCAATGAAGCTGCCAGCTGAGGTCCTGCGAGGCGTCTGTGAGGGGTTTCTAAGGATTAATTAGTATTTCAACAAGATCATTTAGGATTAGCTATCACAATGTGCCTTTGGAACACAGAAGTGATGGTTGCTGAAAATGGGCCTTTGTACACCCATGTAAATATTCCACAAAAATCTGTTTGTTTTTTTACGGCTATAATAGTAATTTAAAAAATGCGATGTCTACAATGTATTATTCCAATTTGTTATTACCATTACCATATACAGTATGTACTTTTCTTTCGAAAGCAAGAACACAAGGATATTTGTACTGTAAGTGATTCCATACTTTGAACGGTTGCGGTGATGACAAATAAACTATTTAACATACATTTCTGGCTGGGATAATGTGCATAAAGGTAATTTCACATGTAATGTCGACAAGTCTTAATGCACCTTGCCTTTAGTTATTTTACTCTGCTGTGCTGTGAGACATGGTCAAAGACGTTCTCTCCTTCCCTCTCAGGGCAGGAGGACTCTGTGGCCACCTTCAAAGGGAACGAGTTCTTCAGCTACAACCTGTCTCAGACGCCCATCCAGAGCAGTCTGGATGAGATCACGCTGTCCTTCCGCACTGTGCAGAGAAACGGCCTGCTTCTCCACACGGGAAGGTCTGCTGATCATGTCAACCTGTCACTGAGAAATGGAGCTGTGTGGCTGGTCATTAACCTGGGCTCTGGCGCCTTTGAGGCCCTGGTGGAGCCCGCTAGCGGCAAGTTCAATGACGACGTCTGGCACGATGTGCGGGTGACACGCAACCTCCGTCAGGTAAACCCACAGCTGCCTCTTAATACGTGCTCAAGTGATTGGAGTGAGAAATGCATGCTTCGTTAGATGAAGATTCAATTTGCCTATTATATGAGCCTCTTGTTGGCAGGGAAGTCCTACCATCGTGTGTATTCAGGAGAGACCAGTTATACACTCATCCTGTGATTGAATTAGCTTCCTAGATTTTTCATAACAGCTAATTGTATTTATCTCCAATAACCAGAAAACAAACCCAATGGGGGAAAAAAAAAAAATGTGGCTAACATGTTGTGTTATTGTGTTACATTTGTTATTTACAGGATATGCGTTATATTGAAAAATATAGCTCCTTTATATTGAATGTAGATGTTCATATTGTATCTTAGTGTAATTATGAAATATATTCCATATTTTAATGCATTTATAATGGAAATATTTTGTCTGGTTTGACCCCTTTTATCACATTATTGAAGCAATACGTTGTTCGTACATTCCTTTCTGCCCAGGGTATTACTGAAGCTCGACCTGACATAAAAACCAAATTGGTTGTACCACAAATTACCAGCATGCCCCAGTGTATTTAAATGGACATTGCTAATGCGTAAGTGCCACCTTCAGAGTCCCTCACAATGGCAGCAATAAATGTTTAAGCGCTTTGCTGGCCTAAAAGTTGTCTGTTTGTGTAGGCGTTGATGGAATGTCTGCCATTTCTGGTGATGTGCTAAATCTATTATTGCATCCAATACATTTGATATTGGAAGGGCCTACTCAGTTATTCAATTCGGAAATACTGGATACACAGCTAGAATATAAATGCTTGAATTGTTATTTGTGATCTTTTCTCTCTTATAAAGCAAGGCACTGCTTCCACTCCCTTGAATGTCGTAGTTTTTTGTGTTCATTTTATTTAACAGCTTATGATAATTGCATTCTTTATCTGGTGAGTTATTCAACATGATAATATTTATATATAGATTTATGATCAGTTCAGGCAATGAAAATGCATTATTAAATTCACAAATGGCCATTATTGCAATATTTGACTTTTAATGTCATGACTCACTGCCAGAATCTTAAAGAGAGTGAGTCATCTGGTGATTGACTGAAATAGCCTAAATTGGCAGTGCACCACACACATTGAGTTTGAAGGGTCGTAGCGAAATCATGATGATAAGCCATTTATCGTTAGCCGTTTTTGGTCCAGAACATGGACCTCTCCTCCCCTTTGTCTTATTCCCTCACCATTCCTCCCGAAGGACTAACATTTCAATGCGTACAGCCTCGCCTATGCTTTCAGCCGTGCATTTGATCCCTGTGTAAATTGCTTTCTGGGGGGGGGGGGGGGGGGGGGGGGGGGGGGGGGGGG
>JAODLL010000006.1:1269281-1281630 GCA_026546735.1 Forbesichthys agassizii | reverse complement strand
CAGACCGATGATGCCATCAGGACCACATCATCTGCAAAAAGCAGTGATGAGATCCCCAGGTCACCGAACCGCAACCCAAACCATTTACCATTCAACACAAATATAATATTATACTGTATATTTTAAAGTTAATAAAAAAGGCTTATTTTCCACTTTCTGTGGTTCTGTTGCAGCAGTCTGTCAAGTGTGCTAGGTGTAGTACGCAAGCCTCTCCCTCCACAATATTAATGCATGCTTTTTAGTATCCAATATGTGTAAAACATACTAAAGACTTCAGACACTGCATTCAACCTGTCTACCTGACACTTCCTGTCTGTCTGTCAATGCTCAGTGTCCATTAAACCCACCTCCCCCTTCTTCACCACCAGTTTAAAGATTCTGTCCAATTACCCAAGGGGGATATCTGGCCCAATTATAGCGCCTCAAATTCATAGGGATAATTTCCTATGAATTCTGCTTCTCACATCAGGCTCTATGCCAAACCAATCTTTATTCTCATTAGATTTTATTTTCATTTAGCTGATTGAAATGGAATTTACAGCAGATTACACACATCAGTCCACAAGACGGCCGGTGGGTAAAATTGGACAGCAAGAATAAAAGGGAAAATTCGATAGGCAGAGAGCGAAATTTTTACAGTATCTATTGCTTTTCTATAACCACTATCAACATCCGTGGTGAATTTAAAAACGACTCAATACCTTACAAAAGAGTATGGACTTCCAGCACAGTGATGATAATACATAGCTTTATTTAGCTATTCTGGGAAGGCCTTTCTGTTTTTTTAAGCACCACAGATATATCATAGGTCATGTGGTCTGATGTTTGTGTGCCCTAACAAGAACTCCTTCAGTATTTTTGGGGTATGTGTTCCAAATCCAGGTGGTGTAGTCCACTTATCCCTCCAACAGAGGTCTTTAAAAAATTTCTGGCCAAGGATCCCTTGGCTGATCGAAACACGGCACAAGGACCCCCTATATCACATATGGTATAAAATATTCATTAACCAGGCAACAATGTTACGAGTGGCCTATGGTGCCATGTATAAAAGTCAAGACATACTAAGACATTAAAATAATTGACAGATTTATATATTTATAGCACAGGTTGTATTTATGTTATTGTATATTTTATATATATTGTATATATTATATAATTTTTGGAAGAAAATCATTTTGGGATCAAATAATTTGGAGGACCTCGTGCACTACCTCTGAGGACCTCCTAGGGGTACCGGACCCCCTGTTGAAGACCTCTGCTCTAAAAAGCTAACTTAATGCATGTTAGCATTCTGCGGTGTTATGAATGTATTGTTATATCGTTATGTTTTCATTTTGTTTACCGAGCCAACTCTTCCAGAACACTTTTCATGCCTGAGAAAACAAGTGATCAAGTGACTGTTTTCCAGGATTTGCAAGTAAACAGCCTAAGGTTTCCAATACATTGCTGTCTCTGTTTTGATCGTGCTAAAACAGACTAGAAGAGAAATGCAGTTTTTATTCATTGTGTTATTGAATAAACAGTTTAGCAGAAATTGTCTACTGGCAGAATCGCTTCTAAACTAATAACTGTGCATACAGGTATAGTACAGTAGGCCAGGCGGAACATACTTCTAGCAAATGACATTAGTGTATGCGTAAGAGTGGCTGCTGTCGCCATCATACCACAATGTGGAAGATATCACAAGTTAACAGATCACAGTTCTGCTCTGGTGATAAGCCCTCAAGCACATGTGACCATTGCTGAAACCAAATGCCAACAACTGTGTTGCTTCTCGGGGGAAATCAACCTTTTTAGCAGTGTTTAGCCCCAGGACAGATGCGCTATGATGAAAACCAGTAGGGATATCTGTCAGACGCCTGTGACTGGTGTAATAATTAAAATCACACCTGTTTTCAGAACACATACAGGATGGAACAATACAATCGTAAATGTTAGTTAATCCATATCTTGTCTAATCTCTGCTCTTTGATACATTGGAATGTTACTCTATTGAGGTCTTCAACAGGGAGGCTGCCTTACACTATATTGTTGGCCAGGCAACTACATATTTTTTAGCCATATGTTATATGGAGTCCCTGTCCCGTGTTTCTATCGACCAAGTGGTCCTTGGCCCGAAAATCATTGAATATCTGAACCAATTATATCTGAACCAACAAGTAGAAGTGTAATATGTAGAGGAAAAGCTGTTTTAAAGTTGTCCCTGGTACTAATATCTTGATTTTACAAGCTCCAGCCCAACATCACCTGCACATCTGGATCAGTAGCTGTTTGTGACAGAGGTGATACCATTAGGTGTCAATTAAACCATTGGCCACATTCACCTAATCAAAACATTCAACTAATCTGTGCAATGTTGACGGGCCAGCAGAAATGCACCTTGATGCTGATAATCAATCAGCATACAGTTCTCTGTTATCAGTGGTTCTCTGTTTCTTAAACGATTTTTAAATTCCTGGACTGATGTATAAACAAATTAGATGTGTACGTATTATTAAAGGATGTAGCAATGAAGATTTCTTCTAATATACAACAACTAACAATTATATTAAATTAAGTCTTTGATTTTACATATTACTTATATAAAGAATGTACTAGAATCGTATCCGTTACCTACAAATATTTATTCTATCATAACAATGGAAATATAATAGAATACGTTTTGTCACAGAAATTCACAACGGCACAGTGTTCTTTTCAAGGGTACAAGACATTATAATAGCGACAGTGATGAATTAATAGAGCTATTATACATGTTAATAGTCATTCACAGTGTCCACCCCCAGTCCAGTGGATATTTTAATCTGAACATGCTAGTCATAGTGTAATCTTTTGTCCACTAATAACATATTGCCGTAAATAGACAGCAGTACAGCACATCAGGCATTGTCTTGTTAATACAAATAGAGCTAAATGTGCACCCATCCAAGAATGAATGACCATATCATTGAGAAACTATCTCTCAGTAAGTAGACAGCTGGAGCTTTGCTTTACTCATTTTAGGTCTCATTTGAAAATGGCTATGACTTTAGCGGGCAAGACTGTGGCCTGTCTGTTCATTCAGTTCAGGAGTTTTGCCATCTCTTGACACATTCCCTGCCTGTAGCAGAATGCTGACTCTGCTACCCCTTTGCTGTTTGGTTGGCAGTAGGGAATAAGGGGATGAAAAGGAGTTAAACAGGGTATTTCTCTTTCACTGGTCTTTACAGGAGCCTCCTTTAACATTTAATAGTTATTTCACCTTTATATTCATGTTGACCTTAATTACATAATCAATCACTAATTTGTCGATCACTGAAAAGTTAAAGTGTAACTGCACCACAGCTCTGAGCCTGACTCCACCCACTACAACTTTGAAAAATACGTGGTATGAGTATAAGCGTACCGATGAAAACCAGTCAGGTCCTGGGGTGATTTTTAACGGATATGACGTCTAGTTCTGTTTCCATCGAATAAAATGCAGATCTTTATAAAAACTGGAATTTTGTCAATATTTCCACCATCACTGATGTGTCTCATCACATATCAGTCCTATTACTTCGTTTACATCTCAAAAAACAAATTTTATGGTGCAGTTACACCTAATAGTGTTCTCTGGTGGTACAAACCTGGTACTGTTGCCATTACATGCCATTTTACATTAATGGCAACAGTAAACTCAGCATGTTAGTAAATAGTAATTGCAGAAGCTCTAATGATCTGTAATGTATTGACAGTTAGAATCTTATTGATTCTAACTTTCTTCGATTTCTACGATTCTTCTTACCGAAGTCGGCCTGGAAAATTAGCTACCCTGTCATGACCACTGACAGCAATTGTTTGTCATGTGTTTATTGTGATTGGTCATAATTGGTCCAGTCATTCATTTCCCATTTCACTCAGGCCTTAGCTTAGTTGCCCTCCATTTGATCATCCACGTGCCTAAATATTTCTGTACAAAACAATTAGAGTTCATCTCAAGGATGGAAATAAAAGCTACATCAGCTTCCAGAGTAATTTTAACACTTGTACATATCTCTCTGACTCGCTATCCTAGTACATGAAGCGTCAAATAATGTTGTTTATAGAGTTTACATTACCATAGACGTGAATTTTTATTTGACGTTTTTATCTGTGGAATAGGAATTAAAGTTTTGTCTTTAAGCTTCGTCACACCCTTTCAAATGTATTTTCCTAATATCTGTAAGGATGTGAGTCAGACCACTTTAGTTTGGTCCATTTTTTCCCATCTCATGCACTACATTGTATTTTTTATTAGACTTTGGTTACATGCTTAAAGTGTAACTGCACTTCAGCTCTGAGCCTGACTCCACCCACTACAACTTTGAAAAATGCGTCAAGGAGCTGAGTGAGGGAAGGGGAGGGGCTGATAGGGGGACCCCCATTACCATTAATGTAAAAATTAGAATTTGATGATGTATCAGCGTATTTGGGGCCGGATTTACTAACATCCCAAATAAAGGGCCGGTTTCGCAGACACTGAATAAGCTTTTCATTGGAGATCGTCATTTTTGCTTTAGTCTTGGACTAGGTTTAATCCATGTCTGTGAAACTGGCCGAAAGAGGGCTAAATTGCGGGGGCATTGAATAATATTGCACATGTAATTTTTGTACGTATTACGGGTGATCAACTAAGAGTTTTTTTGTAAAAAAACAAGTGGTGCAAACACCATGGAGGCAGCAGTATTTAAAGGAGAAGTTTTAATGGTTAATGGTAATGGAGAGTCGGACACAAAGCGGTCTGAAATTAAACGCAAACGCAAATTCGATACGAAGGAATTAGAGGTGTTGGTGGAAGAGACAAATAAACATATTGGTGAGCTACAGAGATGTGAATCTAACAAACAAAAAGAAAACACCATAAGGGATAGTATCTGTGAGAAAGTAAACGCCATAGGTAAAACAAAAAGGACCTCAGATGAAATTAAAATATAGCAAGACCCTCATGTTGTGTTTGTGTGTGTATATATATACATATGTGAATGTGCATGGTTTTTTTGTTGCTGTTATTTAGGGTAGGCTATAGTTAACTCAAAATTATTTAACGTCTGTCCCCAATAACAACACATGCCTACACCCCGCACCCATCCACCAACACACACACACCCATAGACCCACACACACTTAGATGTTATACAATATTGTGCTGGGAAGCAGATATTCAACGTTTTTCATGCAGGTGTAGGCCTACTAGATAATTCTAAGGAAAAGCGGTTTGCACCTTCCTTTCAAATGTAATAAATATAGATACTGTCACAATCACCAGAAATAGCTTTAAGGCTTTATAAATCACATTGCGTGTAGTAAATACATTTTATTTGCACATTCCCCTCCCATTCTTTTTCACATTAACATTGAAACACCTTAAATTGCATGTTCTTTAAGGCAAACCTAGCAAATTAACAATCCGTGCTATCTTTGTACTTTTGAAAGACGTCATCCTCTGTGCACACCGTTAGTAGATAAGCTTACGTGTTATTTGCGAGTGATATCAAGTTTGCACGCGTTATTTAAGCAAATCTGGCCCCGAGTGTACAGGTGAAAACCAGCCTGGTTCTGAGGTGGTTTTTAATATGTTTTTGCATATGTTTTTGACAGATTGTAATGAAAATGGGTATTTTGTCAATATGAATACCAGCATTGATGTGTCTCATTCTCATCACAGATCAATCATATTATTTTGTTTACAGCAAAACAAAACAAAACACAAAAAAAAACATTTTAGGCTGCAGTTACACTTTAAGCTACATTTTGGCAGCTTCTAAATCCGATGTATACAGTCGCTGAAGGTAACTGTTGAGTTCATTTGCTTTAGAAAATGTAATTACTGTGTTGTGTGTGATGACGAGGGAAAGTATTTTCTATCTTTTGTAGACATTTATAGTTTCTGCATTCAATGCACAAATGTGGTATGTCTCCCTGCAGAACCCAAAACAGCCCTAACCTTAGCCAACACCTCACTCAGATAAAGATGAGAAAGGACAGATTGCTGGCCTGGTATCCCATTTGTCCTTGGGATGTGGATATTCAAACCTCGGAACTGCAACAAGGACTGAGATCATTCAAGGAAAATGCCTCTACCAGAGAAAATGCCTTGTCAAAACTGACCTGGGCTGACTTTCATTAGCCTGTCAGACTATTTACAAGACAAATGTAATAATTCCCAAATATGTGGACAATGTGAAGCATCTTTGACAGTGCCAATGCCATTACAGGCTAAAGCGTGGACATCAGACTTTGATGTAGCCTACTACAGTATGTTTCTGAAAGCCAGAGCATTTAAATACACAGAATCTAATAATCATAATTAGCATTAATAGGAAACAATATGCATGTAAATGTAATCGGCATGAAGGAAAACATTACCATTAGTAAATATAGATTAGAAACATGTGCTAATAATATATTATTTGATTTGATGACACTAATAATCACAAAATAAATGTGAGACAATTCTCTAAAAAGGACTGGAATGAACATAATTTACTGTACCTTTATATCATCAAAATATAATAAATACGCTCCATTGGGATCGGTAACTTGCTATGCAACGGTAGACGGAGACACAAATAAAATCACAATATAGTTAAACAGAATGTGGTTTAAAATAGCTGTATAGATCAACAACATGGCCGCCTGTTAAGGTTTGTCTCAATCACTGAATTGATTGCTTGAGAAAAATCAAGCTGAAGCTCAGTCTCGCCAGTGTGCGCCATAACACAGATCCTAGTACTCTCAAATCTGCTTTTTATGAAAGTAGAAATGTGGAAGGTAGAGTAGTGTTTTATTGCTAGAGGACATGGAATAGGTTCAACCTAAGGCCAAGGTGCCTAATAGCGAACATAGTAGTAATCATTTATCAGTAGAGCATCTTATAGTATGCTTTACAGAATATATCAAATGATGCAACCCAACATATTTTCTTGAATGAATATATATGCCACAGACGTTGCTTCAGAATATGTTCTTAACTGCAGTATATCGCAGATAGGCACCTCCGACAATAGCTGTGATAGGCTCATCGTACACTCTCAGGGTGATTGTGACAGGTTTAGTACGAGTTTATCATTTGAATGAAGGAGTCAAGTCATTTTATTTTTCACTTGGATAAATGTGGTTTGCCATCTGTGGCTCCTGTATCATAAACAAGGAACAGCGCCCTCCATAACTAGTCACTCAGTCACTAATGACTGGAGCCATGACAAATTCAAACGATTGCGGCATTCGGGGAGATCATTAATCAAGAATGCTGTAGACTTGCTGCTGAGTTGCAAATGTAATGGCTGGGTACATAGAGGGGAAGCCCTTGAGCGTGTGCATGACATCAATTCTCTTTTCTGATCTTTGTTTCACATCCATTAAACTGGAAATTTTGTGGTTAATTACATCTTTAATTAACACATTACACAAATAATTTCATTGGGCCGCCCATTTTGGACTGACGGGTATTCGTTTTTTCCATTATACTTCTATTATACTTCTATTAATTTATTAAAATGTACTGTATTTGCAGTGTTACATTCAAAGGTGATTTGTCTTTTAATACATTGATGGTGAAGATAGAGGAGAGGTGCTATATCTCTACTGCACAACGGGACCCATGGTGACCATAGTCTCGCATACCATTTAACCGTATGCCTCCCATAGGCGTCATTAGCACAATGACCTTGTATTGCTCTCAATGACTGCAACACAGCCAACGCACAAATGGGAGACACCGAGATACCAGGCAGTCTGTCGATAATGCCACTATGCAGTGCCACCTGGAGGCCGGCTTGTGAAGCGTCTTTGACCTTTTGAAGGAGGCTGTCAGGATCAAGGAGAGGCGGACATTAAGAGGAGTTGGTCAGCCATAAAAAAAACAGCAGGTTTCTGTCACCAGAGCTCCACATCAGGGAAACCTGAGTTAGCCAAGAGAGAGAGAATTGGGTCTAACCTTAAAGGGAGAGATAAGCGCATCCCCATGTCACAGGGAATATTGCTTCTGTTGCTTTACAGCAACAAAAAAGAAAGAAAAAAAAGAAACATATCTCATTCAGGCTATAAGTTTAAGACATGCAGTATTTTCAGTTTATATGATGGAATAGATTTCATAACAGCATTTAGAATGGTAGAACACTGTTTAGTACGCCTCTCACAGGGTTCAGCATGTGTTTATACAGGTCTCACGTGAAAAGTGTTAACATTTATCCCCCTTCCTTTGTAGGATCAAGGGAAGATCGGTGTTATCTTTAACGTGGGAACTGATGACATCACCATCGACGAACCTGCTGTCGTAGTTAATGATGGCAAGTACCACGTCGTGCGCTTCACACGCAGCGGTGGAAATGCCACACTTCAGGTGGACAACCAACCGGTCATCGAGCGGTATCCCCCAGGTAAGGTTCTGGCTAGCAACTAAGATAAGGAAATGTAGTTTAAAGCATGAAAATACTTCAAAGAGAGCTTTTTAGACTACATCATAAACAGAAAGAGGACTGCCACTTAGCAATAGAAATCTAATATCACCAAACACCGAAAAAGGCCTTTGAATTATAAATGTAGCTAATATAGTAGTCCAAAACATTTTTGCAGAAAACATCAGAAAAATGTGTTGCAGAAAATAATATGGTCCTACCCACAGATTATTATGGCAATAAAGGAGCTGAATTTTAGCACATAATGTATTATGTCTAATTTTCTGCAGAGTGGGCTTTTGTGAGTGTGCTAAGTCTTTGTAGGTTTTCCCACTGGAATATGTAGTCTATAAAGCGATTAGTCATGTGGTATCCTGTCTCAAAAAGGCAATAATCTTCCATTTGCTTTACATTTGTATCGGTTGTGTAGTATTCAAGATTTTGTTGGTCTTATTTGGAACCAGATTTTCATCTGTCCATCTTTCTTAACAAAGGTGTTCTTTTCTTGGTGCGATCTGATCAATCCTCAAATTCTTGCTGGCATTTAGAAGTTCTGAGATTACCTTATTGAAGTGGCCATTTTTATATATGTCTCCATATTTAAATGTTAATGTTAGATACATTACTTTTTTTGTAGTATAGAATCATGTCAATGCATTGCTCTATTTTAACAAATGCTGCAATGTTATATATTGTTATATAAATTACTGAAGCTCCCTTGGCTGTTCCTCACAGCATATACTGAGGGAAAATACTGAGAGAATATTTTGAAACCAATATGTACATTTTCAGTAATTGTTATTAGTCCAATTAAGGGTTTTAGTCAGCTGTTTCACACACATATTTTACTTTGTTCAAAGTATTAGGTTATTTGTTCATACTAGAAAAAAAAAGGGAATCATGACCAAACATTTCTTTCTGTCACGCGAGTTAACATGCATTCTACAATGATCAGAATTAAAGGCTTACATTGCATTCGAGCGCAGGTGAGGAATTAGAATGTAAGAATGTAAACACCACTTTCTTGTTCAGTACTATCTTTTCTTTTGTTGTTTTACTTGGATTAATCTTCGAAATTTAATATTGGTGCGGCATATGCACATTGAACTCCATTAAGCAGAATATTTAAAATGTCCAAATCCTGTTTCAACACGGTTGTCAGAAGCATCATTGAGGGCTGACGTCAACACCCTCACACCACCCACCACATCTTTGTTGTTATTTCCAGTTTTCTACTTATTGTTTATAATTCAGCCCACATTTTATGAACATTTCCCTGCGGTGGTCCCTGCCCCTATAGGCTGCCAGAGTGTGCGACTCATTGGAGATGCTAGTTCAAATACTATTGTTGTGGATATACCTTCTGAAATGTTTTAATGAATGTGTATTGGAAATATGACACCTCAATAAAATCTATTTTAATACAGCCGGGAACATACAGAGGTAGGAGTAGCTTGCTGTCATTCATGGCAGAGCACCTCTTATACTTCAACCCAAATTGAATAATTTTAAACTGTGTACATCATGTTGTAATATACATGGTTTGTGGGGAGCTTTATCAATGATTAATTCTGTTTATTTTTTTATATATATGCTCTATTTTGTACATCAATATGTGTGAAGTTTAATGTCTATGTGAGGTTTCTAAATGCCAACAATTAATTAATGGATTTGTTTGAATACTGGCTACCATATTTCTATATTGTCTTACATTTTACATTTACTTAATATATTATTTAATTCAAACCATTTTCTTTTGTTCATATTGTTCAGGAAGACACTTTCTCTGTTTCTAATACATGCTTTAACATGACCAATTCCCTGTTCAATATGCTAGAATAATTATTCTTGTAATGCCCACATGGCATCTGTTAAGTTGCCTTTGGGCTATTGGTGGCTGTGATTCAATAGGAGACAGACATCCGTGATGCATTGGACTATTGTATTAATGCATGCTGTTATCTGGTAACAAAGTATTATTCTATTGGTAATTTCCTATTGAATTATAACTTGGTAGGTGTTCCTGCATGTCTTGAATACAAATGGTTACTGAACTCAAGGACTAATACAACAGTGTTCAGAAGAGAATTTGTCTTCCTGATTATTTATATGTTCCATGTAAAGATTAGCAAACTATTTGTATTTGAATATGAACATGACTGATTCAGTTGAGATATTAGTAATATAAATGTATTATACTTTTAATAATGTATGTTGCACTTTTATACTTTGCTAAAATAAAAACACACATAAGATAAATACCGCTGTAACTAGCATAACTTCATAAATAGCCTAAACATTAATTTATCACAGTAATTAACTATGTTACTCACCAATAACTAGATACCATTAAGTAAAGCACAAGTTTCTTTTAACTCAGAGTTGGGTTAAAATTGTAAACTTGTTAAACGCTAGCCATGATAACCCTGTTTCTAACTTTGTGATCTTTTAACTTGCTAACCTTTAATCTGTCTCTCCAAATTCTTTGAAGGGCACTATGATAATGAACGACTGGCTATTGCTAGACAAAGAATCCCATACAGACTTGGTCGGGTAGTTGACGAGTGGCTACTCGATAAAGGTAAAAATTAAATAATTAATCCAATAAATAACTGTTAAATCAATTTTCATAACCCCATGAGGTGCAGTGCCAAAAGTCAAGGGTGACATGGATCAAATACTGTGTTACCCATACCAGTATGGTGCTCAAAACATTAATATTTAATTGGACTGTATTATTGGCTTCATATTGAAATGAGTCGATCAGTGTATGGCAGTAAAAAATAAAAAAGTAATGTTTTGAAGTAGCATATATGCCATTTATCCGTGGTCATCCTTTTACCTTGTGGAAAAGCTGCACCTTAAACCTAAACATTTAACCCCTGACTAACCTTCCAACAATTTCCCTTTTAATGTTTGTGTGTAATTAGATGTAGTATGTAATATTAAATCCTTTAAAAAACTTGAAAAATGAAAATAAAATAAATGCTTACATTTGCTTTATCGCTACCTGTTCTTATTTAAAACATCTAACCTTAGCCCCCTGGTATTTGATCATATCAGATCAAAAGCCTCTGATCTGGTATGTTGAGCTCACTACTTTGTACCCTTTAACCTGGAACTCTAATAGCCATCTGTGACTCCCAGTTGACAGGCCTCACTGCGACAGAGAGGCTCAGGTGCTGACAGCCTTTTTAAACTAGATCATGGCATGCAGCCATTACCTATGCTAAAAGGTATGCTCTTGAGATGGGCTCATTACTGCAATTCCTCTCCTGATAAAGCTCTTATCAGTGAAGCTGCTGACAGTTGTGGATTCACGTTATGGCCCCGGTGAAGAAACAATTGGACCAAGGGGAATCCATCTGCCACATCCCACAACGAGCACATTTGAGATGGCTTCATGGCAGACTGACAGGAGAGGGCATGCTTTGGCTGATGTTCATCTAGATAGAGTATACTCTTTTAGCTTAATCCTTACTGTTTGATGCAATCTCATTTTTGTTTCTCGTGAATTAAACTACCACGAGAAACCTTTCTCCCCCTTTGGACAATATTCTAATACTGAGTTTAGAGCACGCTTACAATAACCATTATCGTTGCATACTGAAAAGAAAACAGAGGCCTAAAAAAAAAAGCCTAAATAGGGACTTTAACATAGATTTAAGGCGTACATGTATATTTTAATAAACTTCGTGTTTAAAAACATTCTAATGAACCGCGCTAAAGATAAATCAAATCTTCTATAATGGAAATGCACATTTAAGATAAATATATAAAGAAAACACTTATTTCTAACTCTTAATGTCACTAACAGGTACTAAGAACCGGGTGTGTTAAAGTGTATTCCATTGCATCCTCTTTTATGATTCTGTGACTCTATATGTTCTACTACCGACCGACCCCCCCACCCCCCACCCGTCCCCCAACCGCTCTCTCTCTCTCTCTCTCTC
>JAODLL010000006.1:1238194-1268334 GCA_026546735.1 Forbesichthys agassizii | reverse complement strand
CCCCCCCCCCCCCCGCTCTCTCTCTCTCTCTCTCTCTCTCTCTCTCTCTCTCTCTCTCTCTCTCTCTCTCTCTCTCAATGTAGGGAGACAGTTGACCATCTTTAACAGCCAGGCAGCCATAAAGATTGGCGGCAATGACAAGGGCCGGCCATTCCAGGGTCAGCTGTCCGGCCTCTACTACAATGGCCTCCAGGTGCTGAAGTTGGCGGCGGAGAACGACCCCAGCGTTCAGGTGGAGGGTAACCTGCGTTTGGTTGGAGACTCCCTCTCGGCGGTGACCACTGACATCACCTCGGCAACCCCTCTGGCGGTCTCTGATATGTCCACCACCATCATGGAGACGACCACAACCATGGCGACCACCACAACCCGAAGGCAACGTTCTCCCAGTCTCAGGGAGAGCATCTCCAAGGTCAGGGGGGTTATACGGCTTCCCCAGTTCTGCCAAAGAGCAAGAACTTACATGTAAATAATTAGAGCTGAATTGGGTCAAAAAGACACAATTCAGCTGTTCAACAATACAATTGTTATTGTAGGCACATGGCACGCCTGCTCTACTCTTGGGGTCTTCCTAAATGTCCAATCACATTATTTAGAAAATGTGGTCTTTTTTATTTTATTTTTTTAAGAACTCTGCTGGAAAAAATACCTCATTACTGATAAAGCAAAAATATATTTATTTACATTTTATTTTTTGGCACGTTTTATGTAAAATAATTAGGAAAAGTAGTATTATGTGTATGTATAATGTAGACATATCTACTTTCAGTTAGTAATCCTGAGCTGCACAGATCATTGGGAATTGTTTGATTATTTCAGGCATATTTTTTCACAGCTTGCGCATTAAGGTGCAAGGCCACCATTAGCATGCAGCCACTTTGGGATTTAAAAATAAACTTGTAATCTCAAAATCCTTAACGAGATATGTTTCTTCGATTCTGAATCTTATCCAGACACTATTTTCTATTGTTTATAAGGGGCTTTAATATTCATATTGTTCCTCTCTAAAGTTTTTTCTTGATCTCTAATGCACTAGTCAATATTTCATCCAACAGCATCTACGGTAATGGCACTTAACTTTGACAATAAAAAGTGATATCTAGGAAATACAATTGAGAGCTCTTCTGTACAAATAAAAGGTCCTTCAGCTTTGCTTTGTAAAATACACACACAATGAAAAACATTTATTTCATTGTAAATGCATTTGTGCCCTCAAATTTGGATAGAACAGGGTGTTATTTTCACAAACAATGCTATCAAACTCGAATTTGTCGCAGTGAGTCAGGATGGGTCCTTTGTCTAGTCTCCTAATTGTAAAATTGGACTTACCACTTTGTAGCATTGCTGCCTTAATTCTTGCCTCTTAATGAAACATGTCACACAGTTTGGTTCTTTGTAACTTTAAGCGTGAAGACTACGTTTGTAGTGATTTAAAATACAATTGTACCCTCTTGGTTTTTGAATCATTATGCCATATCTGCTACTTAATCAAATGTTGATGTACTGATTGTAAATAGTAATTTACTAAATGTAAATTGCTATCAAATTGCACATGAGAAATGTATGTATATTAAGTGTATAGGCTACCACGTAAGTCTTCTGTATCATGCAAATTGATGGCAACATGATCTCCGGTTCCTCCATAGCCCCAGAACTCTGACGACATATTGGTAGCATCGGCCGAGTGTCCGAGTGACGACGAGGACCTGGAGGAGTGTGAACCAGGAACAGGTGAGTCACCGGCCAGTAGGTCGCCATGCAAGCGCCGCATGAGCACCATTATGCTTTACAGGAGAAGTGGGTTTTATTTTAGAAGCTCACATTTATGTGCTTGAGTTGAATGGCCCTTAGGACTTAGGAGTTCCCTTTTCCTCGTTTCAGTTTACCATCAAACGCCTATGGATTCCACAGGTCTTACAGTAGAGACATTTAGACATGTTTACCACTTTGTTATATTGCTCCTAATAACATCTTTCTAATTTGTCTTGCAGATTTTGTGTTGCACAGTATGCTACACTAGTTACTTACTAGTTAATACAATTATACAGTATGCCTTCACTCTTCCAGTACTTTCTTTGGTTACCTTGCTTAAGGGTGACCAGATCCCAACAAACCGATTGTGGGACAAATAGTATGTTTATGGGGGAGAATGTGACGTAATATACTGTATATTAAACTACATGTACATTATGTTTTTCCCCCTATCTTATAAATCATCTCTATGCATTGCCCTCTGTTGATTCAGTATAGCTCAAAGAATATGCAGGGTACAGTTTAGTCCTTCACCATGTATAATTACAGTATCAAAAATAACAGGTTAGTAGTAGTATATGCAAACAACAAAAGTACTAAATTAAGGTAATTTAATATGTGTTTAACTTGTTCATATACTTCACTCCATCCTTCAATTAAAAATAAGTTCATTGATGGCTTGCCTGCTTATACTTTAAATTTCCTGCATTTTCCCCCCGACAACAGACATCCAGATATACAAATTACATTTGATTTGCTATCCTGAAAATTACTGTTGCTAGATTATTCAGTTAATTAGCCAGCTGCCCTATTATTATTATTATTATTATTATTATTATTATATATGATTGGGAGTCCTGCACAATGTGTTAAATATGTTACTTCAGTTGCTGTTACAATATCTGTCTGACAATTATCTTTGGGCTTCAGCAAGAATGCGTCCATTGATTGAGATGTCTCTTTTTGAGCCACACGTTTTGTTTTTTGTGAAACTTGCATACTTAACCGTACCGGGACCCCGTCTACAATTGAAAAATAACTACATCAAACATCGCAGAATACTGAGAATCCCCTGCACCTGCTTCACCCGTGTTTTTCCCAGTTATTGTAGCTGCATTGTGGTTTCCTTGTAGTAGCCTTGTAGCTTCTGTCATTTCTCCTAGATTCGCTATCACTCGTTTTGATCCCTTGCAATATTCACAGGGAGGTGGGCAGGGAAGTCTGTGACAGACATGTTACACTAACCCATGTGTTGGCCTCAAACACAGCCTTGTGATGTCAGTCTTCGCTGCTGTCTTCACAACCATAGGACAAATGCCAGATATTAGAAAAGCATTAGAAAGCTACAAAAACTAGAATCCAAATTGAAAATGCGGGACATCGCCTAACTATGTGGGACGAGAAAAAAAGGATGATAATGCTGGAATGTCCCGCACATAGCGGGATATCTGTTCACCCTACCCTTCTTCATGTCTGTTTCTGCATGTGAGCCCTTTTAAGGTGCACTGCACTGCAGTGTACTGTATTCCTTATCTTCCCAAGTGCACGCACAAACAGATCTGGTTATATTAAGCACCAAAATAGTACCACTCCAATTAAAAGTTTTAACTACAGCATAAAGAAATAAACCAACAATTTTAAATGAATGTTCCATAATGTGGCTAAAACGTAGTGTTACACAACAATGAGGTTTATCTGCTGTTAAATGTTATCAATTATACAGTATGTCCCCTTTTGTGAGCCCATTGTGGCTGCCTTGTAACAAGTGCACTTGTTCAGACACTAGTTCCTAATGCTGTTCTAATGTGGGGCATCCTGCCTTTTCTGTTTTCCTTCCTAGGAGGTGAATTAGTGTTGCCTATAATAACAGTGGATTCCCTTGAGCCCCCATCCATCGCCACCCGTTACCCCGTCATCCCCCCTCCCCCGACCCTCTTGTCCCCACTCGAGACCACCAAAGAGTCCCTGATGCTTCCCCCCCACCCTTCCTGCCCCCCGGACCAGGAGGACTGCGGTGACCCCATGGAGGTCTCGGCCTTCGGCTCCGGGGAGATGACGGAGTCCGACGACGAAGACTTTTACAATAAGAACTCCCCCATGGTCACTGACAGGACGGTCCTTCCTCCGCCCCCGGCCGCCGCGGGTGAGGGTGGAGTCCAGAAACCCCGCCCCCTGCCCCCTTATGCTCCCACCGCCAACCCCGACCAGCTCCACATCCCCGCGGGCAAAATGAACACCCGTGACCAGGTGCTCCTGCCCCCCGCTCCCCCATCCTCCCGCAACACACCGGGACTAACATACCCACCCAATTTCCCCCATGTGCCCACAGCCGCTCCCAGCGCCCCTGAGGATAAGAGCCTCCACCCAGGCGCCGTGGAGGTGATCAGGGAGTCCAGCAGCACCACGGGCATGGTGGTGGGGATAGTGGCTGCAGCCGCCCTGTGCATTCTCATCTTGCTCTACGCCATGTACAAGTACCGCAACCGCGACGAGGGCTCCTACCCGTCCGACCAGAGCCATGGCTTCGTCAGCAACCCGGCCTCAGAGGGCAACGGAGCCGTGGTCAAGGACAAAACAGCCGGCGGGGCGGCGGCGGCCGCCTCCATGTCCAAGTCGGCCACGAAGGGGAAGAAGAACAAAGACAAAGAGTACTATGTTTGAGGAGGTGACAGGCGAGGACTAAAGGGTCATGAGCCGTGTCGTTTATTTTCCCGCCTTCGCGACAAGACGTTGTCAAGAGGCACACAAACAAAAAAAAGATCATGTGAAATTGGTTTCAAAGCCTTGGTTGCTTGGGTCCTCATCCATATTACATTTTGTTATCTGACTCATCTTCTGCATCATCCTTGAAGTATCACATGATGTTAGTGAATGATATTTTTTAATGTCATTGACAAAGTAAGAAAATGCATATCCATTATGGCTTTGTATATAGCATGGATATGGGTCAGTAAAGGACTTGTTTTTAGGTTCCTACATAGGCTACAGTATGTTACCATTATGAAGTATTAGGCAGGTTATAACTAGTTAGCTTACATACTTCATATTTAAGTATGTAAGCACTCCCATGCTATCTCGACTACACCGACAAAAGCAAGCCATACCAACCTTTACCTAGATTTCCATACTTGACAAGTCATCTCTACAGACATTGAATTTGTGTTATGCGGTATTTCCAAGTCACTAATTTTCCACAGTGATGGTAAATGTTATGCTGGTGCAATATCATAAATTGAAGCATGATATATACGTAGCTCTCCTGATGAAAAAACGTTATAAAAAGGATTATAACATTACTCAACACACTCTAGCCGATGAACCTTATGTTTGGATGGATAAAAATGAGTGTGTTTCAATGTGAGATTTCACAGTCAATGTGCCATGCTATTCCCTGCAGGACGTCTCTGCTACAGTCATGCTCCTCTAGTAGAATAATTTCTCCGTGTGTACATATTGAAGTTGGCAGATTGAACGAGCGCTGAGTAATGTTTATTGTTTGAGAATGCAGGGAGCCAGGCATGACAAACACATTAGGGGAGCTGTTCTTACCCACCAGATTTCACTGTCAAAACGCTGCAACCTGGATACCACAGGACTTCACACTAAATGACAGTGATTAGTTTTTTTCTTCTGATGGCTCTTTGGCAAGTGGGACCTCCCCCTACCTCATGTGTAGAGGCTGGCTCTCTTAGCATTTTCTTCATGGAATATTGTAAAAGCACACAGATAATGTAAACATATCTCTGAGGCATAAATATTACTTGTAAAGCAGCCAAACATGTATTGTTTTTCTTTTCTACCAGTTAAAAAGACTTCTGTGAAATTAATAATTGAAAGTTTGTGAACTGTATTGATATTTCTCTGATATTTCAATGTATATCTTGTTACCGCTCCTCTAAACACTTTACATTTTAGATTGCCTTTTATTTGAATCCAGAAGAAAAGCTTTTCTCTGCAGCTTTCAGACTTTCCTCTGATAGCTGCATTTAGCTTTTAACATTATAACAGAATCATGAATATGCAGTGAAAAGATGTGAGACAACCTTTTTTGTGCATTTTATATGTGCTTAAAACATTTCACACTGAGTATAACAAGAAGCAATTTCCTCTTTTGAATTATGTCTACACTTACCAATTTAGTCTGATTTCCTTGTTTTTTCTTTCTTTTATAAAAGTGCCATTTAACATGGAGCTCAGACAATATTCCATTCCTCGGTCATTGCTATTGTATAGTGTTCCTGTGAAATGGATCTTAATATGTGTACAGAATATGGATGAAGAGGAAAATACACTTGATTATATACTTTGTACACACTTTGTGTTGTGTTGCTTCTTATATGAATTATAAACACAAATATGATTTCTTAATGGAACACTCTTTGATTGTGTTATAGAGATAACCTAATCACTATCACCCCTTTCGGTGGAGGGGCAGCATGTTATTAGGGAAATCGACACTCAAAGCTACTTTATGGTGTTAAATTATTTATAATATTAATATTACCAAAAAAAGAAAATTACCGTAGTACCCTGCAGACACATTTTAAGGTTTGCGTTTATAGTTGTACCTTTTTTTATAATCAATTGATTAGCAATTAAAAAAATCACTACTGTTATTTAACCATGGAAATATAATGTTTTAGAAAAGGGTTAGGGTGTAATTGCCCTTGAATTGAAATCTCTCTCTCTCTCTCTCTCTCTCTCTCTCTCTCTGTCTATCTGTCTGTCTGCCGTATAAAATTTAATAAAAAACAACTAGTCTCATATACCAAAAAACAGGTATGGAAGACTGAAAGGTTGTTGTATAAAGCCCAACAGCCCATTGTTTGCAACTATGAGTTAATTATATTGTTGCATTCTTTATACAGTGTGCTACAGCCGTACCCAGATCACACCTGGATTAACAGGCTAAAGCAAGCCTTGTCAGGCTCCCTGTGTGGAGGTTTAGAATGGGTCATGCCCCCTGTTGTGCACCTATCCTTTACAACCCACTCCCAGTACCATGTTGGCAACAGTGCTAGCCTGGCCCTGGCTTCACTGAGAATGAAGCGTGGTGCACATAAATGAATGACTCACAATAGAAGCATGTATCTTAACAGTGAGAAATTATGTGCTGTACATGTAACCTACAATAATTATTGTTTATTTTCCACAGAGCAACATTAACACTGCCAGGAGAATTAAAATTACATAAGGTATGTATCATAATTAGGAAATCTACTGCACGTACGCACAAAATCCACAGAGGGGGGGGGGGGGAGCTGGGGCATAAAATCAAGTCAGGAGGAAGAACAGTCATCCATAAGAGAACAGAATTCCCACAAGTTTAATATCCATACTTATTGAGCTGCGTCTTCTCTGGTCTCTGTTTTAATTTTGTTCTAACATGAATTACCAACTTATGAATCCTAAAAATATTAACTAATTGCATCATGGCAAATACAATAATTTACAGCTCTCACTGTTTCGTATCACAGATTTGTAGGCTTTATGTTCTGTTATGAACACATGCTGATAGAACAAGGGGTATGACTAAGAATTATGCAAATGTACAGTACATGTTTTATATACCCCTTGCTGAGAGCATAAGGAACTGAATGAATAAAACTGGGTGTAATGTGGAGAATTATGTTAAGACATCATACCATTTTTCCTCAATCTTACCATATATGTATCCATCCATTCTCTACCTAGTTTTGTCCATGTTCACTGCTGCAACTGGGTAAACATTTGGAAAAGAATGAACACATAAATTCCCCTATTATCTCTGCAGAAATATATTTTATGTAAAAAGAAACTGCTGTTGCTCTTTACATGTTCAAACAAATCATGCATCAAGATTTTCCAAATTAAATAATATATTCTGTGCAAAATAATTACTAATTTAGTTCATAAATCTTTGACAAACATACAATTATAGACGGGTCCTCAAGCTTAAGTGGTAAACTTAAATTATGTGACTGAAATGAACATCTTTGGGATCAACCTATTATTACATTATGTGCTTTGATGCCTTTAGTTGCCTTATTAAGATGTTCTATGCTGTTAATTTGATTTGATTTGATAAACTTTAGTTACTGTCAACAAACCAAAACCTTTTTTGTCGTGGACCAAGATGCAAAATAATAAAATAACAATAAAGACAGTTAACATAACTATAATAAGTGTACACACTAGCCAGCTGGCATTATATAATACATAACAATATAAATAAAGGTCGTAAAGTTTTATGATGGTGAAGAGTTAATGTAGTAAGCAATAAATGTATCCCTGTTATAAGTATTACAATAATTACATATAAGGTACACATATTTATACTTGCTTGTAAATGTAGTGTAATAATTTAGTAATACAATAATATGGAAGAATTGCAACAATATTTGCTATTTTTGCAATTCTTCTATATTATTAATGTCCTTATAAATATATACATGCTGTATAGTGTACAATTTAATGTACAGTGTGCAGACATCTAGACTGATCATGTAGAACTTAAAGTGGTCATTGCCACGTATGTTAAGGTTTTAAGGTGCATTCACACGAGCGTTTGGTGCACACCCAAGTTCACTTGTTAGTTTCAGTTTGAAGATGTGAATGCTCTTTTCCTATCTGGGGTGGGCAATGTACCCAGATCCTGCAGATAACAGACTGTATTTTACTATAATGTTGAGAGTTCTTTCTGTAAGTATCATTCCATGAACAGTTCCTTTTGTAAGTGTATAATACGGCTGAAGAGTAGTACGCAGCCCGTGGAGGATATGACGTGTATGATATCTACACATTCTATAGAGTGTGGAGAGTAGATTGTCATTGTGCAGATGGGGTAGGTAGGCGTTTTCACAGTCCATAGTGAATGAAAAGTACCTGTGAAGAGTACAGGCCCTTCTCACAGAGGTGTCACAGACGGTAGAGAAAACACAGGCATAACTCTAACGAGGTCGGGTCTACTTCATGTAGGTGCTAGCTCACCAGCGTCGATTGTATGTAGGTTGCCTTGCTAGTTTGGTTGTCTTGACAGATGTGTCTTTAGCAGAGCCTTAATTAACGCTAGAGCTATGCTTATTCTAAGACATCTCTGCGAAAAGCTTTTAGACAGGCCATGGTGGGAACTATGGAGGGTTATAGTGTGAGGTGATGATGATCTTCTTCCCAAGGAGTTGAGAAGCCTGACACCCTGGAGGAAGAAACCATCACTGACCCTGGTGGAAGAGGCTCTGGTGTGGCAGCACTGTCGCCCCGACTGCATTACAGATAAAAGCTCATGGGAGGTGTCAGCCACAAGCCTGGTGGCTCTACGGACGCAGCGCTTCCTGTAGTTGTCCTGGATCTGTGGGAAGGGAGACGCCGATGATCTTCTCTGCTGTTCTCACAATGTGCTGACTGGCATTTGCACTCGGCTGCAGTGTGGAGTTCCCGTATCGCACGCGGTGAAACTTTGTTCAAGATGCTCTTGAGGTGGCCTGGCTAGATGCATATCATCTCCTTGGTCTTGTCAATGTTCAGAGACAGATTGTTCTTCTTGTGCCACAGCACATGTTTCTCCACCTTGTCTTGGTACGCTGTTCCATCACAGTTGTTGATGAAGCGGCCGGCCACTGACGTATCATCTGCAAACTATATAATGCTGTAAATGGTAAATGGACTGCATTTATCCAGCGCTTTTATCCAAAGTGCTTTGCATTATTTGCCTCACATTCACCCATTCACACACACATTCATACACCGATGTCAGCTATGCAAGGAGACACATGACCACCGAAAGCAGTTAGGGTTAGGTGTCTTGCTCAAGAACATCTCGACACTTGGTGAGGAGTTAGCAAGGTCCGAACCAGCGGGTTCTTGATCACTTATCGACACGCTCTACCACTGCGCCACTTGCCACTCTTGCGCTGCAAGCTGTACCTGGCAGCGCAGCTATGATGAGTCAGCAACATGAATAGCAGAGGATGTGTGGTGGTGTTGGAGCATATGCTGCCAATGCAGAATCCCCGTGGTTGCACTGTAAGGAAGTCCAGGTTCAGGCCCAGCAGGGAGAGCTTCCCTACTAGCTTCTCAGGGATGATTGCATGCTGAACTGAAGTCTATGAACAACAAGCAGTCTAGGGTGGGTGTGCTTGATGTTCAGGTGGGTCAGGTTGGTGGGAGGTGGTGGTTATGGCCTAGTCAGTCAGTGGAGCAGTTAGCTCAGTAGACATTGGTGAGGGTTGGGATAATAAAACTTTATTTTAATAAGCTATAATTAATAAATCTCCTACACATTAACCCTTTCTCTCAGGGGAGGGCTAAATAAAATAAATAATTTCTGTTGTGATCTTTGAATAAAACTCAATTGCCTGGGGCAGCTTCGGTGATATTTAGAAATTGCATTAAAAGAGCAGTTTTGTAGACTTTTGCTCATGTGATTTCATGTGTTTCTCAAATATCCATATTTGGGATGGATGTCATGACATCCATTACTTGCATAAAATGCTGCACATTCCAAAAGGTATGGTCATGACTCATGCGTACTAACAAAGCTGACTTTTATGCCATGGCATTTACCATGGCTGTATTACTCAACTTGGGCTGCCTTCCCCCAGCCGTGACGCGTTGGCAAACGACCTATCATATCTAAGGAATCTTTCTCTCCCTCGTTGCGTGTGTGCGTACGTCCGTGCGTGTGTGTCAACTAGGTAGCCAATGCTAGCTAGCTAGTTAGCTAGCCGTTTGAAACATTAGTTTTTGTGGTTCAAAGGCAGCGATTATGCCAACAAACTGCCGTTAATGATGAAAGAATACCTCCGCGGCCGCAAGCTGTCAAATAATATTTAAGGCCAAAGCGGATGAGATACTTTTCAGCAGCTGCACATATAACAATGATAAGTTAGCTACCGTACGGTCAACGTTTGTCAAGCAGCTTTGGATATAGTCTGCTACCCGTACCGTAGTAGGCTACTACCGTACTAGAGCCATGGAGGAAACAAAACATCTGATATTTCGCTTTCATGACTGAACACGGGAGGAAGATACGAGGCAAGCTGAATTATATTTCAAACGTTGCTAAAATAGCTAAACTGGAACCTCGCTGTAGTAGATAACCTTATTTTTTTTTACTACCAATAAGCAAGCATCAATATGAAATGTACGGGGCACAGTAGTGCTCAGGTGAAGCTAACGTTTGTCAGCTAGGGCACTGTTACTGTAACATAGACAAGACACTATTTAATGACATTTGGAGTAGATTGATAAGCAAACTGTATACCGTACCGTAGTTGACACAATGTTTGCGACACATCACGTTGTCCAAAAATGTTAATGTATGGGGCCTACCATCAGCCGGTAACTAAGCCATCCAATATCAGCTAGTCAAGTTAGCCCCAATATAGCTCTGTGGTTAGACAGCAGTTAGCGTTAGCATGCTAGCCACCAAATATATTATCACGCTCACCTTTAGATTCACATTAACCATTAACACTCATGATTTAATCTTTATTGTTTAGTTATCATGTTGACGTGTACTGATTCGGCTAGTTAGTTGAGGTATTGACAATATTAGACACAATTTACCTAGAATAATTAGTGATTTCTGTTGTTATTGAAACTACACTGAGCCTGATATATGTATCCAGTCTAGGCATTCATAATACATGATGTTGCTCTAGGACTAGGTGATCATATAGGCTTAACAAAACACGACCAGATGTCAACGTTTGCATATAACACTGACAAGCAGATTCCATTAACTTATGCTTAGTGTGCACATTTGATTAGCAAGTAGGACACAATAGTGTCAAGTGTATCACTATGGGTTTCATTTCTGCAGTTAATGTTTATGTGGATCCCATGATAAATCTTAGCAACTGCATTACATGATGACAATGGAACCTCACTTTTGTTATTAGAACTTTAAACAAAACCATTTGGATTTTTCTTACAGATGAACGTTTTTTTATACATTCATTGGTTTTCCAATGTGCCAAAAAGTCACACTTCTCATTACCTGACAAGGTTTAGGCTATATTCTGGCAAAAGTGATGCAGTAAGAAGGAATCCTGTTCTGCCACCACAAGAATATTCAAGGACTCTAAGCTTGACAGAAGAGTACCAATCTGAAACACAGGACTATCACGCTTGATGAATCAGACTTGTTGCCACCCTCAATGGACCTGCCATTGTAGACTGGAGGCCGTGGCTCTATCTGCTGCTCACATTTATAAGCTACAGGCTTGGATTATTAGAGGTGATCTGACCTGGAGGTGAAGATGGGTTCACAAGCTCTCCAGATATTGCGGCAGGGAGTGTGGGCTTCACTCACCGGGGGATGGTATGTGGACCCCCATCAAAGTACATTTTCCAACTGCTTCCACCTCTACCTTTGGATTTTTCTCC
This sequence comes from Forbesichthys agassizii, assembly GCA_026546735.1. Classification (NCBI taxonomy): domain Eukaryota; kingdom Metazoa; phylum Chordata; class Actinopteri; order Percopsiformes; family Amblyopsidae; genus Forbesichthys; species Forbesichthys agassizii. Next base: position 1,256,214 of record JAODLL010000006.1, on the reverse strand, counting down.
TGGCCTTCCCTTTCCTGCTGTACATGGTGAGCACACAGCCAGTGTCAGCCGTTCATTTAGATTGGTGTTTGTGAACACTTATTGCCGGGGGTAGTGGGATGTACCAGCAGTACACAGTAAAAGATAATGTCAGTAGTATTTAGAAAAAGTGTTATTATGTTAATGTAATATAATTTTTGATCTGTGTGTTCTTGGAGCGTTAAAAAGGTACTTGCTGTTTTATACTCCATTTATTTGTATAGTGTTGTGTATTTTTGCATCAGTAAAATAACAGAGATGCACCTTATGACATGCTACATGGCTGGTTCTAAACATGTTATTCTGGATGTGTCCTTGAAGGCTCTTCCTCCTAGCTTGGTTGTAGCAGGCATCTACTGCGCTGTAGTGGCGGTCTTCTTCACAGCCATAAAAGTGGTGAACTACCGGCTTCATGCCATGTTCGACCTGGGGGACATCGTAGAGAAGAAGCAGGCCTCGCTCACAAATGACCCCCAGAGGGCAGAGGAGGGGGAAGAAGGATCGGGGGTCCATGACGGGAGTCACCACGGGTGGGTGACCGAGATGAAGATATCTGTGTGACTGATTCATGTCCTTTGCTTCAAATGAATACTATTCAGTTGCACGTCTGTATGCATTCCTCACACAGGGACAGTCACGTTGGAGTGGAAATGACTGTGTTTCGCAAGGTCAATTCGACACCACCGGTGCGCTGCAGCTCCCAGCATTCTTTGTTTGGGCTGAATCAGGTGTCGGTGAGTCTTTTCTACTTTCTCATGGGACTACTGTAGTGTCCCGATTTCTGGGAATGGTAGCTTGTTGGGATTTATTAGAAAGCAATCCAGACCTGGATGATTTAGCATGTGATGTACTATTTTAGGATTTAAATGTTCCAGTTTCAGAGGTGCAAACGAGATATTCAACGATGTTTTGAACTCGACATGGGCAGATTGTGTGAATTGTGTAGATTCAATGAGAGAACGCATTGGGGCGGGAGAGTCACATTTCACTTGCGATGCATTAATGTTCCACGAGTTTAAAAGAGAACCAGTTCAGGTGGTCTGAATGCGTTTCATTTGCAAGTTTTACTTTGCATCAAAATGGCAAATCAGGATTCTGGACAAGGTCCCTCCCAGCACAACTTTGCATATCTTAAGCATATCTTAACGCTTGTGCATTACAGTCAGATCTTCAACACGTGTGCTAATATAATATGGTTGTTTAAATCCTCAGGAGTTTTTGCCACAGCTGGAGGATACAGGGGGCACCAAGGGTATGTTTCCTTGTCTTATGCAGCCATATTAAGTAGCATGCTGAGCTGGACGGGCTGTTTGTCGCACCACCTGCCGGTGTTGCTTACCGAATGTTTTTTGGTCTTTCAAATCAGATATCAAGGACATGTTGCAGGCGCAAGGGAGCAATAATTTAATTGTGACTTCAGCTCACCGTGACATCCTGCGCCAGAATTCCAAGGACACTATTAGTAAGCCAGCTGCTACTGTGCCAGTGGAGGTCATGATAGCACACACAGAACATTTACATGTAGTGTGTCTGTTGAATGTGTTGCTGTTACTTTTACTTGATGTTCTTGAATGGTCGCTTCTTAACATGTTTTTGTCTTGTTTGTAATGCATGTTAGGACCACGTGATGTAAATTAGATGGCTCATCTCAAGGGGTTTATCCTATTGAATAAACCTGTATGTCTAAAGCATTTGTCAATAGTAGAACAGGGTCACGCAGCATTTATCACCGAAATCAACATTCTGTTAGGATGATCACTGCTGACCTAGCTATACATTTGACAACATACACTACCCAATAATATATCATACAGTTCCCAGAAATAATAGCAAGAAGCATGAATACAAAGTGCCAATATTCTTCAGACCAGTATTGTGTTGTGCTAATGTAATGTTGTAAATTAGATGGTTCATCTCAAGGGGTTTATCCTATTGAATAAACCTGTATATCTTCAAGACTAGTATTATGTTGTGCTAATGTAATGTTGTCTGTCTGTATGATACCCTGCCCACTAGGGACGAGCAGCGTGATCAAGCTCCGCACGCCGCATTTAACGAGAGTGCCGGCGTGTCCGTACGAGTTTGATTTCCTGGTGGACTGCCTGTCCATCCCCCCATCGCCGTCCAGCCAGGAAGATGGCGGCGAGAGGGAGCGTTTGCCAGAGGCTGAGCCGTCTCTGCAGAGTCCCGAAGATAACGCAGCGGGGGCCCACTCGGCCCTGGTTCCTTCCGGTGAGTCTGAGAGCCTGGGCGACACCCCCCTCAGCCCCCTGATAAAGAGTAGCCTGAGCGAGGAGCTGAGCGAGAATCTGCTGGGCCTAGGCCTGGACCCGGCGGCCTTCGCCCCCGGCGCCGAGCAGCCGGGCAGCCGCAGCGGCGTGGCGCTGGCGGCCGGCTCCACAGACAGCTGCTTCAGCGCCGGCGGAGCAGCCACGGACCGCGAAACCCTGAGCACGGTGAGCAGCTACCGCAGCGAGAAGACGGAGTCCACCCAGCTGGAGAGCCCGTCGCTCAGCCTGCCGCCACAGCCGACCCCCTGCCTCCCCCCGCGGCCGGCCCAGGACGGCAGCGATACGGACAACCTGTCGGACAGCGTGCTGCTGCGCTCCCCTTCCAGAGCCCACTCCCTGGGCCAGGGGCTGGACAGGACCCTCGTGGAAGGGGAGGACCAGCCCCAGCCCCCGCCCCTGGACTCCTCCCCCTCCAGCAGCGGCTGCTCCGAGGTGTGCGATGTGGAGCGACCGCTCCCGGTTCCTCCGGCGCCCCCGCCTCGGCAGCAGGCCGCCTCGGTGCCCTCAGGGCCGGCCCTGGGCCTGGTGAGCTCCGAGCCGGTGCTTCCCATCTCCCGCGGCCCCTTCCTGCTGCCGGAGCAGCCCCCCTTGCAGGCCCAGCCGGTAGTGCGGCCTAAAGACCTGAAGCTGCTGCGGGGCGGCGGGGGCGTGGCCCACAGGCCTGCTCGCAGGAAACCCCCCCGCAAGCGAGCCACTGCCGCCTCCGCCGGGAGCGGAAGCTTCGATTGCGGCTCGTACCGACGTCGCCACAGCAACCACCGGCAGCACCGGGACTACATCCCGGTGCGCAGCCGCCTGGGCGCCAAGGCGTACAGCGAGAGCCTGTTCGAGGACTCGAGCGACGAGGAGGACGACGAGGACGGCAGCGACATAAGCGGCGGCTCCAGCCTGGGCTCCCAGCGGCGCTACAGCTCGGACGACGACGACGACTCCAGCTCCTCCACCTCCTGTTACTCCCCGGACATCGCCGGCCTGGCGTCTTCCCTCCCTGCCGCCACCGCCCCCCGGGACGGAGACCCGGCCGACGGCGAGGGCACCCCCCCGCCGTCGCACTCCCACGCCGCCCAGCGCTCCTCTAGCACGGCCAGCGCCAAGACGCACGCCCGGGTTTTGAGCATGGACGGGGCGGGCGGGGGTCACCAGGGCAACGCCGCAGCCCAGCACGACGCACTCCCCCTCCCTCCCCTTTCCTCCTCCTCCTCCTCCTTCGTGCCCCCTGCCCCACGCGCGCTCACCGCCTCCAAGTCGGACTTGGAGGCTCGCGCTGTCCACGCCAACGTCTTCCCTGGAAGTCACCACCACCGCCTGGATTCTCTTGGCAGCTCCTGGAGTGGCAACCAGGTGGGCTGGAGAGCGGCAGAGCTGGTGGAAGAAGGCGCTGTAGGTGGAGGTGAGTGGGGGGAAACTGTGGTAAATGGCTACACACACAGGTAGGATGCCAACTATGTGTGCAAGTGGCTTGATCAGAGACACCGTACAGGAGGAGACGTGCCACTTTGAATGGAGTTCTATGGGAACTCCATTCAAAGTGGCAAATTTGGCAGTTGAAGGCAGTTGGCACATCTCACTCCTCCACTTAAAAGAGCCAATTGTCTGCTTTATAACTGCCAAGAATTTACATATTTAACCAAACGTGTGGCTGCATTGACGTCAGCTTAGCATGCGTTGTAGAAGTATAACTTGTAAAAAATAAAAATAGTTCTTTTTATTAAACCTTATTATGGAATTTGCCAAACATTTAAGCATTTTTTTTATCGGATTTGACTAGCGATAACATACATGTAGTTTTTATGTCCCGGCGCCTATTGAAAGTGTAGTTATCGTTCTCCCCCCATTCATTTCAATATGGTCATCATAATATCTGCCGGGAGGCGTTTCGTAGATGTCTGCGAGTGAGGAGTCTTGCCCATAATGATTTTGGCTTGATGTTTAATTCATTACTGGTTGTCTTATGATGATAATAATATTTATTTGTATAGCACTTTTCAGCGCAAAGTGCTTACAGAGCGGGAATAATACATGCACAATAGTGCTTCCCATCACTAAATACAGAATTGTAGAAAAAACAATAGTTAAAGGAATCAGATAAAACATTTTAAACAGATGCATATTAAATTCCCTTATTATTTTTGTTGCTATGTCAGAATGTCAGCACCATGCGTATAGACTATGCTTGGCTGGTGGGACTGATATACAGACTACGGGACAATACAGTGTTTCTATACGTAATCCGTCTCTATGATCGCCGTTCCAAACGGGCCTGCCACAGGTGTTTTTCACCTTATGTGGGTTATGTTAAAGAGCAACTTGCAGGTCAACAACGACTGTTAATGTGTTGGAAAATGAAGCAAAAAGTTGCTCTTTAAGACTGTATGCAGTAGCCTTCATGTCTGTTACAGTGTTGTATTTTGTAATTTATTTATTTATGTAATTTGATATTTTTTCCTAATAGACACATTTGTGGAAAAAGCTTCCAACGAATGTGTACTTTCCACAGATATGACTGAAAGCAGTTGTAGTTTCCACCCAGCCTGTACATGTCCTACCTTTGGTATGTTGTTTTGTTGACCTATTTTTCCCCGGTAGTGGCAGCATATTTTCACAAACTAAAATTCAAAATAAGCTCCTAAATTAGCAATGAAGGCATTTAGTAATTTCTGGTCAAATCATCAAATCTATGTAAACCGTATGCCTTCCCAAATGTAAACGTATGGGATCACCGTCCTGCAGCTATGGGCTCAGAAGAGGGAGACAAGCGAGACTCGATCAGCAGCGTTAAGAGGACCCAGGCCATCCGTAGGAGACACAATGCTGGAAGCAACCCTACACCCCCTCCATCCACCATGGGGTCCCCACCCAGGTCAGTCAGCCTCAACATATACCTTATGAAGATAAGATCATATTAAAGGTGAATATAAGCGATGCTGGAAAAAGATTGTTGATACTTGATTAAAACAAAAAAAACACTTCAGTCATAGGGTACTACCTTAGAAGCTCCACCCCCCAACATTTACACACATTGCCAAGGCCTGGGATAGTGTTGTGTGGTCTGCACCCACTGTATGCGTCCCATTTACGAAGCCTTGTAGAAACAACAGTCCAGTCCAGTGTATTGGCCTACAATCACTGACTCCATGTTTTGAAGGGCCGCTTAGTTCCTGCAAGAATATACTGTTCTTCTAAAATCAGATGTGTTATTGGATATCCCCTTTGCAATGTCCAGTGGTCTAAAGCCCCGGACACACTGCAAAGAGACTGGTAGCGATGAGAGACTATGGAACGTCAATGAGATTCAGCGACAACATGCTAAATAACGGTCGGGACCTGACCAAGTTAAACTATTCTCAGGCGACGCGATTGAGGCGACTATCAATAGCAACTAAGGATATCATTGACTGACAAGACTGAAACATTTTTTTCGTGGGGAAATATATGAAAAGGACGCCTAGCTAGACAAGCAAAACCTGGAATGAAAACATGCCACCAATTTTCAGCTAAAAAGCGACGTTCGACATGCGAACCGCTTACAGTGTGTCCGTCCGGTGCTTGACTCTTTTGCCAGATGTGAAGCGGGTGGCCGTTAATGAATGTGTGCTCTGTGTTGTTGACGCGTCATGACCACAGCCTCCAGGACCTGCAGCGGACTCGAACCTCATCCCATTCCCGAAACCGGGCCCTGCCCTCAGCCTTACAGTTCGCCTCATCGCTGCTGCTGCCCCGCACGGGGGTGCACGAGGCCTGCACCTTCGACGACACCTCCGAAGGGGCCGTGCACTACTTCTTCGACGAGAGCGGTGAGCGAGTAGAGTCGTGTCGATTTGTCAAAACGCACACAGGCCACCTAGGGACGGTCGCCCTGCGTTTCTAGAAACTGCTTTGCTAAGGCAACAATAAATCACACAATGTTCTGCTTACATGTACACATCCTTTTTTTTTAAAATGTCTCACGTTGTTGTGTGCCAGGAATAAAGAGGTCGTACACATTTGGCCCAGCAGGAGGTGGATATGAGGACCCAGTACAGTAAGTCGGACCCAGTTGTTTTTTTTTTTATATATATTTTTTTATATCGGAACTGTTGAACAAAAGCACAACAACGGTACTGTGACCTATTGCAGAGAGAGGGAGAGACAGTCCCAGTCATCCAGCTTCACCTCCACTGAGGTCCAAGAAGTGGCTCCAGTCCTGTCCATTCTCCAGCCCAGGCCTGTGGTCCTCCAGGGAATGCAGGTGCGCAGGGTGCCTCTGGAGATGCCTGAGGTTAGACATCCTTGACGCTGGCGGTAGCACGTGTCTGCGGCGTGCCGACGGAACACACACTGCTACCACATTGGTCAGCTGCTCTCAGTGCTTTGCTGTTGTGTCCCGTTTCAGTTTGATCTGGACCACGAGTCCCTGCAAGAGTCCCAGGAGAACACGCTGATGATCGAGGAGAAGGCCAAACCCAAGCAGTACTACCGCTTCTGGGTGCTGCCGGGAAAGTGGCTCAGGGTTCGATACGATCGCCTGGCCCTGCTGGCCTTATTGGACAGGTAGGTGGACTAAAAAACCAGCTCTGACACTCCTACTTGGATGGCTTAGAGTTAGAGTCCCACCCTTACGAAGAGCACAGGCAGACTCTTGTCACATTTTGTCATCTTTTAATTTGATTGTTGTTCTGTTTTTTTATGAACCACAATATTGTTATTTGAACCTCTTAGATGTGAAGTGGAAATGTTACGTGCGGTTACAGCTGCTTACAGCAGTTTACTTGAACATTTACATATGGAGCGTATTTATATATCCATGTCTGTTGTCTTGACCAAACTCATTTGAATAATGAGCTAATGGTGGTGTAACAGATCGGCACGCACGTGAACCGCAGATTTATTGCAAAGTGAATTAATTCCATCGTGAATATAATGTTTACTGCTGCTGTTACTTTTTAATGTAATGATTCCCTAAATCTCCAGTTAAAAGACAAATTTTGAAGCACTGAATTTTTAAGTTGTCACATGACAACAGAATTGTTTTATTTCATATATTTGGCTGAGGAAACACAGGACTGAACTGTTGCCAAGCAACACAAAAATGTTTTTGCAGGTCTCCACGCTACTTTGTGTCTTTTACTTCCCCTCCCCTACATCTTCTCCTGGCAACCATTCATAATTATACTCCATGTCATTTGTGGAGATATGTAAATCTTTGAGGTGCGAAGTTGCTTAATGATCATTAATGAATTAATGTCGGACCGCAGCTGAGATCTATGTTGCCTTTTCAACCCTCAGGACTGAGATGTTTTACACAACAGAGACTTTATATAGATGTATATAATAAAAAAGATCTCTTAAACTAACAAAAAGTAAAGACTTGTGCCTGCTGTCTCTACTAGGATATGCAGGGGCAGATCCAAGTGTATCCCTGTGTTGACACTTCAAGCCTAGTCGATTTTTACATTTATGTAGATCTTCCTCACCACAATTAATTAATGAATTAATGGTTATTAGGTCTGTATTGTTCTAGAAATGCTGTATACACTATTTTCAACATGAATGCAGCAAACAACTATTTTGTATGTAAGATATAGTACTAAATTGTGCCCTGAGCAGAGAATGACATCACACTCCCTCTGTGTGTGTTGTTATCCCAGCTCCTCTGTTTTGATGGCTGGTCCAGCCGCTGTGCATGTTAGAGTGTCTGTGTGTTTGTGTGGGGCCCAAAAAGCACGCTGGTGCTCTTAAGTTTGACATCTAGAGCCAGTATGTCATAAAGAGCCACATGAAATAATGCATGGAATGCAAAGTTGCATCAGTATGGTTAAATATAGGCCTACAGTCTGCTGATCCGATAAATTATCCAAACCCTGGCTCAAAACCGCGACACAATCCGAACCGTGAGTTTTTGATCCGTTAGGCCACTAGCTAAGACCTAGTGCTTATCTTTCCAGTCATTGTCTATGAATCTGTAGCTGGCTCGTAGATTCACCTTCTGCTTCCCCGTCAACAGGAACCGTCGTGTCGGGGAGAATGTGTTTGCTGTAGTGCTGGCCTGCCTGGTGGCCTTCCTGGGTTTCCTGCTGCTGTTCCAGGGCTTTTTCAGGGACATCTGGGTCTTCCAGTTCTGCTTGGTCATCGCTAGCTGCCAATACTCCCTTCTGAAGGTACCTCAACCACACCCAACTACAATGCGAAAGGGTTTTGCTATCAGCAATTGTGTTTAGGGTTGGACTTCCTCAATTGCGTGCGCTAACAGTGTTCCGCTCGGCGTTCTCTCATAGAGCGTACAGCCAGATGCAGCATCTCCGATGCACGTGAGTGTTGTTCCCTCTGCCTTAAAGCAATAACAACAAACGGGTATAGAAGACAATGATCCATCACCCACTGTGTATCTGATTCGCCAACAGGGCCACAACTGGATCATCGTGTACAGTCGGCCGGTTTATTTCTGCCTGTGCTGTGCGATGATCTGGGTCTTTGACCTATCTGGACGCTCGGTCACGCTGCAGCCGTTCTCCCTGTATGGCGTCACCATATTCTCTGCGCACTTTTTGCTCTGTGCCAGAGATATTCTCATAGGTATGTGCCTCTGCATCTGTATATGCTTGGAATGGATGTTGTCCAGTTCACTTTTAATGTATAAATTGAACCGTTAAACGGCATGCTTGATGAGAGGTAAGCTTGTGCTATGTGTTCTTGGGCTGCTAAACACCCCAAACAACACTGTTTGTGTTTCTCCAACAGTTTTCGCCTTGTGTTTCCCGGTCATCTTCTTGTTTGGGCTCCTACCTCAGGTCAATACCTTCATCATGTGTTTGCTGGAGCAAGTCGACATGCACATTTTTGGAGGAACCGGTAAGAATAAGCCTGTCCTAGGTATGATGGCATAAACATTCAATTTTTTACGTCGTGTTTTATGTAAAGCTGTTGTTTATGCTGTAGCAAGAACACATTGCAGGACATATTCTAGGCTTTGTTGACATTTGTGCTGTGTATTGGCAAGAATCTCCGATACGGGGGTCACGAGTCGAGATATTGCGATACTGTAAGCAAGGCGACATACTGTATATTGTGATTTATAATTTGTGGAAAACTGTCATAGCAATACTAATGGGGGGCGCCGCTTCCAAAAAAAACATGCACTTTGTTGCAGATGTACATTAGCATAAAGCTAAATCTGGTAACAAGCTTATTTCCTCTCTTTTGAGGTTAATGTAATTTGTACATGGTCCCTTTCACAAATAAATTTAGTAAAAATCGATGCAGTGTTTTTTTGGAATCAATACAGTATTGCGCAACGTAATATAGAAATATTTGGGTGTATCGATATTTTCTTAAACCCCTAGTTGACATAACTTCCTGGATCGGAATCTGAAATGAGCTGTGGCTTCATTTGTACTGCAACGCTAGGAGGATTAATTAACCTAATTTATGTAATGTCATCATTTCTAAAGTATGATAATTTAATTAAGGTGCTGTTTAATATTCTTCCTGCAACAATTCTCTCTCTCCAAAGCCACTACCAGCCCACTATCATCTCTGTTCAGCCTAGTGCGAAGTGTGATGGTGGCTGCGTCGCTGTATGGATTCTGCCTGGGAGCCATCACCGTAAGTGTCACTCAGCACTGCAGTATAAATTTAGGGGGAAGGTGTGATCCACTCCGAACACTTTGCTCTGAATGTGCTCCGGTTATGTGGCTGTCTCTCTTTGTTGATTGCAGGCACCGTGGGCAGACGCTCATGTCCCGGTACTGTTTTCTGTCTTCTGTGGATTGCTTCTGGCTCTGTCGTACCACCTCAGCCGCCAGAGCAGTGACCCAACCATTCTGTGGTCAGGACCCTCAATCATTAAAACCAATAATGCAATGTGTTACTGTGTCTCGAGTGTTCCTTCACCAGTCTTCATGCATTTGCTCTCCAGCTAAACGTGTGTGCCTTGTGTTTCACCCGTCACCGTCAGGTCTCTGGTCCGCTCTAAATTATTCCCAGAGCTGGAGAACCGACTACCAGAGGAGCCCCCCTTAGAGATTAAGGACCCTCTTCCTGATAAGTTACAGAACTCTGTGGTAAATGATCAAATAATGTTCTGGGGGGGCATTGTGTGTGGAGGTGTGATCTGAAGGTTTAGGAATTTAGTGCGGGGCTACCGATGATCAAGAAGTCGCCGGTCCGAACCCCGCTATCTAGTGTGTGTCGAAGTGTTCTTGAGCAAAATACCTAACCCTAACTGCCCCTGGTGGTCAGGCGATGCCTTGCATGGTTGATGCCGTCCTTCGCCTATGAATGTGTGTGTGTGAATGTGAGGCAATACAGTACAGGCGCTGTGATTGGCTGGCAGGTCAGAACACTTGTTATGACATATTATCCTGTGTTACTGTAGAAGGAGATTCTTCATTCAGACCTGGTCATGTGCCCTCTGATGGCCGTGATTACCTTTGCCATCAGTGCCAGCACGGTATTCATCGCTCTGCAGGTTAGTTGAGCCAGAAGCTGGGGTGCCGTGGGTCCCGCTGGTACAATCCACACAACACCACACAAGTTCCCGCTGACCAGCTGCCTCTGTACTGTCTCCCTCCACAGCCTGCTCTCAGCTTTGTGTTATATGTTCTGGCCGGCGTGGTTGGCTTCCTCACGCACTACCTGCTGCCACAGCTGCGCAAGCAGCTGCCCTGGTTCTGCCTGGCCCATCCCGTGCTGCGATCCAGAGAGTACAGCCAGTTTGAGGTCCGAGGTGAGTGAGCCTTCCGTCTCGCCGTGTCCCCCCTGGGCTTAGCGCGCTCAGCTCCCTTACTGCTGCTGCTGTTTAACTCTGCGGTGTGATTGAACAAACTGTGACCTCAAGGTGAATCCCCCTAGGATGTCTGCTGCTCTAAACTAAAAGCTCTGTCACCTTTCATTATATGGTTTAATAAATACTTGAGTGGGAACCGACGGGGCCTAATCGGACCCGCCTATGGGGGAACAGATTGCACCATGTACGTGAGCCCACAGCGAGTTAATCGGTTAAACAAACACATTGGTGTGCGTGTATAACGTATAAATAAATAATTTAAGAAAATTCCTGTATTTTTGGCTCAGAAAGACACCAGTGTGACTCACTATCTCCCCCTCACCCTCCCAGATGCTGCTCAGCTGATGTGGTTTGAGAAGCTGTATGCATGGCTCCAGTGTGTGGAGAAATACTGCATATACCCAGCAGTTGTGCTCAACTCCCTGACAACCGAGGCTCGATTCGTGGGCCAGAACCACAAAGAGCTGGACATCTAGTAAGCCACCTTCGCAGCTCCGAGCAATGCTTCCTCCACCAGTGACGAGTTTAAATGCATTTAGTGAATATACAGTGGTAGTTTATGAATGGGTGTATGCAATGAAAGGCACAATATGACCCGAGCAGTGAAAGAGCGGCACCTTTTTAGGCCAGCTCTTCAGTGTTGGTTTTCAGCGCTAACCCGGGCCATGTGCTTCTCCCCCCAGCAGCCGCGCACTCTTCATCTCCATAGCGGGCATGAAGCTGCTGCGCTCGTCCTTCTGCGCACCGTCCCTCCAGTACGTCACTCTGTGCTTCACCACACTTTTCTTCCACTTCGACTACCCCCACTTCTCCGAGACCTTCCTCATCGACTACTACTGCATGTCCATCCTCTTCAGCAAGGTCAGGCGCCTGCCTGTCAACAGTCTTGTGGCAATCACTTGCCACTTGTGTTTTTTTCCTGTAGTTTACTTTGTATTAAGGATGGCACAATCCAGTTTTTTCAGCCCAATACCGATAGATACCGGCATTTTGGGTATCGGCCGATACGGAGTACTGATCCGGTTCCAGTGTTAAATTAAGTTTTAAGTTAAATTGCAAAGTAAATGACAGCCACGCTCTATTTTAGGACTTGCATATGCATTTTATAAACCTGCTGCTGATAGTGTGGCCTAGGTAGGTTAGACATTGGATCAGCCCCATGGATTGGTTACAACTGTCTAATTGTCACCGATACCGATCCAGCTATTTAAGTCAGTATCGGACCGATTTCTGATATCAGTATCGTATCGGTGACATCCCTACTTTATACGCTAAATAGATTCCAGGCTACTATGTCAGTGTTTTAAGGTAATTATTTGTTGTTGCTTTTCTTACGCCAGTTGTGGGACCTTCTGTACAAGCTACGCTTCGTGTTGACCTACATCGCCCCCTGGCAGATCACATGGGGCTCCGCGTTCCACGCCTTCGCTCAGCCGTTCGCTGTGCCCCGTATCCTTCCGCCACACCTCACAGTCCCCCACATCTAAATCTGTCAATCAGCCTCTGTAGATACACGAATCTCAACAGTAATCACTTACCCTTAACCTCCCGGTTCCTTCAGACTCGGCTGTGCTTTTCGTGCAGGCGGTGTTCTCTGCCCTCTTCTCCACCCCTCTCAACCCGGTCCTGGGCAGTGCTGTGTTTGTCACCTCCTACACCAGGCCTGTGAAGTTCTGGGAGCGAGACTACAAGTATGTTCTCCTCGTGTTAGACTCGAATATGTTGTGTGTCTGAGCGTTCATTTTGAATAATCCCACCTCACCTTCCCCAGCACCAAGCGTGTGGATCACTCCAACACAAGACTTGTCACTCAGCTAGATCGCAACCCAGGTAGGGAAACAGTCTTTCCCTCTAATCCTTGACTAATCCTTGTGGAAGCAATACTCATTCTAGAGTAAGCACCTTGTCCCCTGATTAATTTGAAAAGATTTGAATGGATGACTTGGGGTATAATGTCCAAACAATTCATGGCAGCTTTATCTGCTTCATAATATTACAAAAGAGGATGTTAAAAAGGGCAAATATTAAAATGAATAGAACTTTTTTAATCATGCATAGTTAAGGTTTTCAGTGCGAATCACAAGCGTCAAATACCCGATATTTTTTACAAGGTGATCGTTACAGTTATTCTGTATATGACCGCCATATGCTTGGTTTCCAGGACAACAAAAGTTTAGTGCTGATTCACCCTTTGACTTAAAGGTGCTGATGACAACAATCTGAACTCCATTTTCTACGAGCACCTAACGCGCTCCCTGCAGCACAGCCTGTGTGGAGACCTGCTCCTGGGTCGCTGGGGCAACTACAGCACGGGGGACTGCTTCATCCTGGCCTCAGACTACCTCAACGCTCTGGTGCACATCATCGAGATTGGAAACGGCCTGGTCACATTCCAGCTGAGGGGGCTGGAGTTCAGAGGTCAGCGAGGAGGCTGGAGGTTGTTTGGCAATGTGTGGGCTTGTGGAGACTACAGTACTGACTATCGGATATATTGCTTAATACTCTGCAAGATATGGATGTGGTCTTGCTTAATAGCAGTATTTTAGCATACGCTATGCTGTCACATCCTTTGTTTTTTATATAGTATTTTGTTTTATTTGTGTACTATAATGTACAGAATGGCACTTAACTGTCAGCACTGCTGTTACATTGTAATTTAAAAAAACACAAGAAATAACAAGACAGAAATCTGTGAGAAATACAATTTCATATCTAGTTGAAGCGCCCCTTTTGTACATCGTCCAGCCAGTTGGCTCCAGCGGCGATTGAAGCGCCCCTTTTGTACATCGTCCAGCCAGTTGGCTCCAGCGGCGATAGCGTCCTCACCTTGCTGACCTCTTGTCTCCTCAGGAACGTACTGTCAGCAGAGGGAGGTGGAGGCCATCACCGAGGGTGTGGAGGAGGATGAAGGCTGCTGCTGCTGTGAGCCGGGCCACCTGCCACACATGCTGTCTTTCAACGCTGCCTTCGGCCAGCGCTGGCTGGCCTGGGAGGTGGCTGCCACCAAGTATGTCCTCGAAGGCTACAGCATCAGCGACAACAACGCCGCCTCCATGCTACAAGTGTTTGACCTCCGCAAGATCCTAATAACCTACTACGTTAAGGTGAGATCCTATTAACCTACTACGTCATGGGAGCCCTGCTCTAGAGCCTGCGCGGGACTGGTACCTTAATTCCGCCCGCTCCCGCAAAGTTTGTATCCACTCCCTCCCACACTCGCAAACAGAAATACACTACAAATAATTTAAACTTTTATATATATATATGTGTGTGTGTGTGTGTGTGTGTGTGTGTGTGTAACTACTGTGCCTCCAGCACGCAAAATTATTTGGAAAAGTAGCAGTAGCGGGATGTGAAGCTAAGATCATAGTTAATGCGGTAGCCACGGCAATGATGAACGAATATAAGCTCTAATGTACTACACACGATTTTGTTGAGACTACGGCTGTCAGTCAATTAAAAAATTCTAATCACATGCTTTACGTAATTAATTTTTACCTGTTAAAAGTGTTTTATTTATTTATACTGTATATAACAAGTAGGGCTGGCCCTAAATACTCCATTATTCAGGTATTCGTTCGTTGGGTATGTATTTGATTTTAAATAATGCGATTCGAGTATTCCTTTTTTTACATAATGCGTGCATGTTTTCCTACTAATTCCTACTGTCTCCATAAACCCACATGTACAAATGTAATTGCCTGCCCTACACTGTCATCAACACAATTTATTGCAATTGTCTCTCAGTATTCTATTCATTCAACACATACTTTTATTGGCTAATATATGCTATTGGACAGCTCTGATTGGGTCAGTTGACGTGTCAATCAAAGCGGCCATTTTGAGCGCATGGCTATGTTTACATGTGTACATGCTCACTGAAGCTAGGAATGGAAGGGCTAATATAAAATGAATGCAACAGCCGGCCATGCAGTATTTATTGAAAACCTGCTAATGGTCCTGATACCCGCTTTGAATTTTAACAGGTTATGAAACACTAATTATAATTATTTTTAATTATGTGTTTGAGAACAAGTATTCGAATACTCGTTCGGCAATACCATCAAGTATTCGAAACCTGTAATATAGCTTTATGCAAATATTTATATTAATTTGATTTTTTAAACATTTAATCGCAATTAATTACTTAGAACATGCAATTAATCACAATTACATTTTTTCAATCGTGTGACAGCCCTAGTTGAGACTGTTTGAAATGTCGGCCCAATACCAAGACCATTTGACATTTTAAGACTTTCTGTGGATCAGCGGGACCCCAAGTCCCATGCAGTCCTCTAGCCCTGATATTCAGACAGAACTGCCGCTGCCGTCTCCCATCTCTCCTTTCAATCCAAACTCTCTCCCTCCATGACGAATAGAGCATCATCTACTACGTGAGTCGCTCTCCCAAGCTGGAGGAGTGGCTGGCTAATGAGGCCGTGCAGGAGGCTCTGCGGCCTTGCCTGGGCCCCAACTACGTGGACAGTGACCCCACCTTCAACCTGAACATTGACGAGGACTACGACCACAGGGCCTCCGGCATAACCCCCACTGCCTTTTGTATGGTCTACTTGGACTGGATCCAGTACTGCAACAGCAGGCGTCAAACGGTTCGACTGTTTTAACATCTTTGCGATAGTTCTGTGTTACTCTATTAAGATGCTGTTCAAGATCTACAGTAGTATTATTACTTAACATCAGGGTTCCCCAATCCTGGTCCTAGAGAGCCGCTGCCCTGCATGTTTTAGGTGTCTCCCTGATCCAACACACCTGATTCACATGAATGGCTCGTTATCAGGATTCTAAACAACCCATTCATTTGAATCAGCTGTGTTGGAGCAGAGAGACATCTAAAACATGCAGGGCAGCGGCCCTCTAGGACCAGGATTGGGGATCCCTGCTTTACATGCTTAAAGGTACGGGTAAGCTAACGCCACCTTTTTATTATATGAGCAGCATTTAGAATCGACCTCCTGAATGGTATTAGATCCCTAAATTGAGAGAAACTTTCACTCACGTTTCAACGTTGTGTTATTAGCCCGTGAATAGTGAAAGGGATTCTCCTTTGGTCAACCTCTGTTTTGGACTGTGCATTCTGGGAAGACGGGCTCTGGGCACTGCTTCACACAGCATGTCAGCGAGGTAAGACCGTGCTGGCAGGGCTGTCTGCCATCTCTGGGATGCCTCACATTTAATACCACCGTCATTGACAGTGAGACAAGAGCTGATGGCGTGGGTTTGTCTTTTGCCTTTGGCTAGCTTGGAGCCGTTCCTGTATGGGCTCCATGCTCTTTTCAAGGGGGACTTCCGCATCACCTCTCCCAGGGATGAGTGGGTATTTGCAGACATGGACCTGTTAAATCGAGTGGTGGCTCCAGGGGTGCGGATGTCTCTCAAATTGCATCAGGTAACAATTCTATATTTGAATTATTCTTAGACTATCTGAAACCGAGCCATTAGAATATTACAGTAGAAGATTACAATTTAAAAACAAGTCAGTAGAAAATCTTTAGTGAGATGATCCAAAAATGTCTTTATTTATGGCATGACCAAAAATAAAAAATATAAGATAAATATAGAATATAACTAAAATATAAAAGCTGCAGTAATGTCAAAATGTTGGTCTAAATTAAATCTAAATGAAATTATTTTTTAAATAATTGGAAAATCAAGTGTAAAATTCTGGCAAATATTCCAAATATTGGATTGTGCGTTGGCTCCGTTAAGAATGACATGAAATTCAATGAAGAGATATAGTGGTATTAATAGCTCGCTCCACATCATCAGGACCACTTCACGTCGCCGGACGAGTATGAAGACCCCATGGTTCTGTACGACGCCATCACGGCCAACGAAGAGAAGATGCTGATATCGCACGAGGGCGACCCGGTGTGGCGCAGTGCCATCCTGGCCAACATGCCCTCTCTGCTGGCACTGCGACACATAATGGACGATGGCAGTGACGAGTACAAGATCATTATGCTGAACAAGAGGTTCCTGAGCTTCAGAGTCATCAAGGTTGTTCTTCTTCTTCTTATTATTATTATTATACAGCTCTGGAAAAAATAAGAGACCCAAACACTGCAGCATTTAACTATTTATCTTTTTTTAAATATATATTCATGTAATGTGTGTTTTTGATATTTCTATCATTCTTTATTTTTGTTACGTATTATTTATCTTTTTGACATTTCCAGTATATTTATACTATTGTATTTGATCAAATGTTCAGTGATCACTTCATTGATTTGAGAGCTGTACATGTTATTAAGCGTCCCTGTAGCTTTAACTTAACTGCATAGCGTTTTTTTGTTTTTCAACCATAAGCGTTATAAGATACAGCTCTGTTGTTGTTTTCTCGTACTCTCCTGAATCCACTCTCTGCTGCCCCCAGGTGAACAGGGAATGCGTGCGCGGGCTGTGGGCGGGGCAGCAGCAGGAGCTGGTCTTCCTGCGGAACCGCAACCCAGAGCGCGGAAGCATCCAGAACGCCAAGCAGGCCCTCCGGAACATGATCAACTCGTCATGCGACCAGCCGATTGGCTACCCCATCTATGTGTCTCCCCTCACCACCTCCTACGCTGGGGGGCACACCCAGCTGCGCTCTGTCTGGGGGGGCCCTGTCAGCCCGCACAACATCTACACCTGGCTCATCAGCAGCTGGGACAGGTAGGCTGCTTCAGCCTTCACAAACCATATGCTGTCCGGAGGCAGCCATATGCAATATACAGCTCTGGGGAAGAGACCGCTGCAGCATTCTCTTTGGTGTTACTATTTGGTGTTGATGCTATTATCTCCTGGTTACAGAAGGGCTGTAGATAGCAGTGTGTTAATGCAGCTGTCTCCATGTTACAGAAGGGCTGTAGATAGCAGTGTGTTAATGCAGCTCTGTCTCCATGTTACAGAAGGGCTGTAGATAGCAGTGTGTTAATGCAGCTCTGTCTCCA
>JAODLL010000006.1:1193773-1222007 GCA_026546735.1 Forbesichthys agassizii | reverse complement strand
TATATATATACATACACACACACTGTATCATTGTTGCCCTGCAGGTGGGATTTAAAAGTGCATCAGATTATGAGGCCTTCGTCTGGGTTAAAGCTGGGGACCTGCCAGAGACCAATGAAGTCATAAAGGTAAGTGTAATTTCACTGACATCATTTATTTAACACACTTTTTTATTGTGTCTAACGTTTCATCTATTTCGGTGTTTGTTTTCTTGCAGGTAACTGTGGAGAAACATAAAATCCCACTATCGGGAGGACCGTATGTTTTAGGATACTTCAGTACCAACATGCAGAGCATTGTTGGCCTCAGCATCGACTTCCAGGTGTTTATGTGGCAGCAAAGATAAATATTTAAAATTACACAAGTTAATACAAACACCATAGAAGGTTTTCCAGTTTACTTTGTCTCAACAGTGTTGTGACCAATCACTGACATATTTGAACACTTCGATTTAGACATATAGAAAAGTTAATTTTCCTAGAAAGTGAAATAAAATAATAAATGTAAATTGTGTGTTTTTAATGCAGATCCTGGAATCTAAACGTGTGGTGAGAGAAGGCCTTGTTCCCGATGAAAACAATGGCTAATAAACATTAACATTCACACACAGGACATTTTACTCTGTTTTTATCTACATATAATTTGAAGATGTGTAAAATATTAAGTTTTCACTGAAATTATTTTACAAATCTTATATTTTATTCAAACAAATGTGATTATTGTAATAAAATCTAGGCAACATAATCTAGTTTCTCCCAATATATTAGAGGTAAAATGGCAGGGCAGGGCATATAAGAATAAAAAGCCAAACTGTTGTATATTTGCCAAACTGGTATTTGCATCGATTTTACCCAATTATTTAATAATGCTGGATAATGGGACATAGATGCTGCACACACTGACAGAATGACGTGAACAATTCAATGAATTTAATATTTTAATGTGCTTTTAATACATGTAAATGTATAACAATATATTGTAAAGTCAGGACAATTAATCTGGTGTCTTGCATATACAGTACAGTACTTTACCTTAAGCAATTGTTATGTACATAGTTTACATAAAATAAATAAAATAAAATGCCCCAAATACATTTTATTTGCATGTGTTTGTGTTTGAGCTAATAGTGCATTGGGGAGATTAAAGATTAATTAAATATTTTGATCACATGGATTCTCTTGGTCACAGCTGCATACAGCAGCAAAGTAAAATGCATAACTAACTGCAACTTTATTGCGTTGCTTATCCAGATATTACTGGACATTAGACAAACTATAGGCTACAATAAGCTACTTTAAATTAAATGAGGAGAACTATTACATGTTGGCATCACCTTTTAGGCTACATGAAATGCGATGCCACTTTGTAAAATAACTGTTTTTAAGACTCGCACTCGACATGCAGTAGGATTAAATTCACAGCGCTTTAATTTGTGGTAACTTTATTTAAATTATAACTATATGTAGGCTCAATAATTACACTAGGCCTAGGCTACACATTATTATAAAATAAATGTATTGTCTTGCATAACAGCAGTCTAAACTAGACATCACATGTTAACTATAACTATTTAAATAATTGTAGGGCTATAGCATATTATTTATCATCAAACGTCTCTGTCCGTCTGTCTCATATATATAACTATATAATAACGGGTCCCACATTGAACTGGTCTGTTCCTAAACATTTTCACAGAGACATTAATAACAGTAAAGATTGTCCGCTATCGCGACCAGAAAACCAAAAGTCTCCAATCCCCCATGATGCATTGCTTGAAATGTTTACAGTCCCTGCTGCGAGCTGGTTGGTTGGTTGCTCTTTCATCTCAATGTTCTTGGACCATACACGTGTATGGAGTAAACGTGTCGGGGCACTTAAAAAGTAAGGTTTTTGTCATGTTTAGTGTATGTAAGTGTTTGTTTTGAAACATATTGTTATCTGGATTGAAACAAGTATTAGTAATATAATCGTACATTTATGGTGCTCTATGCTAGTACGGTACGGTACCTACATTGCCCAGTATGACCAATTGGCTAACAGGCTAGCTTAACAAAAAAGTAGAAGATATTCCTGATTTATTTGAGATGACAGCATTATCATGCGTAAAATAATAAAAACAATGCTGCCTTGAAATGTTTTGAAGAACATATTTCTAAATTAGTACGTTATAGGTAGTTATCCAAGTAAGGTTTAAACTAAACACCAGTTACGGTCCCTTCTGTCAGTTTATACAGTACTGAATCGTATTCTAACGTGATGGAACATATTTATAACAGTATTAGTTATAAAGCCATGGCATTTGTGATTTTAAAGTGATTATTCCTTGATAAAATGTGTTGTTTCTTTTTAAACCTACGAGCTTACAATACCTGATTGACAGGCTTCTTTACTTATGTTTAAGATCTTACCGTAACTGATTAGAAGATGTCAAGTGGGGATGTGGAGCGGCTGTTGATCCAGTTCCAGAATGAGGACGGGGAGGTTCTGGGATCACCTTTTGACGTACCACTAGACATCACCCCTGACAAACTGCAGCTTGTCTGCAATGCACTGCTACAGAAGGTAGGTTAATTAACCAGATAATGATAATGCTTGGTACCATAGGCCTAGATGTTAAATGATTTGACACTCAAGTGTCACTTTACTAAACAAACGCACTGTATTCTGACCATAACTGTCTACATGCATACACCATAAGTCCACAAAATATAATAGAAGATTAACTGGATCTATTGCAATCATTGCTTGAACTCTCTTTACCTAATAGTACAATGCTTGTAGGTGCAACAAATCATTGTTTTGATTATTTCCTGTTTGTAGGAAGAGCCTGTGCCCCTGGCATTCTTTGCCCGTGGAGAGGCGGAGGTGGTGTCCAATCTGGGGTTGTGCGTCAAGGCCCTGGCAGTAGAGACCGAGCAGGTGTTACCAGTGGTGTACCAACCCCAGGCTGTGTTCAGGGTCCGGGCTGTAGCCCGCTGCACCAGCTCACTGCAGGGCCACACAGAGGCTGTTATCTCCACCTCTTTTAGCCCCACTGGCAAGTAAGTAGTCTACTTTAGCCTCAGTAATCACTCATGTTGCCATCGTCGGTTAGCCTGTTCTTGATTTCATTGGTGCTTAAAGGTAGGGTCAGTCATTCTCAAGAACGCCTGCTAAAATCGAGCTCAAATCAAAACAGTATTCCTCTGCGGCGCACATTGAAACGCATTGTGAAGCAAAGCGTAGTACTACGGCTTTGTTGATGTGAGCGGTGTTCGCCAATTTGTTTATGCTCCTATTTATTGAGCCAGGGCTGTGTAGAAGTACCAGACCTTTTTTCAACACGCGCAGAGAACGGTAACCTATTGAAATGCGAGGAGATATTTGGTGAATTTGGCTACAATTAGCTTGCAGTAGTTGACTTTACCTTTAAGTTAAAAAGTCAGAAACGTGGATGGATGCCAAATATTTGTTTTTGCCTTTTCCAGGTATTTAGCCAGTGGTTCTGGAGATACAACTGTACGATTCTGGGATTTAAGTACTGAGACACCGCACCACACTGCCAGAGGTAATATGATTTCTTCATACTTGTGGTGGTCAGTAACATCTTCCACGTTGCCACCCACATCATTGTGTTTTACTTAAGGCCACACCCACTGGGTGCTGACTATTGCCTGGTCGCCTGATGGCAAGAAGTTGGCTTCGGGGTGCAAGAATAGTCAGGTGTGTATCGGACGCACGTGTGTACACACTACACACAACAAACACAATCTTTCTTTTTAAAGAGTTTGAGTAACAATGCTGGCCTTGCTTCTGTAGATCTGTCTGTGGGATCCAGTGACGGGTCAACAGATAGGAAAGACTCTGACGGGACACTCAAAGTGGATCACCTGGCTCTGCTGGGAACCTCTGCATCTGTGAGTTCACACTGCTTCTCTGCCTTGGTCAAGTCTCTGCCCTGCCCACTAGTAATGCACATATGTCTAATATGCTCGTCTGTCCTTCCAGTAACCCAGATTGTCGCTACTTAGTCAGTAGCTCCAAAGATGGTTCCATCCGCGTCTGGGACACCGGGCTGGGGCGCTGTGAGAAGATCCTAACCGGGCACACCCAGTCAGTCACTTGTGTGAAGTGGGGAGGAGATGGACTTCTCTACACCTCTTCTCAGGACAGAACCATCAAAGTCTGGAGAGCCAAGGACGTGAGTGTGTCTGTCTAGATTGGTAGAGACGCTGCATTAAGAAGATGAATGAATTGCTGGCATATGGAGACACAAGGCAAAATAGTTAACAATAACCCTTTTCAATGTATTTTGTGTGTATAGGGTGTCCAGTGTAGAACCCTGCAAGGCCATGCCCACTGGGTCAACACCTTGGCTCTCAGTACAGACTACGTACTCCGTACTGGAGCGTTTGACCCTGCCACTGCCACAGTCAACCCCCAAGACATGACTGGATCTAGTGAGTGTGCCTGACACTTTTCATTCCCCTAGAATGCCATTCTAAACATTTTTCAACTTCTGATTAACAAGTTGTTCGTAAAATACAATTTTTATTACAATATCTAGGGTTGGTGGTCACGTATGGCCATTCGCCATAAGTACTTTGTGTACTTAGTGGCATTTCTTACGAAGTACTGTGAATATTTCTGTCTCTTTCTCAGTGGATGAAATTAAGGAGCAAGCCTTGCAGAGGTACAACAAAGTGAGGGTAAGTGCTGTTTCGGACCTCCATCATGGTCCTGTTTGCTGTGTGTGTGTGTGTGTGTGTGTGTTACTTGTGAAACCCTGTAGCACAAAATAGTGGAGAATATCTCGGTTACTCCCAAAACTCTTGATTTCTAGGTCAGAGTGTGTGACTAGTACTACTAGTGTGTATCTGTCTCTTTGGCTCCACTTATAATATGCATTCTTACTGCTGTTCATGCGCTGTAGGGCACAGCTCCAGAGAGGCTGGTGTCTGGGTCCGACGATTTCACCTTATTTCTATGGAACCCTGCTGAAGACAAAAAGCCCCTGGCCCGGATGACTGGCCACAGTGCCCTGGTCAATGAAGTCCTCTTCTCCCCGGACACCAGGCTCCTAGCATCTGCCTCCTTTGATAAATCCATCAAAATCTGGGATGGACGCACTGGAAAGTATGTACAGCAGTACACACAGCAGTCTCCTAATAATGTACTATTTAGTATACACACACAGTATAGTATACATTCAGTATACTATAATGTATACATACAGTATGCTATACTGTATGTATACATTATTATCCTAATTAAAATTATATTCTACGCAGGGAAGGGCAAGACAATTACAATTTCTGTGAATGCGAGTCATGGAATATGCTATAGGAATTTTAGTTAAAGCTAAATGTAAAATACTCAATAGCATGTTTTGCTGACGAGACTACAGTGTATAGGTCAAAACTGAATATTTGTACTTTTAACAGATCGATCAGGAAATGCTGCTTTTAGTGAGGCTTTGCAATTAATCCCATTTTAATTGTGACTTCAATTTAATATTATCTAGGAAAAAAACTAATATTTTCACAAAACTCTTATTTTGTCTAGTGTTGTGAATGACAGGCTCACTTTCGCATCCATGTAGAAGTTAATACCGATGTTGTCCAAGCTGTGCTCTAAACTGCGTGTGGCTGCAGGTACCTGGCCTCTCTGCGCGGCCACGTGGGAGCCGTGTACCAGGTGGCGTGGTCGGCAGACAGCAGGCTGCTGGTCAGCGGCAGCAGTGACAGCACACTAAAGGTGTGGGACATCAAGACAGGCAAGCTCAACATGGACCTGCCCGGCCATGCTGACGAGGTGAGGCAGGCAGTGGGGGGAGACATGCTGGTGGGAGAGTTTGCTTCTTGTGATTTAATAATAATAATAATAATAATAAAAATAAAAACAATAATTAAAAAAAACATTTTATTTCTGGCCTTTCAAAACACACAAGGACATCTTACATTGTACACAGGCAAATAGAAAGATCTATATAAAACATTTGGTTAGGATATATAGTATTGGACATATGACTAAGGCAGGAATATACATTTTTAGAAACAATATACAATTAAATGATTATGATTTGGGAAATATATGAAAAATAAAATAATAATACATGGCGTAACGCTGGGTTCACATTGAAGTCATTCCGTTACGTTTCGTCGAATGTCATTCATTTTGATGAAGACCATCGGAAAGCTGAAGTCTCCGTTAAGAAACAGATCCGTCATACTTTGAACATTTTCAAACTTTGCGTCTGCTTAGCTGCATCCTGCTCGTTCACATAACCAGAAGTTAGCAAGTCGCTGCAAAAACATGGAAATATGTGGTAGTATATCACACATTCCTACATAAATGTTTCCTTTCAGTAGAACAACGTGGATAATATGTTACACTATTGTGCTGTTTAAAAATAGGCCTACTAAAATGTTTACTCTCGTTCCGCTACTTGATGCAGCAAAGTCATTGCAACGCACGAAGATAAAGATATTGTTGTCGCTCTGTGTAAGCATGTTGACAAGCCTGCTGATTGTTATCATGATCAAGAAGCTGAACCGATGCTTGCTTATGGATTGCAGCTATACATTTAATAATTCACAGTACACGTTTTAGTAGGCCTGGTTGTAAACAGCACAATAGTAATGATTAATTGTAGCAATAAATCCAGTCTCTTCATTGAAATGAATGACACCCGGCACAACGTAACAAAGTGCATGACTTCAATGTGAACCCAGCGTCAGTCACTTCCACATTATGGGACCTACGTTCGAAACAAAGTTACAATCTTCTGTAGGTATTTCACATGGCAGGGTGAAATATTTCAGATGTTATGGATTATTATGTTTCTTATTATACTGTTATTATAGTGTTCAAGGGACTGTAGGTCAAACAGTCTAATCGGAGGTTAATTAACGCTGTTTAGAACTCTTCACTCATGATTTTTGAATCATTTTTGGTTTGAATCTAAAACACGTGCCCTGTTCATTTACCTGTACTTGTTCAGTGACAATGAAGTTGAATCTAATGTTTCCCTGCTAAGGTGTTTGCTGTGGATTGGAGCCCAGATGGTCAAAGAGTAGTGAGTGGAGGAAAAGACAAATGTTTGAGAATGTGAGTAGTCACCTTTTAAAGATATCGTTCACATTTGTAAAACTGTCACACACCTATCATAAAATAGCCCGTACACAATTAACAACCACTGATTGATTGTTTCTCAAAAACACTCGTGTCGTGTCTACTAAGCGGTTAATTTTGTAAACAGCAATCCACATGTATCTTAAATGACACAAAACCGTAATTGGATATTTCTTTAAACCACCTCTGCCACAGCCATCATTGCTTGGTGTTACCTGCCTTCCTCACTCCAGTCTAGGGTAAAGGCAAGTCTTTCTCCCGTTTCTTTTCCAGATGGAGAAGGTAGCCACACCTCCCTGTGGCTGTGTATTGTAGAACAACCAGTCAGTCATCTACTGCTGCTGGAGAGACGCACAGGTTGAAGCAAAGGTGACCCAGGGATAGGCCTCATATGTCCGCATTTGCTTTGTCTTGTACACAGTGGGACCATGGCAAGTGCCATTAATCATGGATTGAATACAGACATCTGTCAAGGCCACAAGGGTACCTTAAAGACCTAGTGCTTGAATAACCCTAGGAATACTAAAAGGTTTCAACTTTTTTTATTCTAGGCGTGATAACATTGGGATTGTAATCTTAAACCATAAAAACGCTTAAGTCATTTACATTTACTTGCAAGTACTAATAACTGTTTTGAAATGTACTTTATAATACAAATATGACTTGTACGTGTCTGATGTCAAGCTTTTACATACAAATTAAAACCAGCGTTTGTATACTTGTGTGCTTAATGGGGACAGTATAAACTCTCAAATCAGTGCCTGACATACAGTAGATAGTGATGTAAAGGAACACGGCACATTCCTTCACCTTAAGCCTTTCCCTTAAGGCTTACCTGATTAACTCTTTAGATGACAGGTGGGCTGATTGGGAGAACTAATGTATCCAGGGTGGTCTGAATGCAGACTGTTCCTACGGGCAATAATCTCAGTCAGTTAGCTAAGCCTCTGGTATGTTTCTGGTTAAGGGGGTGTCACGGAAGTCACAGAATGACTTGCCAAAAAAAAGGAAACTTTAACATTTCTATTTTAATGGTTATGTAGATTTTAATTAAAACGTAGTTAATATAGCTTTTTTTTTTTTTTTACATGACATTTTGACCTTTCAGTGTATGGATTTGAAAGATATTAGGCTACTATTTACCTCTTAAGACAAGTGTAAAATCTTGGCCAAAACCATGTACATGTCATATTTCTGACATGACCATGAAAAAATCCAGCACCTGAAGTCATACATAATCAGTTATTGATCGCTGATTTATTCTAAAGCCAAAACTGTTTTTGCCTACTAATGTTAGTAAAGTCTTCTAAGCTGATCGAAGACTTACATTTTCAACAGTTTCTCCCAAGGGATGTTTCAAATTTCTGTTGTGGGTGTTCAAGTATACATAGCTGGTTAAACCAATCTCCTGAACTATGAGCGAGTACATCACATCAACAATATAACTAGCTGGTACAGATGCAAATTATAAACATAGCAATGCAGAAATACATTTAGTATTTAGCATGATCACAAAACAGTAGAAACGTTTTTTTTTTTGCCAAAATAACATTTAGTACATGTTGGTGGCGCTCTTGTTAATGTAATCGGATTTGAGTTATCTGGCCAGGATCAAATGTTTATTTAACTTTTTTTAACCATTCTACACAATAGGGACAATTAACCAGTGTACTTATACTTATATATTTTGCTGTTATGCCAAAGCTACATGTCAAGTCTTAAGGCAACATTGGTGTTGCCTTAGCAGCGCTGTCGGACTTGTCTTTCATCTTCATTTATCTATATTTGAATTATGGACAACTTAAAATCCATAAGGAAAGTTTACAAAACTAGGATGAGTGTCAGAGTTACATGAAAGTCCAGCAGGCTAATTCTCATGGTTTAACTATTTTAAGAAACAGACACTGCCAGAACAGTACCAGCACCAGTAATATACAATGGCATCGCCAACATTGTTACTGAATACTGTATATATTGTGTGCAACAAAATTACAATGTCATACAATCAACAATGATAGTAAAACAATTACAATACCTGCACTAGCACTTTACAGTAGGATGTCTAGTAAAGTGCCATATGCTGTGGTGCACTTCCTATTGGCAAACATTGTCCATAGGTTAAAATACTTAGTGGTTTAAAAGACACACACGTGTTTTCATAAAAGAAGTGTTCAGGTTCCACGGCACAAAAGAGACTATGGTTATAAAAAGGTTAATGTTAATTGACCATTTGGTTCTTATTCTTTCAGTCTTTAAATTGGTAGAATATGGTCTTATTTGTTTGTTTGGAAGAGTTACTGTTTGGAAGTGAAAACCAGGATATATGGGCTATAATGCAACTGAGGAGAGACAGAGGTTACGCTCATGTACTGTTCCTTAAACTTTAAACAAGTTTGTTAAGAGGCCATGGTGCAAATCTTTAAATATAAATAATGTCTATTACTATACCGCCAACACTTATACCCTCATTTTAGCTTAAAAGCTAACTAATCAGTAAAGAAAATGAATACAGGATTGAAAATGTGTTTAGTGTATATTTGGAAAGCTCTTCTGTTTTGACTGCTTTGTGCTATTTACGTACTGATAAACAAGCTGACAGTCATCCATTCCTGCGGGTGGGGAGGGAGTCTAGGGCTTAAGTCAGCAATGCGAGGTACGACCCCCATGCTATTTTCGCTACAGGCCGATGCCTCCCTTATTAATATTCCCCATGCTACGGCCACAGCCATTGTCTCGTCTGTCCATTTATTTATTATTTTGGTCAAGCTCCAAAATCTTTTCTGGTGCGACGTGCTATAGTAAGATATACACATGATGGCACAACTGTTGTGCGATACTCCTGCACCAGCTTTTTGCTTCCTTTGTTCCCCACGGCCATGCTGCGTGCGGTTGGTTCACTGTGTCTTCCACACGTTGTTGAGTAGCTTGACCACTTCCTCGTAGATGACAAAGACTATGGCCACGTCCAAACACACGCGGCCGAGCCTGGGGACCGTTCCTTTGTAGAACCTAGAGGTTAGAGCGGAAGGCAAAGTATCGGCGTCATATAGACTCCCAAAAGAATAGGAGTGGAGAACGCAGTGCAGATGAGCTAGTTACTCACGCCTGTGGTCCTTCATGCTTCAAGATCTGGAAGGCACAGTCCATTGTGTTCTTGTATCTGTGGGCCTCCAAGCCCTGCCAAATCACAGTACGTTACAATATGTATTGCCAGAAAAGCAAACTGAATGGAATTTGGCTGCATACATTTGCAGGACCTCTACCTGCATCCTGGTCTTGACTACATCAAGAGGGGTGTTGCCAAAGACACTGGCAGCTCCTGCCGTCGCCCCAAACATCGCCGTGACAATCGGGTGCATCTCGCGTCGAGGGTCGTCACCTTGGAGACCAAGCATTAACATTGGAAAAATACCAAAAATTAATCACCAATAACCAAAAATACAACATCACACCAACCTGAAAATAGAGGTAATACTACTGAAAGAGTCTTTTTTGCTTTGGCGAGACACTCACCTTTGTACCAGTTGCGCAGCAAGTTCATTACATAAAATCGGATGGCCTGATTGGATCCCTGCTTAAGTATCGTGGCAGTAAGACCCTGGTATGTCCCCCTCACACCTATAAATATTTCAAACGGCTTAAAAATGTACAAAAGTGCAGGTTGGAAGGTACGGTATGCCCATGACATTTAGCTGACAGTCAGAGCTGGCACACTACACTAGGGGCAGTAAAATAAACAGTTTACTATTTTCTAAGCAAACCATTACAGAAAAATAATACATTAAACAGCCAGCATGCCCTGTGGTCACACCTTGTTCTCGGACGATCTCGCTGACGCCATGAAAAAAGCCTCTGTATCGTGGCC
The DNA here is from genome assembly GCA_026546735.1 of Forbesichthys agassizii. Classification (NCBI taxonomy): domain Eukaryota; kingdom Metazoa; phylum Chordata; class Actinopteri; order Percopsiformes; family Amblyopsidae; genus Forbesichthys; species Forbesichthys agassizii. The sequence continues at coordinate 1,211,029 of JAODLL010000006.1, read as the reverse complement.
GGAGAGAGCACTGGTCATGGATCATCTTGACCTGCCGCAGGGAATGGGGAAACAATTACACATGTCTGAATGTGCACGGATGGAGAAAATGACTTACTAAAGCGCCGCCACCAACCTTCAGCGTTTCCATTGGACATACTACCAAGATGGCCTCGGCTATCCCCGCCCCTAAACCACACAGGAGACTCCCCTTGTTGTCCAATCGACCGTTGGCATCGCGCATTGGGTTGCTGAGAATCTCAAAGGTGCCAAATCTGAAGATGCATATATATATATATATGATGGGAAGAAAAATAAATGTAATTAATATTTTTGATTCAACAGCAAATCGTATATGAAGTAGAATGTATTTATTTTATATTTGTTTGTTATACCTTTATTGTTTGCTCAATCTACAGTCAACACTTGCTTTAATTCCAGATTATTACAGTTGGAAATATAAATTATATTAAAACACAACATTTTGATTTCAGAGACAGGTTGATTCAGTATACAGTAAATCAAGGTACCAACCAATAGAGTAGACCAATAGACTGGTTCTTAATGTCATCTTTCTAAACGCCCACCCACCCCCCAACCAATCACAAACACAGAGCAGTATATGACATACAGAGGAGAAACTCAAGGTCGTGTCAAGGGCATTACTTGTTAGTTTTGTGTCAATATTTATTTGTATGGCCGTTGTATGAGAAGTTAAAAATGTGTCCCACCTCACTGCAGACTTGGGAATAGATCCAAACAGAAGAGAGCTGAGGCCGCGATACAGCCCTCGGAGGCCGTGGTCCTGTACTGTCAGCTTTACACAGTCGCCTATCAGGCAGGTAAGCACAGACTGTCAGTACTGCATCAAGTCACTTAAGCTGCATCCAGAGAGACGTCAATCTAAAACCAACTTACCGATCCCTCTGTATCGTGGTGGATTGGCCCTCTCGTCCAACTGTAGCTGGGTCTTCACGTATTCTGTAGGAAAGGTGATACAAATCTCTATACCCCCTGCTATACCACCTGGAGGAGAAGAAATCATTTGATATTTTAAATACAGATTTGTTCTGGAATATCCTGATGGTATGAAAACACTTTATTTGTAAATGTCTGTTTTAACATGTTTTGTAGCCAGTGGTTTCAGCATAATTATATGTAGGCCTATGTCATTTTGTTATGATGCTTGATGTTACTTGTGGTTTAGTGATAGATTTTGGGGGTTTATTTGTTTGTTTTATTATACAATACACTCCTCACAAGGTAAATCATATTTATACGAAATAAAAAAAGAACGCTCTACATTGATCGCTATTAAAATATAAATTATGTAGGCTGCATGCTGGCTGGCATGCAACCTCCATAGGTTGATGGCTGCATACGTTTGACCCAGTTATGCTTGGCTAACGGGCGACAGGCTGAGATTAGGTAGGTTATGCGGTTACTATGAGCAGGACCGCCTGGAGCCGAGGAAATTATGGTCGCTCAACATTTCTGTCACAGGGCTACCTGCAAGAATAGCTTTGCCGGGATGTGTCGTTTTCCTTCCTTCGATTGCAGCAGCTGCCAAGGTTCTTCTTGCTCCATATCGCTGGTAACTGCCCGGGAAGGCGTTCAACCCCGGCGCGCCAGATCCAGCACCCAAACACTGCGATGGGGGTTGCGGTGCTGTGATCAAGCATCCCCGTCGGACACTGCAACTTTCACAAGGCCCCTCGTGGACCGAAAACGGCTTCAATAGTGAAGACATCTTTTGTTACGAACAGCCAGGCCTAGAAATATCACCCGCCGGTCGCTGTCACAGTTCGCGGTGTCGTTGTTCACATGCAGACAATGTCAGGCAACAAAGTCAACAAGCAATGTGTCGGCAGAGGACTCATAAATACCAAAATATCGGTCAGGTGACAGGACTTGATTTTATATTATTCAATCACGTGGTTATGCACGAGTTCAGGCAGCCAATCGCGTGTACTATGCTGGAAAATGTATCTAATTTGTTTAGACGCATGATGAAATAGTTGACAATATTATTATTGAGTACGGTATAAAAACAAATCGAAATTATATATTTTCATGGACTATAAATATGTATTATCACATGGTGCGTTTATTTTTTATTTTTATTTTAGCTATGTGCGTGTGCGTGTGTGTTAGCGTTTGTGTGTGATCAAATAAAGGAATCACGCCGTTTTCTTGCCTCTTAAGGTTTTTACAATTTATTGCAGAATATTTTCAATACAATCTAGGAAGAAAAAAACAGTTACAGGCTACACGTCTGTTATTGGTGTTGAATCAAATCATATGTCAAAAGGAAAAAAAACACATGGCTCATGCAACTGTAATTGTTAATTAGCAGATGTCATACAAACAGCTAGTACACATTTTTCCTGAGAATATGGTGAAAGTAATAATGTAGACAACATTCCACCTGACTGAAAGGACAGATTAATCTTTCACATTCCAACATGATAGCTCCATTTATTTGTTTGCTGTGTCTTTCAACCCGTCAAACAGCAGACACTTTTCCTGTCAAAATATAGAGTGTGATTAACAGTAGGTATAGCGTTATGTTAGGTAACCAGTGCATACATATGGCCGTAACTTGTACCTCATGCCAGCGTAGTGTGTCAGGGGTCAGTCCAAGATGGCAGTGAGGACAAGCGTGTGTTTGATCAAGCATGTGTTGGTTCCTCAGCCCCCAACATGGGCCCTCACTTCCCCAGAGAGGTAGAGGTGTTGAGTGGGAGGAGAAGGCCACACCAAAGTGAGGTCGGGGGTCTGTCTGGTAGTTCACCTTCTGGCCATCAGGGGGCGTTGGCGACAACGGATCTGGGTCTTGCTGCAACACCGCATCAGAGTGCAGTTAACATAGAATCGGCATGCTCATATGTGTTCAGGCTTCTGTTGGTAATTGTGATTATTGTGTATGTTACCCTCATGTGTAACTTAGATGTTCTATTTTAGAATGAAGATAACAGGTAAATAAATTTCACTGGGCACTGCCTCACTGGTGATAATGCATAGTTTGTCATGTTGAAACCTGGCTCGGAGCTTGTGGATGTTCCTCAGAATCGAAAGACCTCAAACAATACCAGCACAGTTCAGGAGCGCGATCTGTAAAAGCACAGATAGACAGATCTTATGTTTTACATTAATAGCTTCAAATGATGCTGCATAACAAGTGGACTTGAATCTCATTGGAAGTGAGTCTGACTCGTGCCACATTATTAGTGCCTGCCTTGAGAATTTGAGACTTGATCAGACTTGCTTTTAGGAGCTTGTCTTGTATGGTAGTCTACACTGAAGTTCAAATGTTAATGTTTGTATGTTTTGTGTTGCAAATGTATTTGACAGAAATTTACTATAAAATAAAATACTACTATAAAATATAGTAATTCCTATAATAGTATATATATATGGTTTCATTACAGATATTGGAACTGGACTTGTATTTCTGTTCTACCTGACATATTATTCCACATTTAGACTTGGGAAAACATTGATTGTGGTTGAGGTCTATGTATGACTTTGATTAATACTAAGATCAGCAACTATTTAAGACCTACAGTATACCTTCCTTATCAACAAGCATCTGCAAATGCAAATACTCACTATGTGTGGTTGAGAAATGAGATGGCAAAGTGCTCTTGGGGAGGTTTGTCTGTTCCTGTTCTGGTTGGGGGGTCAATGGGAGACAGACATCGCCCTGTGGGTCTCTGACAATCTCCGCTGTGTCACTGGTACATACATCCTGTTGACTATTGATATCAGACTGGTCCCCACCAGTAGTATCACTATCCAACTAATAAATAGAAATATAAATGACATGGTGTTTTAGTATACTAAAGTATGTAATTCAATAAAACCATGTACTGTATGTTTTTCACATCACATCACATTAAAGCAAAGACTATACCAAGTAAAACCCTTATTAAAGGTAAGTGCATATTATTTAGATGTACTTGGCTGTATTAGATTTGTAGTTATTAATAATAATATTGTTGAACACAAAACAAACTGGAGGAACAGCACCTTCTACAGATGATTGTGTGTACAACAGATAAATGAGGCAACCTTGAGTTTATGTGTTTGAGCCATCAGCTAAAAAAAAACTGCACTGAACAAACTGTTCAGTGGATTAACTGCAGTGTATTCATTTGCATTAAGATTTATTTCCTGTCTAATTATATAGCCAAAATTGGAGGGAGACAGATCAATGGTATTATTATTATTATGATGTTATTATTTATTATAATTATAATTTAGTGGTGTTTTTATGTTTTCTATGTTGGTGTCTACATCATGGTACAAGACAAGTTATAAGGCTATTGAAACTGACCTGAGTGGGTTCAGCTTCAATACCATTAGCTTGCTCATCTTCCTCTGGTACATGGATCTGTGTGGATTCATCGCATTGCCCGCTTTGATCGTGCCTCCCTGCATCCTGGGCAGGAGTATTGCCACTGTGGTAACAGATACAAACAACGGGATTATAAACATGCCCTCCTAAATGCCTTGAACCTGTTGGCTATGAATCACCTCGAGCTGCTGCCGCCAACCTGGCCTGTGAATATACAGTTACACTCAAGGAACACGCCTCTTTGGGCATAAACACTTACCACTGGGTGCAGCCCTGCAAGTCCCCCGACTCTCCCTCCATCCCCGCTCTTATGTGTCCCTCCCAGGGTGCCTGGCGTGTTTTATCGCAGTCTCACCCCTCTTTGACTTATCACCACTGTTTACCTTTCTCCCTGCCTCTGTTTTCCATTTGCCCCCCTCTCGCTCTCTCTCTTCTTCTCAGTCTCTCTCCCAGATGGAACCTCGCCCTCCGTATGAAACGGAAACTCCACTCCTTTAATATTTCATGTGTCTGAATGGCTCACAAGCAGCTATTCTGTAAAGAGTGTGCCAGGGAGGGCTCAGGTGACTCATGTGCTCTAACACACCACGGTAGCAGCTCTTTGAGGTTGAACCCCCACACTCTATAGGCAATGAAATGAGACATACTGTATAGTCAACAGCCCACTGAGCCGAGCCTCAATAAATTATTATTCTGAGATTGCTCTGGGGGGTATATTTAAAATACAAAGTACAAAGCCCTTACAATACTTTAATTTTGTTTTAACTTTAATATGAGGCGAGTAAAATATACCATTTTTATCTGCATATATATATATACAAATATATATATATATCATATATATATATATATGATGAGTTTTATAAAAGATATAGAATAAATATCAGTGTTGTATGTAGCATTGTATTGGGTTTAACACTGTACTTTTATGGGCCTGTCTATGTAAACATGCTATAATGAAGAAAAGATCTCAAAGAGTATAAGCTAGGCTAGGCCTACATCACAAGCACGTGGCTGAGTGTGTGCACAGTGCTTTGCTTAGTGCTTGTGGTGGTGTGGCTTTAGCTGAAAGTAAGTGCTCAACAGTGGGATTATGTATTTTATAATTCCCTTAGTCAAATGTATCTGAAATTGGTAATCCTACCAATGTGTGTTCAGATGCAACAGAAGACAAAACATCAGAACAAGCAGAAAACTACAATGATATATAGTTAAATATAGTACCCTAATAACATATTTTATAAATTATGATGACTCAAGTCGTTTTTGATATTATTTTAGCCAACATTATAATATTCCCTAGGCGCTTTCCATGGTTCTGTGGAGGCCATCTTGTAACAAACGTACACTATGGCTGCAGTGTGTGCTTCCTCCAGCAGAGGGCGAGAGAGCCTTTACTTTAGTGACAGCTAGCAGAACCTGCAACTAACCCAGGGACCATTTTTTACTCCCACTGTTACACACAAATGTAATACATACATTTTTGTCCATTTGCCTTTGGAAGGCAAGGACATTTTGTGTTTCTTTCATTGTTCTTGTGCACTTTATATCTCCTGGATTATGGTGATGCTGTGGGGTGCCAGTAGAACATTTGGTACATCTTACCCACAAATGTATTATAGTTTATTTTGGTAAATGTATTTTTGCACCTATATGTTCATGTGTGTGTGATATGAAGCATGTTTATAGGTGTTGTTGTATGAGCCAGTGTCCATAGATGTCTATGATTATCTGTTCATAATGGCACGGCAGGTAGTGTAATTTGAGTGATTGTGTGTGTGTGTGTGCGCGCGTGTGCGTGTGTTTATGTGCTTATGTGAATTTCCTTCCCTCTTTATTTTTTTCTCTGTTTTTGCGGGAGGAGGGAGACTGAAGATAAGTGGTGATGACTCACCAGTCTTTTGTGACACTGGTGCAGAGAGAGTGGCTTTCACTCGTTTCTTTCCCTCAGGGCTTGCATACAAAACAAGAAATAGAGAGGAGACAGACATGTGGAGATTGGCTGGTGGGACGTATTAAGCAGGAGTGGAGGCACTGATAATGGGATAAAAATGAAGGCAGGTACAGGGGTGGAGGGCAAGACGACACAGGAGATGGTGTAAGATGAAAGGGAAGAGAGAGAGAGTACAAACAACAAGGGGTAGAAGAGATAAATGGATCTTGGATGCTGGAGATGTGGTATAATGTTGCCTCTTTGTTAATGGTTTCTAAAAACACGGTGGGCATTACTTGGCATAGGTTGTGGTACACTCACCAGAGGAAGTTTAAACAGCATAGCCACTGTTTTCCACGATTTACCTAACAGTGTCTATAAGATTGTATATCTGACAGAATAATGTTGGCAATTGTAATATTATAACTCAAAATTCCAGTTGAGTTTCCATAACACATTTAAAGACTAGTCTAATTTATTTATGATTACCTGGTTTCTACATACAGTACATCTTGTGAAACAGTCATCAGTCTGTTTCGATCAAGACACCCAATGGCGCTCATGTAAATGCAGACTTGATTCCTGGAAACCCATCCATACAGCTGCTCTGCTCCAGATCATAGTGTTTTTTTTATGGCTGTGGTTCTTTAACCGTTTGTGCCAGGTCACTCGTAGAGATAATAACACACCCTTTTATGCATCATGCTGTAGTTATTATTCTGCTGGCAAAATAATATGTGACCTTTGTCACGTTGAACCTTATTAAAGAAGGAACTTAATCTGTTGCAATGGAAATTAACTAAACAATTCAGACTTCATTCATACATACTAAGATATAGTCAACCCAAATTAGACCTTTTTAAATTTCTTTCGGCTTTTTGAGCTCAGCTATGCTTTCCATGTTTTAGGTCTGCCGAGACAATTAGTATCTAGGAAATATACACAAATGGTCTCCAGTGCTTCATGGTTGTAACCCTACCACCAGATAGTTTGTTACACAGTACTACCTGGGAAGCCACCCATTGAAACTGTTTAGAAAAGGTCATGCACTTTAAATATTTGGCAGACTCTAGCGTAGCATTTCATGCCTGTCCAGACTGATACATTTAACTGTAAATTAAAAGTAACTTACTGACAGCAGAGACGCCAAAAGTTCTTCACACATTTTTCACATATTTGTGGTTGAAGTAAACCAACAAAGTAAACACAATATATCTTTACATTGCGAGTAAGTTAATAATATGTATGTTAATAATGTAATATGTTATCGCTTTGGTTGAACTCCATGTGGACTGCTCTACTGAAGCTGTGCTGTCTACATTCAAGATCAAGATCAAGTCATTTATCTCCAAAAGTGAGCCGTTTGAGCATTAAATACTGTATTATGCTTATAAATTACAGTTATCTACTGTTACTGTTTAACCAACAACATTAACTGTTAATTTACGTGTTAGGGATAATATTTAACAGTTATTTTGAAACACAGTAAGATACTGTTGAGAACCACCGTAAATCATGGCTATCATTGTTGGTCTTCTGCAAGATATTTAAGACCCACCTCTTCATAATCCACATACGTACCTCGACCACTGACCTCTATTACATTTCACTCTCACTAACTGATGTTCTCTATAACGATTATTTATCTTCTGTCTCTATCCCTATGTCAGCACTAAGAAAATTAAGCCTTTTTGTGGTATTTAGGCTATTATTATTGAATTAGCATTGAATGATAAATGATAGGTGATGTATTTTGTACAATGTAGGGCTAGTTAGACCTGAGGACATGCTGTGAGATAAGCATCCATTTGCAACGAAAAGGAAGTTTCAAATCTGTACATTGCAACACTTTTTCAAGTCAATAAAATGAATCTCATATTCTGCAGTCCAACTAACTAAACCCAGACCTTTCTCTTTATTGTCGGTGGTGGACGGGCTTGTACTGCTTTGATTTGCTGTGCAGTCGTCTGCACCTTGTAGCACCTAATCTACCAACCTCTGAAAGGTCGCCTGGGCAACGTGGAATCTGACGGGCATCATCCAAACCTGTACAATCCCCTGGGCACTCTGTGTAGTCTTTTGACGGTCTTTTGAGCTATTTACATGGCACTTACCATAGCCTTACACAAGTGAAGGGTTGTGTGGGTGGCAGTAGTGCAGTGAACAAAAAGTGTCAAACTGTCCTTGAGCAAGACACCTAACCCTAGCTGCTCCCTAGCTGATTGTTGGATGGCACCTTGAAGGGCTGACTGAATTTGTCAATGAATGTGAGGGAATTGTGCTTTGGGTGGCAGGAAGGTTAGAAAAGCACTATATAAATGCAATCCGTTTACCAGGAATATTACGTTGCATAATAAGTTCATCTGCCTACGGCACTGGGTACTTACGGGTCAAAGGCAGATACTGAGTTGTTTGGAAAAGCTCTGACAGAACCAGAAGGTTCAATATCCTCTTAGCAGGAACTCTAGTTTTTTTTCTCATAGGGTTTCGTGCTTTCTGGTCTGTGCCAACATTTTTGGAAATTTGTGCACATAGGTAAAATGACATTGCAGCAATTCAGCAACATTATTGTTGTAGTGACATTGCAGTGTTTCTATGAGGCATCACACAAAGGGGCATCCATACGTTAAGATATGGAAATGCCTCTAACTCAGTTAGCATGATAGACAATTATGTAAAACTCTAAATTGGTTAATTATTGTAAATTCTTTAGTGATGTAACTTAATGGTGCCACGGTGCTAACATGGTTAATGTCTTGCAAAATAAGTCAGAATTACTGTAAATCATGTTGCCTGCACAAACGTTGCATGAGGGGGAGGCATATAGAAATTAAGCTATGGTAAAAATCTGTCAATCAAATACCTTTCCAATACCTGATTGGCGGGCTTAAGGCGGGAGCTAACATGACTCAGTTATTATCTTGAATGCCAGCAGCTAAATTGCTACACAGCTCAAAGAGAATGTGTGTGTGTGTGCATGTGATTTAGTGTTAAGTGTGTGGGGAGAATGTGTGTGTGTGTGTGTGTGTGTGTGTGTGTGTGAGAGAGATTTAGTGTTAGTGTGTGGGGTCCTGCACAACAAAGTGTACTGCTGGATGACTCATCGACCAATCATGTGACTCATCAATCACTGCAGTAACCATCTCTCTCCCTCCTTCTGAGTTTGCTCCTTCTCTTACTCCTTTCCTTCTCATGCTAATACCTCATGGCTGTCCTTCACTGGCTTTCTCATTTGGTTATATTATACACTCGTGACTTTTTCCAACTCTGTTTCATAGATTATTTATGATTGAATTATGCAAATAGATTTGTGTTTTAGCCTATGCATTTATTTCATTTATTTTTCAATGATTTCTATGTTTGGAATTTACAACATAGCACTCTCCAGAAAGGCATTAAAAAAATGAACTTTAATAAAATAATTGCTTTTATTTTTTCTCTTATAGCAAAACTAGTAATCATCATGCTTTTATTTACACATTGCACGGGCATATTTATTTCACACTGTACATGTTACAATGCTAAAAGTGACATCAACAACAACATTCTCCTTTTACAAGACAGACAGCCCAACGCTCAACATAGCAGCCATCTCCTTTGAAATGCATTTTTTATATATTCACAGTTTATTCAGAGAAACAGCCATTTTGATTTCTCCACTGTTTAATTTTTTTCTCTTTTTTTTTTGGAAATGTTTTTTTTGTTTTGTTTTTTTTAGATGCAAGTAGAAAGACGTGCATTTAACTGTTTAAGCACAATCCCTGACTCCCCGTCTGAAACTTTTCAGTGAATTTCTTCAGAAAATTGATAAAATGTTTGTTGCCTCTTGGTTAAAATCAGTTTTAAACCATTTTCAGGCTGAAGAACTTTTTGACTTCAAGTATTTTTTTTTACAAAAACAGAAGATTTTTGCAATAGATGAATAAAAAATGAAACGACAAATATGTCCGCAGATCAATGTATGATAAAGCAATGCAGAGGTTTTCACCAAACCATTCGAAAACATTTTGAAGATGAAGATTTGAATTAAGTTGATGTTTATGATGAGTTGATTATGATAATAATCTGCAGTAGATATGTTTACATATTAACTGTTATATCCCACAGTGATTGTATATACTTAGTCAACTATGCTGGAAGTGCTCAATGTTTACATTTGTGCTTTTGAAGTCCATAGGGATTCTCTAGCAGGACAGCTTGGAGTGATGCAACATTATATTTCCCTTATAGAATAGTCTTTGTAAGGCAAAATTTTGAAATCTTGAATTTGACATGAATGAATGAATGAATATAAAGAAATACATAAAGTGTGTATTTGGCACCTTTTCAAATTTCACCTGTTGAAAGTTACTGTATGTCAATCAGGAATAAAATAGGCAAATTTCACACATCACATAAACATAAACATCCTATCACTAGTGGCTGCTGAGTACTCAGTAATGTTGATTTGCCTAATATTGATGCAGCTATAAAATGATTGAACTAGTGTTGAACCGAAAAGACATTAAATATTTTCCAAATATGAATCGCATGGTCAGGTGTCCTATTATGTATGAAAAGCTATCAGCGTAGTCATGGTTTAAAATGTGCAATGTTTGTGTTTGTGCATGTTGTCACGTGCATGGATCTACATGTGTGTGTGTGTGCATGATTTTCTATAAGACTCAGAAATACGCAACGTCATCAGAGACTAACCTGAATGGAGGCAGACATACACCATGGCATGTTCTGTTTCACAATGTAAACTGAGCAAGAGGCTGAAAATGGTTACAGGGAGCAGCTTACACACAACCCCCCTCATCGTTTCCCTGACTGAAAGTCAACAAAGAGTATAGTGGAGGAAGAAAGGAGAAAGAAAAAGAACAACAAAAAGCTAGATTTTCACTTCCTGGCCCTTGCATTTCTGCCTGCATTTAAAACACACTGTTTTCCTCCCAACTGATCTGAGTCTTTTTCTAATTTCCACTTAATAAACCCCCTTTTCTTTCCTTTGTCTATCTCTCCCATGTCGGTTGGTCCCACAGTCCTGGCAAATTTCCAAAAGAGTCCCATCAATTTTAATACATTCTGCGTTTCATGTAGATCCTCTCAATAAAGTTCTCTAGCTCCTCCTCGCTGTCCAGCTGTGGGACCAGACCGTCTTCCTCGTAGTCGTCTCCGGGGGTTGCGTGCGGGTAGTAGTAAGGGGGTCGCCTGCCTCTCCTGCCCGGAGAGATTGGCTTGGGGGGAGGCAAGGGCTGATATGTCCGCGGGTGGGGGAGGATATAGTTCGAGATATACGGGGTGAGAGGTAGGCGTGGTGGCGGCTGCTGTTGTTGCCGCCAGCTCTGTCCGCGCCCCTTACCCCCCGCCCGGAACCTGCGTCGCGGGACCTGGAGATCCAGGTCCTGGGGGCCAAAAGGCTGGTCTCTGGAAGGCGAAGGCTTACCATAGTGACGTTGTTTGGGGTAGGGGAAATAAACCGGGTAGTACGCTCGATATGGCTTCTGGTAGTACGGGTAAGAAGGGAAGGCTAAAAACTGTTTCTGGGGTTTGTACCAGTAGTCGATCTGCTTCTGGGGCTTGTACCAGTAGTCCTGCTTGTAGGACTTCACGTTGTCCTTGTGCCACCTCTGGTTGGACTTGTACACATAGGGGGCCTTCTTGGGGTTGGTGGAGGCCGTGTAGTGGTAGATGGGCGGGCTGGCCAGCGGGGGGGGCACCAGAGGGCGAAAGCGAGGCATTGCGGCATTGAGGATGGCCGGCTGTTGCTGCAGCTCTTTTCTCTTCTTTTTCTTCTCCTCCACGTCGCTGATGATCTCCACCACGTCGTCGGCGGGGAGGTGCAGTTTGCTGCTGATCTCGATAAGCCTGTCGATCATCTGCTGGTCCAGGTCGTCGTCGTCGCCAACGCCGACCTCCTCGGAGCGCTTGTCCTCCGCCGTGTTGCTGGCGGCGAACATACCGCTCTTCTGCCGGGGCTTGATGTAGGGCTGCTGCTGCTTCCTGCCCATGTACTGCAGCAGCATGTCGGAGGCAATGTCCGCCAGCCGTTGCTCCTCCTCCCGGGCCCGCTCGGCCTCCTCCTGCTGCCTGAGCACCTCCTGCTTCTCGGCGCGAGCCCGGGTCTCCTCCTCCTCTTCCTTGAGGCGCGTCAGGCTCTCGTCCTCCTCCTCGATCTCCTCCAGCTCCTCGCCGCCCCCGTCGTTCTCAAAGTCGTCCATGAAGTTGCCGCCCTGGGAGGGCCGATTGCGAGCCTGCTCCTCTTTCCAGTGCAGCTTCTTGCCGGCGCGGGCCAGCTGCGTGTTGTAGGCCTTGTAGCCCTTCAGCGGGGGCAGGATCTCGTTGTCTTGGAGGCCCAAGTCGATGTTCTGGAAGTAGCCCCGTATTTTGCGCTGAAGGGAGAGGTCGTCGACCTGCGCGAGTGCCCTCTTGGACACCGCCGCCGCGTCACCTCCTTCCCTCTCGCCCTCGCCTCCTTCCGCAGCGGGAACCCGCTCCCCCTCCGCTTGCCCCGTCCACTTGCTCCCTTGCTCTCCCTGCATTGCCGTGAAGCCGCTGTCCATGGCGGCCGTCAGGTAGCCTATCATTAGCTCCCGCCCCTTCTCTACCGCTGTCTCCCCCGTCCGCCTGACCACACCTCCCTCCGAGCTTTCCGCAGGGATCTGCTCCTCTGCCTGTGCACCCTCCCCCTGCTCACCCTCCCCCTGCTCTCCCTGTCCGGTCTGCTGAAGCGCTCCCTTCTCCCCGGGCTGTTCCAGGGCCTCCAGCAAGAGGCCCAGCACCTTGGCAGGGTCTGTCTGCTTATCTGGCGGGCTGTCTCCCCCCCGGCCCTGGTCTGGGGGCTGGTCCGCAGGGCCGGGGGGCTCAGGGGGCCCAGGGGGCCCTGAGCGGAGGGGCGGGAGCGAGAGGAAGGGGCCGAGGCGGTCCTCGTTGCGTTCTGCCCCTCCCTCCCATCCCTCGCCCCGCGTGGGGGCAGCGCTCGCTAGCTGTGGAGTGATGCTGAGCAGGACCAATAGGATGAGGCGGGATGTGTAAGGGGCGTGGCGACAGGTCATGACCATGCAGAACTGGCAGGAGGGAGGTTAAGCACCTACATAGGGGAGGGCAGGGGCGGGGGAGGGTAGAGAAGGAAAGGAGAAAGACATGAGCCCAAGCATGAGGAGCAGTAAATATCTATAGGGGAGGCATTTTGTTTCCCACTGTTTATATGGACACTAACATTGGTTACATGAACGCACCTCCATGGGACACATTGTGTTTTGATTACTTTACATAATATAGGCTTCAACAAATATTTCCTGATTCACTATCTGAACAGCTCACTTTTAAAGATGAAATATCACAGTGGAATAATGGCTTTAAGAGGGTGTTCTTTTGGGAATTGCTGGAGGAGAAGACGCACACACGCACCCAACCTATTGAATCAGACCCAAAAAAAGAAAAAAGTTCCTCTGTCGTCATCCGATGCACAAGAATGAGCGACTTTCCTTAATCTGGTTTGAAGCCCATTGGGATGCAGCCTATCCTAGATTGAGGACATCGTGAAGAGAGAAAAAAAATTCTGCACATTTCATATTTTTGAGAATTGTGTGCATGATCGCTTAAAAAACGCATAATATTTTGGACAATGTATATGTAATATTAATATACATATTTCTCAAACATTTATATAAATGTTTTTGTTTATTTACGATGCATAATTTTTATTATATCGTCAAATTTGACTTTATTTCCTTTTGTCTGTAAACGTGCGTCGATTTTTTTTTTCCCCCACGTGCGATCCAAATTTGTATAGAATGGTCATTGCCTATATCATTTGTCTAATCTAAGCAAACAAAGCAGTAGTCTATATTTGTCGCCGAAATTCCAGGTTATTGAAAATAGTCCAGTGCCTTCCAACGCCATAAAACTCAGAACACATCTTGCTCATTGGTGTTCCTTTCAAACCAAAACAGAATATATCTCCATTGCATGCGAACTGATGGTCTTCTTAAATCTTGACCGAACATTCTAAAGTCCGATATATTCTGGTGTGGTTCTGTCATTCCATTTGCCTTTGCGAGTGACCACAAATCTAATAAAAACGATTGCACGCACGAACTCATGCAAACCGGCAGCTTCGGTGCGTTATTTAACCCTAGGGTACCAGATCGAGCTTCTGAACACCATTTCGCGTTTTACACGATAGAGGCTTTACTAGGATAAACTCATAAAAGATATGGCTTTGTTCTTCCATGGGTTTTAGTCATTCCATTTCCATTGGTGGATGTGGTGGAATGCAGCCATGTCCAATTAATGGCTGCAGAATAGAACGGCAGTCACTTTTGAAGGATGGTAAACATGTATATAATTACAATTTTTATAAACCATGAATATGTGAACGGAAACCGGTCAGAATATTATAATAAGCCTATATGGACTTGTCTATTTTACATAGTTTAGCATAGATAATTAACATACTGTATCGTAAAGTTGTAGTTGTAGCCTTTTGGTTACTTTCGTGTGACATTTTCAAAATAATTCTGATAAAATAATAAGCAGTTTAAATGCAGTATGTGGACTCAGTCATTAGTCCCGCACATTACCGGTGTGATATTATATTAAACACATCGAACTATTTACCCGCATATTAATTAATGCACCGTTATTTAAAATGTTATCCAGCTGAAAGAACAGTTTGAATTCACATATTATAGCGCTACTGAGTACCTACATCTTCCCAGCTCTGCCGCTGCATTGATTTGGTTGCAATTTAATTTACAAGAAAAACTATTAAAATCACATCACCATATTTTAAGGTAAATTAAAAGAGAAATATTGTCACGGGACAAATTAACATTATTTCCTCTGATAAACATGTGGATTTAAAATGTAGTGTTAGCATTATAAATCTGCAATCGTCTTATATTCCCTCTGTTCTCCGTTCAGTGGGGAAAACACTATACATATTGTAGCACCAGGTGTTCAATATGAGTCAAGATAAATCGAAGGCTAATAACTGACCAGGAATAAGATTCGTTTAACTTACCTGTAGTCCCACTGGGGTAAAGTGGTAAACTCAAAATGCGGTTAAAGCCAAGATTATATCATTAATAGTGGGTCAGAACTTGACTAAACAGATATAATTTCTGTTTATTCCCCTTGTTTCTTCAACCTATACAAGCAACATGAAAAAAAATCGATTTATCTAGTTTAGTGTGGTATTTGCAAAGCAGCTCAACCGGCGATAATATACAATTCAGAAAATGTTTTCAGCACCGCGGACAGCGCAACTTTATTGTATATAGCCCTGGTTATACCATGTGACCCACCGCCCCAACCCGCACGGTTTGCTGACGTCACTTCCATTGATAAGAATGTTCGTGTCGAAATGGAACTGTGAGAGTCTACGCTGGCCCCAGCTGATGAATGAACGGAAATGGCATGAATGAAATAGCACTTTTCCTCAATGAAAAGAGAAAATTGTAGAGATAGAGCTAGTATGCGGCCATTTTCTACCCCGTATATTAAAGGTTAGCTAGCACATCTTCCTCTAAGCTGGTTCCTTCCTTCCTCTCTTGGGCTTGTTCAGGCAGATTCAGGAGCAAAAAAACAGACAGAGTGACCTCATCCATCGGCTATCAATTAGGTTGATTTGGTGCATGCTCCACACAATCAATGTCTTGCATCTGTCGCCTGAGAGCAACAGCGCCTGGGATATCTGTGATGCAGTCTGATGTGTTTTTTTTGTTTTTTTTAAGGTTCCCCTGATCATCTTTGGAAGGCTTGTGGGCCATGAGCGCAGATATGCTTCACTGCTCAATGTCTACTCAATTTCGCTGGCTTGCTCATCTTGCTTCTTGTTATTTTTTTCTGGCTCCATCTCTCAGCAGCAAATCCTACTTGACATGGCTTCTTAACACTTACTATCCAGATTATAGATTTCTGACTTAAATATGTGATTGGACACGCCAACAGACTCTAGAGTCATCTTGGTAAACTACACTCAGTGGACTGACCTGACCAGCGCTGACGTCTTTGTGACCTGTTTCAGCCACACGATTATTTTCTATTTCCACACTCAGACAGAGTTTGGCTGAACATACAAGGTCAACACTAATAGCACATTTTGGACATAAATATGGTCAAAGAAATATTGCACAGTTGTGTCTCATTTGTAATAAAGGTTACATGCTGTTGTGCCTTCATACGATTATAACAGATTAGCACACAGTCACCATTTATTAACATCATAAAATCAATGTGTTCACATTTTATTAAGCTATCCACCAATACTGATTCTATATGTTTATTTTCCCCAGGGTGTGACATTTGGCTTACACAAACTCAATATTATATGATTGTATTATTATATACCAAATAATATGTGGCAGGTTTTAAATGTCAAGTTCAACTGGTGTGAATGGGAGATCTTGCTGTTTTATATCGCATTAGTAAGTAAGAGGCGGGGAAGATATAAATACCATCAATGTACTCTCTATTATGTCTGATTTTAAGGCCTTCGTTAATAGATAAATATTAGCCTGTTCAAACATCATTTAAAACTTGCACTTAATGATAACGTCGCTCTGACGACACAATGTCTTAACAATATTCCACAAACAGGATTAGTTAGTAGAAGAAAGGAGGAAGATAATTTTGAGACTGTGTGGTGCCACAGAGGCATTTTATTTTCTTAGATATAGTGGAATAAATTGCATGCATAGGTAAATATGTCTTTGGTGTTTGCAGACGGTATATGCGCAGATCTAATGAAGTTGTAATTCGTGTTTGCAATTGCTTCAGGCACTACATAACCTCTATTTGATTACATTTCTCAGGAGGAATGCGATGCGTTTTTGAGACAGTCGTGTCACGCGTGTGTATGTGAATGTGTGTGTGTGTATGCTTTGCTTGTAATATTTGATGGCAGCGGCAGGCATTGGGGGTGGTGTGGGTGGCTGGGGAAGGGGGGCAGCATGCACAGAGCCGGGGGTGGGGGGGGGGGGGGGGGGGGGGGGGG
>JAODLL010000006.1:1167903-1193673 GCA_026546735.1 Forbesichthys agassizii | reverse complement strand
AACCAATAAACATCCTATACGTCACACTTCTATAGGAAGGGGAAACGGGGGACAACTTAATTATAACATGTCTTACAATAGCAATATTAATGTTTCTTTTTTTTACATATGTGAAAACACAGGTTTTGGGAAAATGCATCACAATATATTCATAACTAATTTTCAGTTATATTGGACTGGTACAACAGTATTTTCAAGCTACCGAGGAAGCATTATTTTTGGTCAATGTTGCCTCTTCAACCTCTTATTATGTAATTAGCTTCCTCAGCCACACATCTTACTATTCTGTCTAAATCAAACACAACTACGCCAAACAGCCCACGGATGCATATATCCACAAAATAAACTGAATATTGCACTCCAACATTTTCGATATGATATTGCGCAAAGTGATATTGCGATAACTATACTTAGTCGATATATTGTGCACCCCTCTACTAGTTCCAGTCGAGGGGTGCACAATATCCACCACACATAGCCAGCCGAGCCAGTATTTACAGAGTTACGGTATGTGACGTCGTGCTAATAGACGGAAGAGGCTACTGAGCCATGGTACCGATGCTAGCAGATAACGTATCTCGAGTTTCAATGCGCATACAGGATTACATTCACTTTACCGCAGTCAGAATACAAGATACAACAGTGCTGCATAAAGAGAAACATGATTTTTTTGTTTTTTTGTCTTTAAAATATTATTCATAGAATGGTCTCGCGAGACTACGTAAGCACCGCCTCCACAAGTGCGTTTGATAAATATCACAGTGGAAGCCGTTGGTTTGTCTGAACGGCGGCACGCTGAGCACAAAAACAACAAATCTAAGGGTTGTAAAACAGTACAGTAATCTTTCTGCCTGGTATAATACAATTTCCATACATGCCTCAGTCAAGCTATACAGTCTATGATGTCAATATGTTTCACACATTCCAGATAGCCACAATGTTTGGATGTCTTCCCGTTCTATAGGTCACGTGATATATTACGCTCTGTAGTTTTAGAAACGTACCCAACCACTTCACTGACAGAAATGGCTAGCACGGAAGTGGGTAAGTAGAAATCAAAATGTTGTCTACATGAACGCTTTACTATCTGCATAAATGCTTTATTTGCCCCCACATACCTGTATAATATTAGTTTACGTTTACTTTTGTTGTCGATTGTTTTCTACCCGTGCACAATAAAGGAAACACGACACAAAAACATTAGCAAGCAGGGTGCTGCTCTGTCATAATGATTTTTCAGGTTGTCTGCTGTTTCAGTTCAAGTTATTATATATTTCTATGGTTACAGTACGGTCCAGTATTACAGAATGAGCTTTTTCTTCACCATGAACCTGATAGTGTGTAGACAACTGCCAAAGTAATTGTGTTATGTAGTTATCAGAAATACCCTGAGTGACATGACAATGATCACTTACACTGCAGTATATGTAAATAATATGTATATTTAATATATCAGAGCGTCAAAGAGGCCGGTCTGCTGCACTGGCCATAGCAGCTGTGGTGGTTCTAATAGGGGTCCCCCTGTGGTGGCGGACCACTGAAACATACCGTGCATGGCTGCCTGTCAGTCAGATCAAGGAACTGTCAAAATTACAGGTAGGGTCTTTCAAGTTATTGTCCTACAAATTTGTACCTGTGAATTATGTGCAGTCTACCAATGCTTTGCCTGAGTCTACTACATTGTGTTACATTTTCAGTTGCAATTGAGTGTCGATGTGGAGGTTGTTTTTGCCCGTGGTACCCTGAGCCCAGAGCAGCAAAAGAAGGTTACATTATCACAGATGCAAGATGAGGAACACACTGTAGATGGTAAGGGTGGGTGAATAGTACATTGTATTATCTTTGCTTAAATAATGTATGAGATTAAATGTTCTGCCCCTGTATCTGTAGAAGACACATCTTTGAGGTATAAATATGAAACAAAATACCGCACAGCTACGATAATGGAGGAGGATGCACTCAACAAGCCAGCTGCTGCAGGTGGGAAAATTCACCTTTTTAAATCGTTTTTACATTATTTTGATGTCTTTTTAATTTTTAAAAAATATTTTTTTCTGATTGTATTTGTTCTAGTATTATATTATTTTTTTATTGTATTGTATTTTAATTTACTATGTGTTTTTGTTTTCACTGTTGGTTGCTGTGTTTCTGTTATTTTATGCCTAGGATGTTGGTACTTTAATGTAAAGCACTTTGTGATTCTATTTCTGTGGAAAGCGCTATATAAATAAACTAACTAAATGTATCGTAGTATGATATTTTACATGGTTACAGACTTTCTGTTGTGATAACTATTTAATATTTGATCACAATCTCTTTTAGAGGCAGATCTGTCTCTGCACAGACTCAGTGAGAGTCCGTGTGGTTCTGTCGTTGTGTATGTGATTCCAGAATCATCTGTACTGCTGCCTGAGGTCAACATTTTTTCTCTTAATATTCATTCACTGCACCATTTTTACCTTTAGTCTCTTACTGCATTATTTATTTTAAGAAATAATATTTCACACGAATCCTGACTACTAGAAAATTTCACCCTATGAGTTTAAATATAGTATTCTTCAACAAAACGGATATCACTTTAAACTGTTTGAGTAATACAAGCCTTAATGTCACCACAGGATGTAGACGTGTACATTGGGCAGCGACGGACAGCTATGTTGCGTATTGGCAACCAGGTGAGAGTTGGCAAGACATCGAAACAATTACTAGCCCACTTGGAGCCTCGGGTCAGACAGGTACTACAGGTGATGTCATTCAGTCACACTGACATCACCGCCGCCCTTAGCGACCGAGTCCGGCTGGTCCCCGGCAACAGGGATAGCATTGCTGACAACATGAGAGCCTTCAAATCCAGCCCAGGTTAGTAATTCTTTGAGCACATATATATACTGCGTGTATATATACATAACATTTTTGCTACACTCAATATGTGATATATATGTGGAAAGAAAGCTACAGTAATATTGATTGTGATTGTGTAATTTTTTTTTCTTATTCTTTCTATAGGTTATGAAATCACATTCAGTTTGTTGAACCCAGACCCCAAGTCACACTTCCTACACTGGGACATAGAGGGCGCAGTGCAGAGCTACATTCAGCCGTTGCTTACAAAACTGGCCCCCATAGCCAATTTTAGTATTGACTCCCAGGTACAGTTCACACAATGTTTGCGTGTGCACAGTTCTTTGTCTGTAGTGAAAATATGCTTTTCCACTTGTGTGGTCATCTTGCCTTTTATAGATCTTGTACTATGCTGTGCTGGGTGTTAACCCACGGTTTGACAGCAGCCTGGGTGCCTATACGCTCAGCGCTGACAGCCTTGCCCATGTCATCAACCCGGTGGAAGCTAGACTAGGTACGGGAAATGCATACAGGCAGTCCTTACAGCAGTCCTTGACTTGTTGACATTAAACTAAAACAGTGTTGCACTGGGGGAGTAGTTTTAAACAGAGGTGGATGTTGTACGCTGGTGGTTCTGTAGAGCATTTAACGGTATGCCTTGTGTTTTGTGCTTGTATCCAGGCTCAAATGCTGCTTCCTCCAACCCGGTGTTGAACTTTCTGTTGTATGTCCCTGACAGCCATCATTCACCACTTCACATCCAAGGACACAGGAAACAACAAGTACCTTCTAATGCGTTTCATTCCCCTCGGTGGGGTGGCATTATGGTACGAATGGACGTGCTGTAGGAGGTTACATTTGTATTTCCATTGGGGTTTTTATAATATTGTTTTATTACCAGGTTTACAATGTTAACGACTTGTATGGACCGGAGGCTGAGTTCCCTGTAAACATCAACATTAATATGGCGAATGTCATGGGTGTCTTCCTTGCACAACTTCGGTAAGTTTATACCTGGTAATGGAAACAATCTTAAAGTCTATTCCTGGCATACTGTATGTAAGTGTTATAGATTGGGGATCCTTCTGGATTCCTCATCAGATGGGAATGCTATTACATTGTGAAGCATACTCGAGCCTCAAACGAGAGCAGGGGAGAATTTATATATTATGTGCATTGTTAATTTTTTATACGCCAAATAATCGTGATCAATGATTGAGCTATTGGAGGTCGGAAGGCCCATGCATAAATAAGCCTTGACATTATCACTTTAACATGTAAAAGCATTAGCCTATTGCATTTATTGTACATTATAAATAAAAAGGCCAATAGATCTGGAGAAAATGGGCTGGGATGGGATTGGCTATGAACATTCCACTCCTGCAACCTCCTCTAATAACTGGCTTCTATTCTGTTGTGTCAGACTGATGTTGGGTGTGCAGTCATCCACATCCCTCCCTGGATTCCTGGTGGAGTCATGTGATGGCGAGGGACTGGCCGATTGGGAGCTGGATCGTCTCATGTGGAGCCGGACAGTGGAGAATGTTGCCACAGCAACCACCACCATCACCTCTCTGGCACAGCTCCTTGACCAGATAGGCAACATCGTAATTAACGACAACATCGCCCAACAGGTAAATTGCGTACTGGTTATCGTTCTGCTCTTGTAAAGCAGTCCGTTAATACATTGATGTAATTTGTAACTGCTTGCTGTTCCTGTCATGTAGGTGTCTAGTACTGTCACATCCCTGCAGCTGGCTGTTTCTGAGCTGGAGGCTGGGAACTTGGGCTTTGCTCTGCAGTATAGTAAAGAGGCCATCTTGGCCTCGGAAAGAGCATTCTTTGACCCCTCCCTCCTTCATCTCCTTTATTTTCCTGATGATCAGAAGTTTGCTATCTACATACCACTCTTCCTGCCCATGTGTGTGCCTATTCTGCTGTCGCTACTTAAAATCGCTGCAGAGGCTAGGCAGAGACGAAAGGAGAAGCAGGCAAAGAAGGACTGAAACATTCTAACAAAGACTAATGAGTATGATCAGAACATGTCACTGGATTTAGAGGTGTTTTTTGAAATGCCAATATGGGGAAAGCATGAGAAATTACACAGAATGGATTTGGGCTGCAATTGTTTTTTCGGCTCTTATTTTAAATGTGATATTTAACTTTCATATAGGGCTTTCAATATGTGTCCACATATTAACGTTCAAGATGAAATAACCCTTTGGTACAGGTATTTGGTGAACAGGAAACTATGCTTTTTCCAACTTCAATTAAGCTTGTTTCTCAACAAAAAAAAACACTTCTGTTGATGTTTAGTGTATGCATTTGACACATTCCATTTTAGTATGGCAAATGTACAGATAAATAAATCTTAATTGAATTACAACATTTAGGTTTTTACACCTGTCAAATGCTGCAGCAAAACAAATATTAAATCATGAATATCAATGTATGGAAGTTATGCAGTACCATACAGTCAAAGATTTCAGAAAAGTAAAGTATTGGTTAAGTTTAAGGTATGTGTACGTGTGTATATACTGTATTTTATTTGTTTATTGAATCACTACTGTCTGACACTGCATATTAATTAGAAATGTTGTATTTCTATTTATATTAACAATAAAGGATTATGCTTAAACAAAAATTCCAGTGACCACATTTCAGACATACTGTATTATTTTGGGAATATTCTTCTGAGACCTCAGGCAGACAAACAACCTTGCTTCACTGGGTTTATAATGTACCCTTTATTTCACACCAGTCAGTTTGTGGGGTGGAAGATATTAAAATAAGTGATATAAAGTACATTTGTCATAAATATGTCAATTGAAATGTTATATTTAAACAAATCAATCAATTTCTTAAATGTATATTTTAATGAATTGGTCAATATTTGCATCAAAGCTGTTTGGCTGAAAGTTACAAAAATTGCTTGAGATGTCAATCATTTAGCTTTTGAACTGGTTCACAACTGTTCGCCTTGATTATTTTGCAACAACAGTCATTCAACGTTATAAAAAGTGCCTAAAGTTCCTACCTTTATTAGTATTTAATGGTGGACATATCATTTAGTAATAGCTATGGGGGAAACAAATATAAATTGACAATACTTCTTATTTTTTCATGCTACGTTTTTTGCATGTATATGTTTTCGTCAATCGTCTAAACAAAGTATTTTGTAGAAGAAGAAAACAATCTGAAATGCTAAAATAAATCTCTTGATCGGTGATGACGCTGGTGGCTAATCGTTAACTGATTGGTTTACCCAGTTAAGACGTATGGTAGCCAAAGTAGTACTGTTGCGTTCACCTTCCCGATTACGATTAAAACGATTTATATCTATCTATATCCATTTAGATTTTGCAGTCTGTTGAATACAGCGATAGTCTATCCGCAATCCATAGTGTCATATCCTAAGTAAGGTAATGTTCCAGTAGCTCAGCTGCCAGTGTTTAATACTACCGGTAAGTTTAGTTAGCATAATGTCTGGTGGAGGAATTATTCGAGGACCCGCAGGCAACAACGACTGTCGGATATATGTAGGAAATCTTCCTCCAGATATTCGCACGAAAGACGTCGAGGATGTTTTCTACAAATATGGCGCGATTCGCGATATCGACTTAAAAACCCGAAGAGGAGGACCTCCGTTTGCCTTTGTGGAATTCGAGGACCCGAGGTAACAGATTACAGAAAGTAGTCTAATTCCTATCTGCTACCGGGCATTTGAACTAACCGTACCTTCCTGGCTGTCACAGTTTAAATGCCTCCTGTAACGGCACAATTATACATTATACAGTTATATGGATACATTATACAATTCAGTATAATTCGCGAACATTGTTCTTTAATAATATTTTATTAGTGGAAATCAGTTCACAGTACGGTAAATCCTAATAATTATTTATCCTATCTCTAGCAACCCCTATAAATACCCAATCAACGGGCCATCTATTATAATGTGGCATGTGTCCTTACAACATTTGGCAACCCTGCAGCTAAAAGGAATGGTTACCATTGCATCTTACATATTACATGTGATCCTATTACGATTCAAAATAATTAATTTAGTAGTATACTATCATGGGGAAATGTTTCTTGTTACTCTAGGCTACATGTACGAAACATGATAATTAAATTAAGTATATGTTCAGGTTCAAACTACTATAACCTAGACTTATGAGATTGTGTGCTAAGGTAAACTACAGTTTTTTTTTTAACGAATGAGTAATGTGTGAAATACAATAGATTTATTTTACAGCCTATTTTCAAATAAATATCAAACAAATATACATGAATGAAGTATTATCCTGAATAATAGAATATATAAAATAAATATTTCTCCCTATATAAGCACAAATGTTCATTCTGCTGGTTGCGTGGCATCTGTTCGTTTTTCCCCACAGGGATGCTGAGGATGCAGTGCATGGGCGCGATGGTTATGACTACGATGGCTATCGCTTGCGGGTGGAGTTCCCCAGAAGTGGCCGTGGGGGCGGTAGGGGAGGAGGGAGTGGAGCAGCAGGAGCACCGAGAGGGAGGTACGGCCCCCCATCGCGACGTTCCGAGTACAGGGTTATCATCTCAGGTAGGGGGAGGGTTGAGGCTCTCCATCTCTCAATTGCGCACGGCCACTTTATGTCTTGGTGCATGTCATTGTCTCTTGCATCATTTCAGGTCTTCCTCCCAGCGGGAGCTGGCAAGACCTGAAGGATCACATGCGGGAGGCAGGTGACGTATGTTATGCTGATGTTTTCCGCGATGGCACCGGAGTGGTGGAGTTTGTACGCAAAGAAGACATGACCTACGCCATCCGCAAGCTGGATAACACTAAGTTTCGCTCTCACGAGGTAGGTTAAGGTCATGGCCTGTGCGCAAACTCAACAAGGAATAATTCTGGAGCTTGAAATTGGAATTGGGACAGATATGTCAAGGTAAGCCCCAAGTCGAGTTGACCTAGTGACTGTGGGTGCCTGCTGTTTCTGTCGCCCAGTTTGTTGAAACAGTCCCCTTATCCCGGGTGTCTCTATGTGTATGCTGTATGTAGGGGGCAGTTGCTGGTTTGAACCCCAGTGTCAATGTCTCTGTGCAATGTTCCCCTGACACCGTCATCAATGTGTGGATGTGTGTTGAATGGGTGCGATGTAGGTATGTAAAATGCAGTCCATTTACCATTGTGTGTCTAGGGAGAAACGGCCTACATTCGTGTGAAGGTTGACGGCCCTCGCAGCCCCAGCTACGGCCGCTCTCGCAGCCGGAGCCGGAGCCGTAGCAACAGCGGATCTCGCAGCTACTCCCCTCGCCGCAGCAGAGAGTCTCCTCGCTACTCTCCTCGACATTCCCATTCCCGCTCCCGCACCTAGTCACACAACACATTCATCCTCTCCTAACGCACCTCGAAGCCAGGAGAGAGTTCAGCCTGGTGGCACAGCCCCTGTGGACCGTCACCAGTGTTCACCTTCCCGTGTGGCCACTTTCTTGTGGTGTGAATTTTAATTGCCATGTTCACGATTGGCTGACACATGTTTCTGTGCGTGCGGCCTTGTCTTGGTCTCCTTCTCTTCCCCTCTGCCACCCTTACCTTAATGTTATGTATCCCCCCCCTACCTTTCCATCGCCGAATCCAGAGGTTCTGTGAAAGGGCATGGCAACCTTTTAAAGTTGACATCATATTTTTTTGTCATTTTTTTTTTCAGCAGGGGAGGTTATATAGTTGTTGTTGGTTTTATTTTTTTCATTTGCATATGCTGTTGTAAACTATTGTACTTTGTCTCTCTGTAGAGTTCAGAGGAGCAGGATAGGATGGGAACAGAGGAAAAGGAAACAGTTCATATTAGGATAAACAGAAGGAGGAGGAGGAGTCAAAAAAGGAGCCAATGGTATGATGGCTGTGGCCTCTCAACTATGAAAGGGCCTGCTTGTTGTTTTTATTTTTTTTTTGTAAACCAAGTGGTCTCAACAAAAAGTACACACATTTAGTTTTGCTATTAGTTGGCTATTTCTGCATGCCCCTTTATAAGTCCATGTACCAGCTAGGTTACTTACATATTCCTAAGCACAAGCCCAGTTGATTTTGAGACTGGTTTTGCATTAAAAATGCTTTGCTGTATCCCAAATGAATATTTTTAACAGTATTGTGTATAGCCTTTAGTTTTTGCTAATATTTTCACAGGCCATATTCCTGAATTTTCTAGAGTTCTTTGTCGCTGTCCATAATATCCTAGGTGCATTGAAAGTCTTCCATGGTTCTTTTCTTCTTCGTTTATTTTTTTTGTGAAGGTGTGATTCTAACTTGCCTCCTTCTCTTTGATTCTGCTGGTATTCTGAAGGTGTGGACTGGGCTCATTGTCTACCCATTCCGGAGCCGGATCAGGATTCAGGATCAGATAAGGATTAGGATTAGGCTTCAGGATGGATACATGGAAAAGGAGAATGGGAACATTTTACTGGGAAAGGATCGCGACCTATGTCCCAGCCCGCATAACCCCACCAAACTGGAATTATTTCAGTAATTTTCAATTGGCTTTTAGATACACGTTTAAACAAAACAACAAACATATTTAGTCTTTTTCCTCGTGGGACCTCAGACCAACCACTGATGAGCACCCCCCTCCCACCCACCACACCAATTTAGTAAGGTATTTTTATTTTAAACAAAGAAAGCGAAGCAAAGCTCGGATCAATACCAGGAGGTGGGCTGGGAGGTGCAGGATGGAGCCCCCCTTCCGCACATGGAGGAGAGTGGTAAATAGCCAGTAATCAGATGAGGAGGGAGGTAAGAGGGAGCAGTGGGTGGATACAAGGGAATGTGTGTATTGTTTTAAGTGTTTCTTTTTTCTTTCTTACCCATGAGGTTTTTGTGTTTGTAAGGAAGGTGACTGAGGTTCTATCTTTTTCTCCTAATTATAATCTATAAGTAGTTTGAATCATTGATCTCCATCAATAAAGGCTGCATTAAAGGTGTGTCATGTTATGGTTGTCTCTTCAACATTCATTCATTCATGCAGTTAATTCTGCAGTTAATACTGTAATATGGAAGTAAAGATTATATGTATTAATTTTACATTCCCACACAGCCTAGCTTCACACTACATAACATAATTGCTCTGATCAGTACAAACACCACAAACATTAATGTGTCCGTATCTCTAACAAATAACCCCAAGAAGAAGAAGAATGAAGAAATTGATGTAAACAGTTTCTAAGTTAATTACTTAATGGGTGATTGCAAACAAGCTCACCCCAACTTCATATCACATATTTGATCATTCAGGTCCAAATCTGTGCAAGATATTGCAGTTGTAACAATAGTTATGTTGAATAAATATCCCCAATGTCAATGTAATGCAATGCATCAGAAACCCATTTTCATCCCAATCATCTGCAAATCCTTGCTGCCAAACTCTAAAACTACCTTGTGTAAGCAAATTTTGTTATTGTATTTTGGAAGTATTCAGGTTTCAATCAGGCCTAACATTATATGATTATGGTATAAATGTACGTTTTTGTTAGATGTTTAAATTATTTAAAATCTGACTAGTTAATATCACGCAATCAGAATCAGCAATAGATCAATCAATATTCCTCTGGAAACAGTGCATTCTGGGTGGAAATAAGATGCAGACAGTGGTCCGCTACTGGAAAACGCCAACAACCGTTTAGAAGCTTCACTTTGGCCAATAAGAGGGTAGATGCAATGCGGGGGGGCGGAGCAGGTGCGTACGTAGCATGTAACAGCATAAATGAGCGACTAAAGCAGCTGTCAAAAACCCAATACAAGACATCTATATACACCAAACTTCTGTGGACGACGGTAAGACTATGACACAATTTAGCGAACATTTTACAGTAGGTTTGTGTGAGTTTAGACTATATAACCATATCCAAATTATTGAATGGAGCGACTGTCCGCATCACTTTATGCACACAATGTTTAATAATTTGCACCAGCCGGTGTCAACAACTTTGTGCATGGTTCCGTTCTGATATAGGCTTCCTCTCAACTGCTGCGTGCAGTGTTGTGCAGTGTGTGGTACCATTCCAGTGTGCGTATTCTTTTCAGTTGTCTCAGTGACTGGACATGTGAAGTGGGCGGATTATTAGCGTAGGCACAAGGCAAATGTCATCTAGATGGCAGTCTACGTTTGACATCGCAGGATAGCGACCGTCTGGTCGATGACCGTCAACTTGAAAATTATGCCATTTTGGCAGATGAAGCCTATCGCCCATAGTAGTGCATTATAGGGCCGAATTTCTTTTATACAGAAACACAACCCGTCCAGTCTCACTTAAATAGGCTACACATTTGTGATAGGCTATCTCAATAAAACTGCTGACTGAAATCTGAGTTTTAACCTATTTATTTTTAAGGATCGTTAAAAAAAAGTGTGCTATGCTTGGAATTGTCTATTTTTAGGGAATGTATGATTTTGTTTTTATTTCTGTTATTTTTCTCTCTAGTAAATGTCAGTGTGACTATCCATTTACTCACATGACACATGCCAGCTAAACCTGTCATGGCAACAATAGTTAATTTAATCAGGAACCATATTGGCATTCCTAGCTACAACACATCGATCAGCAGCCTATGTCAAAATTATTAATGTTTAAAGTGATGGGCAAGAATTTTTTGTTTTTTGTTTTCCTTCTTCCAATCAGTGGTAACTTTTTAATATTTAAAGGAAGCTGATCTGATTGCAACCAAAACTATACATTAACACACTGTGTGGCATATGTGTTGCTGGATGATGAGAATCAACTAAATGAAGGATATGTCAAACATATAGATCTGATGCCAACAAACACATATGATGCGGATGATTCAGGCATTGCTTTGATGTTTGTACTACAAGAAGTGAACCATGTATTCCTGCAGCCATCATACCAGGTGTCTGCCTGCTGTTCCACATTTTAAATGCTGTCAGAATTTGAAACACTGGTAATGCTACCTGTTTGGTCTAATAGGCATTCGATGGAAAATAAGTTCAGTATTTTATACTGCCTGAATTCTAGCTATTAATTAACCTATTGAGAGAAAATTAAACTACCATAATACAATATTCAAGGTACAGTTATAAATGTTGAAAGCAGCATTTAGACATACTGTAGATACTTGGCATGTATCACTTGAAATATATAGTTTGACTAGTTTTAAGCAAGCACAATTTCAACTGTATTTAGCCTAGGCTACTGTTTCCCATTATTATATTGGTTTGAGGACCCTTCTCATCTTTGGCCTTCAAAGTAAATGAGATGATGATTTTATTTGTTTTACCATGCTTGGAAGTTTCAGAAATGTGATTTCACTTGGTGTCATGAATGGAGCATTGTATAACCTTTATGGCAACATACACTTTACCTGCTGTACTATGTTATGCATTAATCATAAAATATGGCAGCAATACAGACTTAAAAGTGTGTGTGTGCGTGTGTGCGTGTGTGCGTGTGTGTGTGTGTGTGTGTCATTAGGAAGACACTAATGACGCTCTGAGTTCTATCCAGGCTTGGAGCATGATGCGAAGTCACGAGATGCTGATCTGTGCATGGGCTTCAATCATGGGACAATTTCACATGCACAGTTTAGTTTGATTAGTGTTGTGGCCAGTATCTGAACATAATGACAAATGCATATGGTCCCTTAACATATCGTTCTCTCCCCGTGTGTGTGAGAAGCCACAATGACTGACAGGAAGGCAGTGATAAAGAATGCAGACATGTCAGAGGACATGCAGCAGGATGCAGTGGACTGTGCCACACAGGCCATGGATAAATACAATATTGAGAAGGACATTGCCGCCTATATCAAGAAGGTAAGCATTAGACGATGCATTTAAACTGGTGTTATTTGCTGGGCAGAAGAGCACAATGAAATATGGGTTACCCTGTCACGTTTCTCACATTCCCATAATGGATTAGCAATGCCACAGGTCAAGATGGTTTAAAAAAAAAAATGTATAGGGATTGGAGACTAACTTCCATATACACATTTAAAGATGTGTATATGGAAGTGCATAATAAGTGTTAACACGTTCAAAATGTGACGTTTATTTAAGCCAGTTGGTTAGCAGATTGGTAATAGTTATCAATGTTGTTGCCTCTGCAGGAGTTCGACAAGAAGTACAACCCAACTTGGCATTGCATTGTGGGACGGAATTTTGGCAGTTATGTGACGCACGAGACCAAGCACTTCATCTACTTCTACCTAGGTCAAGTGGCCATTCTGCTCTTTAAGTCGGGCTGAGACAGACGTGTCTTCTCAGCCCGACTTTTAATTGAGTCTGTCCGTCCTCCTCACCCTCTGCTTATCCACCTTGTTCAGTCGCTCCATACAAATGTATCCCCACAGCACTACCATTAGGAGCGAAAGGAGCTGTGCCTCTATCTGGCCCGGGATGTACCCACTCGGATGAAAAATATGTACACTAATACCCAGTACACTTCTCTATATTCACTCACGGTATCCATGTTTTCCTCTTGAAACATTGTTTTGGCTGTGCATTAATGCATGGGCATCGTACATTATTTAATATGTATACGTTGTATGATGAATTGTTTTCATGGAATTGCCTAAAATGACTAGCAATGGGAATATTATTTGTTTTTGAGGAGGGGGGGGGTTAAAATTCCTATACTTTTGTTTACGGAGTCTGTATAAAAATCTTTGACTGTTGCTTATACTTAATAAATAGTAATATGCTAAGCAATTGACTTCTTGCTTGGATAATGCTTGAATAACCGAAGAACTGACTTTGTTTATTTATTTAATTTTTATTAAAGATGTTGATTGCTTATGTTTTCATGACCTGAGCTAGGAAATAAAAATTCAATTTTATTTTTAGCTTTGCTACACCAGTTCTGTATTGTATACTGTAATAAAACATCATTGTGGAATATTTGTGGTAATGCAGACTTCCCTTTTATTTGTCTAATGGGAGGACCCACACACTTTAAATGTTGCATAATTAAATTAATGTCATGATATTACTTGCATGTGATATTCTAATGTCTGGCAGTGCTTCAGTGCTTCTTACAAGATTTAATTGGGGGAAATTGTAAAATAGCAATATAGTAGCCTGCTTGTTACTTAGGTGGCTATGGCTTCTACAAAGATGTCAAGGAAAAAAAGTGCATTGACCTAAAGGTCTCTCACTGTTTGAGGGAGCACCGTTAACTTTAAGGAAACGAAACCAAGATCAAAGATGGTTATAATGAGCTTTAATTATCCTACTCGTCCTGCGGCTTTATGTCAGCGACCACTAAACCAATCATGCAATCAGTTGCCTATAGCCTGTAGGCCTACATGTTAGGCAGTGTTGCCTATCAATCCCGTAAATCCCATGTGATGTTATAATTTCTTGCTTACCTCAAATATGCAGCATTACGTCAACATAATTCTCGAATAAACAGTCAAAGTACATAACTGTGGATTACGCTTTTAGGCCAATGGGAAAACAATTGAACTGACATAAATACATGTATATATTGTCCAATAGGGGGTACTAGAGGTGTCCATGTAGCGGAGAAGAACGCCGGAAAAGGAAATTATTTCCCAGAAGATGGCGGCGCAAGTACATTTGTTATCTTCACCATGCTCCGAGGCTCTTACCTTCCCTCATACACCACTGTCCCCAGATGCTGAACCGTTCACCCCACTGGGAGCTGAAGGCTCACGGTTCGGGTGTCTGTCAGATGCCGGGAGACAGTTTGCTCGCATCTCATCCAAGCTCAGATCACTGAGCACGGATTCAATCAATCTGAAAGAAGAACTTAATCTGCTATTTGACCAACTCATCTCTGAAAACTACAGTAAAACCTTCAATCCCAATGTCAATATCCAACCAGAGGTAGCTGAAACAGTCCTTTTCTAATAATGTATTTTATTTGCTCTCTGTAAATTAGTCGCCAACCCCCTTCCCCACACAAAGTTCAACTTTACTTTAAAACGAGTCCATGGCAAAACCCCACCACATTTGAGGGAATATAACGTGATCATACAAGACTGTTAACATTTGCTAAGTCCACTTTGTTTATGTGAAAGGTCATATTTAAGAGATGTCCTATTTTCATTTTAGGAGGTGTGTATGCTGCTTGGGCATGCAAGCCGCCTAGTGCCTTTAAGTCAAGAACATCTAGTAATAAAGTTCTGCCAGCTTATGCACCATCTACTCAATCAGCTAAAGGTTAAATCTTCGTTTTCTTATCTACCCTTTACCTTTTCTTATATTGCTACCCACTGCTCCTAATATGAATTTCTGTTTAGTTCATAGTGGACGAGGATACATTAGATGTATTAATGACATATGTTGTCAACGCGTTGGGTGCCTGCAGTACATGGACACACACTGGCGTACTGCTGGCACTGTCTACGGTGGTGTATGGAAATGGATCTCAGTGCTACAAGGTAGGTGTTACTTGCTAACCAGCCCATGCACTGACAATACACATTATACTAATGTGTATTGTTTTCTTTGCAGCACCTGCGTGAGTTACTTTGCAAGGACGGAGTCCTGCTGCGCTACAGCGCTCCATTACAGCCTGATGCTGAGTTACGGCGTGTTGCTCTGTCTTGCATGGCCAACATCTGTGTTGGGTAGGTCTTTTGTTTCACCTTTTAACAACTAGTCATGCATCCACTATGCAGTACTGTATAGTGGATGCAGGTAGGAATGTCAGTTGTTAAATATAAGCACTACAAAGTAACTAAATACTTACACCTAAACAAGTATTGTAACTTCCTACATACAAAGTTGTACTCTGATGAAATGAAGACATTTCTTTAGCAGTGTTGGCATGTTTTATGGCAATGATTATTAATGAACACGTGATGTTCATGATTTTATTAGTCTGGGAACTGACGCAAAACTGTACTGTAGTTAACTAAATTAATTCACTAACCTGGCGTATTTGTTGTGGAGAAATTAGACATGCCTTTTTTTTAAAATAACATTAATAACTTTGAAATGCGAACATCAGTTAAATTGTAACCATTTGCATTTTCTTTACCTGGCCTCATTTTAATAATCCACAGTCGTCATAGACACATAGTTTGTTTTATTATTAGTGAAGTGAAGAATTGCAGGTTCATTCAGTCGTACTTAGATAATGTCTGTTCAGCTGATGTAGCTAAAAACAAACTGCTGACCATTTGCACTTTAAACACAATCTGTGTAGGATCCCGGGTCGGCCATCTTTGGAGGATCAATACAGGACGGAGTGTTTCCGTGTGTTCTTGCAAGCTCTGCAGTCACCTAAACCGGCCAACACTGATGAGCTGTTCTACTGCATGGTATGAGAAGTATTGGCACATCTGTCCTTGCTCTGCTGTCTCATGTTGTCTCACCCATTGTTTCTGTCCAGTTGATGCACACAGCCCTGAAGGGGCTCCAGGCTTGTTTATTTGGATGGAAGTGGAGATTTGGTGGGGGCGAAGAGCTTGGGTCTCTGTTGGCCACACAAAAGGTATCCAATTCTGACGTAAATGTATTTTTGCTTTTACATCAATAACGTATAGTTATATTTTAGTTGAGAGTTGATTAGAGATGTGAACGCTGCCATGTGATCGATCATACATACTGTACATACGCACGCACGCACACACACAATAAACAATTTTGACATATCAAAATAAGCAAGATGTAAAAGTCAGGCAGTATTACATAACACTATTCCAGAGTCCAAACCCAACACTTAAATGTGTTGATACCATGTGTTCATAATTAAAGTTATAGCAGCAGTCTGAAAAGTGCGGGCCTGGGGATTTATTATAGTGTTCATTTTGGGATATTTCATGTTTGTTTGTTTGGTTTTTGTTTATTCAGAGGCTTATGTTCCTGGGAGCTCCAGGTGTGAGTGTCGAGTGGCCACCTGTGCTTTACCCAACTCCTCTTCCTCAGTACGAAGGTCTCTCTGTTCCCAAACCCCTTGAGCCCCCCGCAGAAACTGCCACACCAGCCAAAGCCTCTGGGGTATAGTTTACTTTTTAGGTTTGTCCACTAGGGGGCTTCCAGGCATCTTGAGCATTAAAAATAGCGATGGCACAAACATGGATTTGTTTGCTGTTTTGCTACAATTTATTTTGTTCCTTAAGTTTAAATTTTATTGGCCTAAAATCTAAAACAGCATTGTATGAAACAACCTTTGTTACACTCTGCAGAGCAAAAAAAAGAAATCCAGAGGGAAAGCGAAGAAAGCAGGTAGAGAGGAGAACCGAGCTGATAATGGAGAGGAAGACGAGAGGGATAATGTGCCTTCACAGAGAGGAGGAGGAGGAGGAGGAGGAGGTGGTGCTGTAGGAAGAAGAGAAGACAGTTCAAGGGAGTCCTGGTCTAAAACCTCCACTGCCTCCTTCTATCCATGCTGGAAGACAACCAGCTCTGACTCAGAGCTCTCAGACCCAGAAGGCAGAGCACAGAGCAAACTGAGGTACATAATCAGTCACTGAAAGTTTCAGAAAACAGTTATATTATTATTAATATTATTATTGTTATTTCACCCACTGGAGTTAATGGTGTTTATGCAGTATCTATTGTAGACACTGACAAGTAAATGTTTGATATTTAAGATCAAACTAATAAAATAAAAATGAAATTGATTAAAATCTCTGCTCACTACAGCTTGTATTTGTTATCCAGTGATGCTACTGTCTAACAGAGCCGTGATTGATACTGTATGTATATCGATGTATGGTGATGGATGCTGTATGTATAAAGCACTTCACTCAGTATTAGTCTTGCTCAATGTTCCCCTTTCAGACTGTACCAGGGCCGCGTCCGCCAGAGTGCACTCCACTCTCTGTTAGCGGTGGTAAAGGGGGTGGAGAAGAAGACCCTCTATGGGTACTGGTCGTCCTTCATCCCGGACGCTCCGATAGGAGGACCACCTCCACTCAACCTGCTCACAGTTATACTAAAGGACCCTTCACCCAAGGTTAGTCTAGTTTCTCATTAACCTTCTCACTTGTGTGACTTTTTGGATCAAATGTTTAATGGGGTTGTTTGATGTTTGAGTTCTGTTTGTTTTCATTTTGTTCAGACAAACTTGAATATGTTGTGTGTACATTTCCAAAATGTCCTCAAAATCAATTTGAAGGAAATCATTATAATATTAAACTAGGTAATTTAGCAGCCGTATAATCCAAACTGATTTTGTGTGTTTGTTTATATTAACAAAATGCCTTGACTAACAAAGTTATTTTTGTTAACAGTTAAAAACGTCCAGTTAATCCTGTAAAGTGAGATTCCAGTAGTCCGTCACATTCACTGCCATCTTCCCTCAGGTGCGCGCGTGTGCGCTACAGGTACTGTCTGCCATGCTGGACGACTCCCGCCAGTTTCTGGGAGTGGCGGAGGACACGGCGGCCCCTCGCGTGTCCTTCACCCCGTTCTCCCTCACCATCGCCACGGCTATCAGAGAGCTGCACCGAGCGCTCACCCTAGCCCTGCTGGCCGAGACCTCGCCCTACACCCTCACACAGGTTATAAAGGTACAGCCGCACCTGTGTTTACACGTCGGCATGGAAAATCGTTGCTACCTGCATTGTTTATATTTTAACTCAATCAAAATGAAAACGCCTCTGCCTTCAATGCCATTTGGAAACACATTGGAAACACATTGCCACGGCTAGTATAGTGTGTGTGGTGCTCCCATTTACAGAGCCAGCGCTGTGTAGAAACACCAGATGTATTGTAAGCGCACACAGAACGGACATCTATTGGGCCACGCTTTAAGTACAGAATCTTTAAGAACATGTAAAAATATGCAATTTATTAATCGCAATAAATTGTATAAAGCTTGTGGTTAATCTCGATTAAATTCTGACAGCTCTACTGACGTACCTCGAGTAGATACTCGGCTCTCGGCGAATTTGACAAAAGGTGTATTAGCAATCGCTGACTCCACCTTTTTGATGAAGTGTGCTTTATTGTGACATAGCATGGACAATACGAAGAGCTTGCAAAGGTTTTAAGTTTCTCAGTGTTATTAATAGTATTATCATTATGTTGTGTAGTGCCTTGCCTACCTTGTGTCCAACGCGCCATACCACCGGCTGCGGCCTGGCCTGCTCAGCCCACTGTGGAGACAGATGCGCTCCTTCTTACGCCACAAAGGTTTGTGTGTGTGGCCTGGTGTAACCAGACCTATAGTTTATGGACATGCTTCATTGGGGGTTGTTTCCAGTCTTGTAGACCTCCTGGTTTATTTAGAAAATGTTGGAGCAGCTTATAACTGCTTATAGTCTTTTTAGTGTAACTTCTAAATTAGCTCAACTTGGATCCTCAACTGCTATTTGCGTTTGAGCTCAGTTTGATAACAAGCGTTTGACTTTGTCGTCGCCCTCGTCTTTCCTGGCAGATGTGAATTTGCGAGTGTCTGTCCTGACGCTGTACGGAGCTCTGGTGAGGAGCCAGGCTCCCCTGCCCGAGGTGCAGCTCCTTCTCCGGCAGCCAGAGGGCGGCAGCGGAGGAGGAGGAGGAGGAGGAGGAACTGACCCGCACACGCCTCAGGAGTCGGCTCTCAGCTGGAGACAGCGTGGAGCCCCTGCGTCACCCGCGCGCACCCATGGCAACCCGCGCGCTCAGACCCCGTGCGCGCCTCTTACCCCGGGGGAAGGGGAGGCCCGAGCTCCCTGGCTCCTGCAGCTGTGCGTCTCTCTGGTGACTCATCCCCGACAGGAGCACTCGGACAGCGAAGGAGGGGGGACGGGAGGCGGCGGGACCCTAGAGCCCTCCCCTATACGCCTGGAGGCCCTGCAGGTGAGCTGTTATATCAGGGCACAGCGGTAAGACCACAAAATTACTGGCAGTCTGTCACCAGACAGTGGCGCTGCCATTCACCGCACTATTCTGACCATAGTGCGGTTGTCATGCCTACTAGTATAGTATAGATTGATAGATCGTCTGTCTATTGATAGGTGGCTGCTGAATCAATAAACCGGCTTGGAGAATAACAACACATTAAGGGACTTTGAATGGACAAGGGGGATGGGGGAGTACCAAGCAAAGAACAAATTATATTTATCACAAAGTAACCACATACAAATATACCATGTGTAAAATGACTTTAGATAAAATGCATGCACGTTATATTGCATATCTGTAATATCAGGGGGAAAAAAAATATTATTTAAATATCTGAGGGGGGGAGAAGGATCCCGAGGTTTGAGATCCACTGCCTCTAAAAGACCACACAAGCCAGGTTTAATATCGAAAAACTTTTTGATTGTGTGTGTGCGTGCGTGCGTGCCTGCACGTGTGTATTTGTAGATCCTTGCATATCTGGTGCGCGGATACTTCCCCCTGGTTCAACCGTGTCTGTGCGAGTTGGGCCATCTGAGCGCTCGCTGCCTGGGCGAGACAGACTCCACAATACAGCTCCACGGAGCTAAGGTAACGCCCCATTATGTCCCCCACCTTATTCCCCGTTATGCACACATGTGAATTACGAGCTTAGCGCTGCTGGTCGTGATCTAACCGTTTTGCCACTTGCTCTCTGTCCCTTAGTTACTAGAGGAGTTGGGGACGGGTATAATCCAGCAGTACAACACAGAGAGCAAGGTCCCAGAGAGCAACAGGGTTCCTATAAGTCAGGTATTGGCAGAACCTATGAAAAGAACGGGCATAGGCCTGAGAACAAGTAATAATAAATGAATAAGTAAGATTTGTCGCAGCAATATTAAACGTTTATAGTTGCAGTTCTAATAATTACATATCTCATCGTATGATATGAATTAAAGCCCATGGTGTTTGAGAAAATATGTTTTGCATAATGTAGGTCGTGCAGTTTTGGACTGAGATTCTGAATGGGCCGCTGAATGGAGCTCTTCAGAGCGAACAGCATCCGACGCTGCAGAGCAGCGCCTGCGATACGCTCGCCTCCATATTGCCAGAGGCCTTTGCACAGCTCCCGGTGAGTTCTCCACAGATTGTTCCCTCGCCTCTTAAGTGGCTGCGGCACTGCGTTACCGTTATCAGTTGTCGCTGTATCAGCTGTCATTGGAGCCGTCTGTCTGTCTTGTTGTTAAGGCCAAGGTCCAGATGATGTGTATCACTGTACTGCTGGGGCTGACCTATGGTGAGCACACACTGGTGAAGGCTGCAGCAGTCAGGGCGCTGGGCGTTTACATCAAGTTCCCGTGTCTGAGAGAGGTAGGCCAAGTTCTCAACTGAAAAGCCTGATGGGGTTACATAGGCTCAATGAGGAACGCTATGCTGTGTTTTTTGTTTGTGTGTGCAGGTTTTGGATTATTGGGAATGGCAGAGAATGTCCGGCGGAATAAAGAAATATTGATGTTTGTTCACAACACACCTGTGACGAGACAAGGGCATTGTTTCAACAGGACGTGATGTTTGTGGCAGACACAGCCAATACCGTTCTCACCGCCCTTGAGGACCAATCACGTACTGTGCGTGCCAAGGCAGCCTGGTCTCTAGGCAGTCTCACCGACACCCTTATTGTGACGATGTAAGAACATGTTGGAACTATTTGGGTAACTGAGGAGTTGTATAAAGATAAGGACGATATCAGTACATTATTGATTGGAAGATGACAGGGAATGGATTGGTTTAGAATACAAGATGTAATATGTATTGATTGTTAAACAACTATAATCCTAGTTTTTATTTGGAGTAACCAGTGATTTTGAAAGCGTGATCAGTAAATACATAATTTTAGCAACCTGCTGTTGCTTTGCTTATGGTGGCTGGGCATTGTCTGCTACCATGGTATGGTCTTGCTGATGCATAAATCGCAACCACTATCCAGTACAGAGATGCGTAATAAGGTAGGCTTAATACAGTAGTCTTATCCGCCAATCAAAGGGGCCTCTTGTTGTGCTGTTGTCTTCACTGGGGCTTGGAAGACAGAAGACTAACTGCAATTAAGTCAACATTTTACTGTTCAGTGGTGGTATCATCCCGTGCAGCCTGCGGTTTTGATATAGGTGCTATAGGTTTTTGACCCTCTTGCCTGTCTCTCAGGGAGAGCGCGGGTGTGGAGTTCCAAGAGGAGCTGTCAGACATGCTGTTGCTTAAGATGTTGCAGTCAGCCACCCGGGCTTCATCTGAGAAAGACCGGGTAAGAGGATTTCATCCTGGCAAAGAGAGATAGATGGATATAAAAAAAATCAGGCTCAGAAGCAGGTTGAAGGCTTTTAGCACCTGCTGTAGATTAGATGGTACCCTTTTTCACAGCTAAGTACTACAGTAGCGTTGTGTTGTATTTGTCGGCAGGGTGATGTTCCACCCAGGAAGTAGCTCCAGCAGCAAACGGATGGATGATTATAAACATTGTACTTCTGTCATGAGTTCTTCATATATCCTCTTCAGGTGAAGGCTCATGCGGTGCGAGCTCTAGGCAATCTGCTCCGCTTCCTGCGCTGCAGTCAACTGTCCAGGTCCGTGTTCCAGCGGCCACTGGAGGACGCCGTGCGGGCTCTGGTGCAAACGGTCCAATCGGAAAGCACCATGAAAGTCCGGTGGAACGCCTGCTATGCCTTAGGGAATGCCTTCAGAAACCCTGCCTTGCCAATCGGTATGTGAGCGATCCAGACTGCTTGGAGTGGATGGAGCGCTCCCTAATATAGGCTGCTTTAAACAGATAGGGTGAATAGGGTTTGGTCACGCTCCATTGGTGATTGTTTACAGTCTTTGCATCCTTTGCAGAGCCAGCTTTAGTTGCAATGTAGCACAAAATACCTCCAAACTGCTGACCCCTTGGTTTTATCTCCCTCCACGCTGGTTAGCAAACAGTCTACATGCGCACTGCTAACGCACCGTGTAATAATTACCGGAGCACTGCTGACGCATCTCGTATTAAGCCTACGCGTCTGATTAAATTGAACAGATATTCGATCCAGTTATTTGAGTCAGTATTGGACCGATATATCGGTATTGGATTGGAGCATCCCTAATGTAAACGCATTACTGAACTTAAAGGGGAGGGGAGGGGCTGAGAGGGAACACCATCTATATATTTTGATGTCGCCCCAAGTGTACCACCCAAGTCTTAAAAATGTGATGTTTAACGGCTATGAAGCGTAGACATTTTTCAAACCATAATATCCAGTCTTTTATAAAAATTGGAGTTTTTATCCACCAGCATTGATTTGTCTCATCACATTACATTCGTTGTATTTTAGTTTACAGCTTAAAAAAACAAATTTTTGCATGCAGTGACACTGTAAACCTGCTTTCCATGACGTCTCACCTCCCTCTGCCTGGCTAGGCTCTGCTCTCTGGGCGAGAGACGCCTTCGCCTCCCTCTGCTCCGTGGTGACGTCCTGCAAGAACTACAAGGTGCGGATCAAGTCCGCCGCCGCCCTGTCCGTCCCTGCCCACCGCGATTGCTATGGGGACGTGGAGCAGTTCAAGTGCGTGTGGCAGTCTCTGGCCACGGCCGTGGAGAACAGCGAGGACACGAGCGACTTCCTAGAATACCGCTACTGCGCCAGCCTGCGTCACACGCTCTCGCAGGCCCTGGTGCACCTGCTGAGTCTCAGCCAATCACAAGACATGCCGCACCTCGGGGCAGCGCTGGCAGGGGAGAAGGGAATGGCCGTCAACGCTCACCTTATTAAGTACCTGACCGGAGGGGAGGGGGCGGAGAGGGAGGACGAGGGAGATGGCGTCTACGACCCCCAGCAGAGATGTGCGGTCCTACAGCAGAGCTTGGAGCGACTCAAGGGGTTAGAGTTCGAGGGAGACGATGGCGGGGGCGAAGAGACGGGAAGGGACTTAGTTGTTGACTTCCTGGAGAATCTGCTAAAGAGCTGCGAAGAACTGAAAGCGACGCCCCCGGTTTGACACAGGACTTAACGGGGGAGGTCTGTGAGTCGTACAGAGAAGAGAAGGGAGCTCATCAGCTAACCACAATTTACAGGGCCTCCGGAAAGTATTAACAGCTCTTCCCTTCTTACACAATTTATGTTACAGCCTTATTCCAAAATGGATTGAAATATATTTTTTCCTCAATTATACACACAATACCCCATAAGGTTTTTTTTATTATAAATGTTATTAAAAATGAATAAAGTCACATGTACATAAGTATTCACAGCCTTGGCCATGACACTCAGAAATGGTTATAGAGTAATGAAGAGCCTATGTTAGATACTGAAATAATATTATTTAGAGAAGTCTCGTCCAATCCCTCAATAAAAAAAGCAACAATTGCTCATATCTATCTATCTCTCTATATATCGATCTAAAAATAAATGCATGGTAACTTCAGTCGGATTAAAAACAAAGTAATTCAAGGTGGAACATTCTGTAATAGTGTCATATCAATTTCACAATTGCTGCACAATAAATATAATTACTCTTCCCCGACACACTGAAGCTAACTGATGCCAACATCAAAGTGAAAATGCACGTTGTATACTTAATTTCAGCACAAACTACACACGAAATGCTTGGAGCTGTGGGAAATATGTTTGATAGAGCGATGGATGTTTGCTACAAAGTACTGTATAATTTAGTCAGGGAGGTGACCAAGAACACTATGGTCACTCTGACACAGCTCCAGCGTTGCTCCGTGGAGAAATGAACCATCCAGAAGGGCAACCATTTCTGCAGCACTTCTGCATTTCTGCAGGGGTAGAGTGGCCAGATGGAAGCCACTCCTCTGTAAAAGGCACAGGACAGCCCGTCTGGTGTTTGCTAAAAGCACAAGAAGGACTCAGACCATGAGAAACAAAATTCTATGGTCTGAGGAAACAAAGATTGAACTCTGGCCTGAATGCCAAGTGTCATGTCTGGAGGAAACCAGGCACCGCTCATCACCTGGTCAATGCCATCCCTGCAGTGAAGCATGGTGGCAGCATCATGTTGTGGGGATATTTTTCAGCTGCAGGAACTGGGAGACTGTAATTGCTGACAAAGGTGATTCAACACAGTATTGAGCAAAGGCTGTGAATACTGTTAAATGTGATTTTTGTTTTTTATTTTTGAATACATTTGGAAAACTTTTTCCCACTTTGCCATTCTGAGGTATTGTGTGTAGAATGTTGAGGGGGGTGGGGTTGTAAATCAATTTTGGAATAAGGCTGTAACATAACAAAATGTGGAAAAAGTGAAGCGCTGTAAATGCTTTCCGGATGCACTGTAACTAGTGACTTGAGAGAAAATACATAGCCAGAAATCTCAGACCAGTCTAAGATGCATTTCTCAGTATATTAAGTAAAATGTCCACATATACTCACTATTACAGTTTGCTGTGCACATAAGTAGGGGATAGATGTCACACATTTTTAATCTTGCCAGTATTTCTAAATACCAGTAAATTACAAAAGAATAATTTCAGTATTGTTCCAAAGCTCAAGGTCTTGGGTATAAATGAATATGGTTGATGTCAGTGTAATATGTTTTAACGTGAAGTAATAAGCCATACAATACACCCTGAGAGAGTGTGACAAGGGTGTTGTCACTGTATTCCAATGAGATGTGCAACAATAAATTAAGGTTTTCTTTTTAACTTGGAGATACAAAATATGTCAAAGGTTCTTAACACAATTTGTAACATATTAATATATAAAGTTCCTGCACTACGTTTTTATACCCCATTGTGTTTAATCTGTTTATTTATAATGAATCCACAGAGAGGCAGGTATATACATATTAAGGCGTTCAAGAAAACCTTATGAAGCATTAACTATAAAATTTAACAAAACCTTTGTATCGTATTTGATTGTATAGGTTTGTGAATATTGTATTTGTTTGTGAATAATTATTAGGGTAATCATGTATAATCGTAGTTGAATTTGACATCAAACCTGACTGAATGTTCTCTGCAGCTTTCTGTATACCTTTGGCCAGGACACACATTTTTGGTGCCCTACTTAGGATACATGCCATGGGACTTTACTAGGGCTGGCCCCAAATATTCGATTATTCGGGTATTCGTTTGTTGGGTATGTATTCGATTTCAATATTGGGATTC
>JAODLL010000006.1:1152408-1167803 GCA_026546735.1 Forbesichthys agassizii | reverse complement strand
GCTTTAAATCCAGGGGGGGGGGGTTGTTTTGATCGTCCAGGATCCCTGACTTCACCTTTAAGGTATTAGTAAAGTTGTGCCCATGTGTCCTGCAGTTCCTTGACGTGTGTGTGTGTGTGTCCAGGTCTCCCCCAGCAGCCTTGATGTCCGTGCTGTGTGCCTGCGAGGAGCTGTGTGACAGCATCTTGGCGGGGGTCCAGGTGGGAGAGTTGGCTGTGGTCCAGCCTCTCAGCGTGGAGTACTCGTGCATCCTGGGATACCTGCTCTCCTGGAAGCTGTTGCTCACTTTCTTCAGATCCTCGCCCTCCCAGGTGTGTCTCGGCCTAGCTGTGCTGCGTGTGTGTGTGTGTTTGTGTGTGCCTGCACGTCTGTTCCCCTTACTCACGCGCAGCTTGCGTTTCCCTCCCAGCTGCGGGTCCAGTATTCTGTTTATCTAAAGAGAAGCCGTTGCCTTCACAAACTCCTCCTCCACCTCTTTAAATTGATGCCAGAGAACCCTGTGCTTCCTGGCCAGGGGCCCGAGTCCAGAGACACCAAGACCTTCTTCACAGAGGGCCTGACTCTGGCTGTGGACAGTGAGTGCAACACACACAGGCGTGCACACACACACGTCCACATGCCATTTTATGCCTCTTTCTTAGCTCTTGCTTGCAAAAAAAATCAAGAAATATAAAGTCCTTTGCTTTATTACACATTTAAAGGTATAGACAGCGATTGTAAGCTAATGCACTTTTTCTCAAAATCGACGAATATCTACTCATGGCTGCTGACTGCCCGTTATGTGTGCTTGCTGAAAGAATAAATTAATGTTTTTACACAGCCCTGGTTTTGTAAATTTGAACACAGTGGTGCAGACCGCACCTCACAACAGTATACTAGCCTTCACAATGTGTTTCAAATGTGTGGGGCAGAGCCTCTGAGGGAGCACCCTATGACATTGAATGGAGAGGAGTTTTGATTGAGTTCAAGTAACTCGCCTTATTGTTCAGCAATGCATTAAAACATTTGTCTGCAGAAAGCACCGCTGCGGAGTGGGAGCTCCCTCACCTGGCGTGCAGCGTGTACTACAGCGCCGTGCAGGACCTGCCAGCCATGGTGCGGCTGTGGTGGAACAGCCAGGAGAAGAGGGTGTCTACAGCCGTGGAGAAGTTCACCATCAAATACATCAGCCCTGTGCTCTCAGCCCAGGAGATATCGTCCGTCCAATCCAGCACTCAGACATTTGACAGCATGACCGTAAGTTGGCACAATGTCAAATTGTCTTTTTTTTATTTTTATGTTTGCTATTAAGTGTAATAAAAACGATGTGTACACCTGTTTTCAGCGATACTATATAATACAGAATGGGACAAAATGTCAGGTTGTCCCTTTTAATGTTTGCTACTGTAAGTGTACAGTAATGCATTTAAACGTCTCCAGAACAAACCATGCTCTTTATTCTAAAATATATTTAAATATATATATTGGCGCCCATTTGTATAGAGTTGTTACGCCCCTCACAGCTCTGTTCAGTTGGGGTATTCTCTCATCGAAGACTTTGTGAAACATAGCGACGATTTGAGTGGAGGTTAAAGGGACAAATCCAAAGTCCTTGGTAAACCCACACAGATGCTTCGACTTCATTCGTCTGATTAGACCTCT
Source organism: Forbesichthys agassizii (assembly GCA_026546735.1). Taxonomy (NCBI): domain Eukaryota; kingdom Metazoa; phylum Chordata; class Actinopteri; order Percopsiformes; family Amblyopsidae; genus Forbesichthys; species Forbesichthys agassizii. Next base: position 1,166,162 of record JAODLL010000006.1, on the reverse strand, counting down.
TCTCAGACCTCTTCTCAGACCTCCTCTCCGTTGACATCTCCCTGATTCTCGGTTTTGTTGCACCGGGACAACTGACGCCTTCTCTGTGATTAGTTCCTTTAAGGATATACAGTTTGCTGACATCGGGCAAATTTACAGCTTAGCTCCGCCCAGCGTCAAACCGAGCCCAGCGGTCTAATCAGCCAACATAACTCTAAACACCTGTGTGGCTTTTAGAGGGGCTTTAAAAATCTCTTTCAGCTTTATCGCATTTAGGCTTTTAATGGGTTCTTTTAACATCTAAAATCCTACCTGAATTCACCGGAAGTCAAGTCTCTTGTACAGTTTTCACAGCTCTTAAAAATGTAGTGCTGATGCATAGTACAGCAAGTGCAGACTGTCAGCACTTGGGGAAAATTGGCCTCTCCAACTCGAGCTGCAATAGAGAGGGTGGGGGGAACCCCCCCCTCTACAGGCGTATATTTAACTTCCCCAGGCCTGTGGATCCACTTTATTTTCGCCTTGTTTAAAATGATGCCTGTCTCTATGCCAAGTGTTAAAGGAAGTCCCCCTCCCCACACACCCCGCCGGTGCCCCCCCCCTCACCCCCCCTTCGCCCACCCCCTGACTATTCTTTCACCCCGCAGGTGAAAGCTCGCTCAGCAGCCCGAGAGGTGATTGCTAGCTATTCTGTGGATGACATCTCCATTGAGCTGGTGATCCAGCTGCCTCAGAACTACCCACTAGGCTCCATTACCGTGGAGAGTGGGAGGAGGGTGGGCGTTGCCGTGCAGCAGTGGAGGAACTGGATGCTGCAGCTCAGCACGTACCTAACGCACCAGGTAGGATGCACAGGACGCCGCTGACTGTAAGGTCAGCCATAGGCTTCTGAAAGGGAAGGGGGGGGGGCTCTTTGAAGCCTGCTGTTTGGGCTTAAGTCTGTTGCACACATGTAGCGGAGATGATGCGGACCCGCTTTCATTTCACTTTCAGTTCGCTCCCATGTTAATCGATGAGAAAAATAAAAAGCTCAAACAAAAACAAAACAAAGATGTTAAAAGCATGTAAATATAATAATGTGTGTGTGTGTGTGGGTAGAATGGCAGTATCATGGAGGGTCTGGCTCTGTGGAAGAACAACGTGGATAAGCGCTTCGAGGGGGTTGAGGACTGCATGATCTGCTTCTCCGTGATCCACGGTTCGAACTACTCTCTGCCAAAGAAGGCTTGCCGCACCTGCAAGAAGAAATTCCACTCTGCCTGTTTGGTAAGACGAAGCGCTTTAATGTCAAGTCTCTCATACGTGCGCACGCACACACACATAAAGTTCACAGTACAACAGACTTTACTGCGTATGTACCATGAAACTGTATCACAAGTTTATACATTTTAAATGTCACCTTGACCTTTCTAACATTTTCCCCTCCATGTTAATTCTTCTCGCCCCACAACAGTACAAGTGGTTCACCTCCAGCAACAAATCCACCTGTCCACTGTGCAGAGAAAGCTTCTTCTGATGCCAGCTACCCTGTTGACCACGGCTTCCACCGTTATAGACTGGGTAGGCTAGTGTTTCATGTCAGATGTCGCAAAGACATAATACAACATCCGTTATTTCACCGACCGTAGGCTGGATAATATATCAACGTATTTGTTTTTAACCTTTCCTTGCAAATTCTTTTGATTTTATACCTTTTTCAAACTCTAAAATTGGAAACCGCACAAAGAGAGAAGACCAAAATTGCCTACATGTGTAGAAATATAGTAGAATGTTCCAGATGTGCGAGTGGCTTGTTGCCAGCTGTGCAATCTCATAGCCATCGCTGGATTCGCAAACCTTTCCTAATATTTAGGAGTGTTATGACGTTAGGTGATGTATTGATATGCCTTTTCAGTTCATGCCATCATAACATGAGATCACAGGTGAACTGTAGGTGCAATGTCTGTACCAGTAGTTCAGTAGTTTAATTCATGTCTCCCATCCCATCTGCGCTGTATTTGTACATTATACTGGGAATAAATACATCCATTCGTACAGATATGTGCGACAAATGTGCGTTCTTCCTTTACATATTTGTAGTACGTTGTATTGTCGCTTTGGTGTCCATGCCTAATGCTGCTCAATTAAAGTCACCCAAAGGGAATTTAAAGATACGGCCTGTAAAGTGAAGTCGGCCATATGCGCCCGGGATTTGCTTCCGAGTGGTGTTCTCAATACATGCATCTCTTCACATCTTCATGAATCACTCTTTTGGCTGGCAGCTGTTGGCTTGGCTGCGGGGCTGGCAACTATTTCAGCGTGCTCACACTGGACCTGGCAGCTCTTGGCCAGTAACGCATCCCTTCCCACGCAAGGTATTACACTGCAGCAATGTTTCACAGGTGCTGACAGCATTAAAGCTACTCTGCTCAGGGTAATGGATGACGTCTTGATAACAACTGACCTACCTTTAGCATGTATAGTACGTAAATGTGTATATATAATACCATGGAAATAATGTAGTGACGTATGTTCCCAATGAATAGGGTTGGATAGGCTACTTTATACTAAATTATAATCGCTAAAGTAGTTCTTGGATTACCTAAACTTTAGCAACATAATCTGATTGCTTTCCTTTACATTTGGATGATTTTTTAAATTGTTAATTGAAATGCCATTCAAAACAATTGACTGTTGGCTCACCATATCTATGTATTCTGTATGTTTCTCTGGGAAGGGAGGAGGGGGGAATCAAAGTAGGACTTTAATGATGATAATAATGTAAGATTATGTTGAACATTTCATGCATTTTTTTTTCTGCAAACATTCCTTTTTTAATATGATTATTTCTAGGAAGGACTACTATCACATTTTTCAAAAATATTAAACTCTTTATTATTTTGTAATCAGTTCTGCTTACATGTATTAGTTGCTTCCCAACCCTGCTAATGAACAATGTCAGTGGGTGAATATTGAAAGACTTCTTCAGTGAAATGTAAAATGATTACAGGTGATAATTGAAAATGTTTTATTGAACTGATGGTATTACTTAGACTACACTATGACGAAGCCCAGATATTCCAATTACAGTTTTATAGTATTTTCATTAAAACTATTGCTGCAAGTTAACCTATGTCTGTTTCAAAGAGAAGACTGAAATTAGCTTCAGCCTGTGACTCCTGGCACCGGTTCCCCATGCTCATTCATCTTGGACCCCACTCGCCCTCATTCTGAATAATTTATCTGTTAAATGGAAGCCTGCTCCTGTGGAATTAATTATGACAGATTAAAAATGATCAATGAATTTATCCCCATCATTTCATCTACAGCATGTGGATGCGTGCCAATGTGTGTGCGTGTCTGTGTTTTGATATTCATTATGGGTGCCGGAAAAGGATCGATACAAGTAGCAAACATCTGTCATCATCTGGCCTTGACCTTTTTAATAGCCATTGATCTGTTTGTCAGGAATACATACATCTACTGCATCTCCTCCACATGCTTTTGTGTTAATGTTCACACACATTCACAAACACACGAGCTACTTTAGATCGTAATGCTCAATATCTACTTAATTAAACTGTAGTGCAAATGTCTGCTGTCGATCCATCTTGCATGATGCTGGCTGTTTTCTCTGTCAATTCACACCAAAAGGGGGCAGCATTGTCAAAAGGCACGAGTGACAATGATACAGTTGTGGTTTAGTGCAAAGATAGTGGTTATTCAGATGTTATATCATATTTTTGTGTAGAGGGGAACTCTATATAATTAATTATATCCTGTAAGTGAAATAACTTTTGAGAGTAAACAATTGGTCCTAGTATTATCGGGCTTAATGTTTGATTTGAAGAAATGTAGGTTGTCACAGTAACTTGCACTGGAGTTAAAAACTAGTTAATCTTTTCCCCAGTTGCCAATACTGGACTCTTTCTGGTAAAAAGTACTCAAATGTTGAGAACCCAAATGGCTCGATGTACCAGTAATTAAATAATGGCTTAGGAAGGGAGAACATTGAAACACATAGCCTTGTTTCAATAACTTGACCAAATTAATTGAACATTCACTGAACTGAATTTATCAGTTAACCATTTATTCAACTTTATTTAACAGGTTTATTAAATTCTGTATGTTTGAATTCATTGAATATTCCCCCATTAAATGCCCCAATCAGAATCCATGTAGTGATTACAGTCTCCAGCAGTAAATGCGAGAGCTTTCATTAGCCAGAGTTAGCTGCTGTCTATTTTTCCCTGCTGAAAGCCACAATGGTCTGAGGTGCATTTCATCCTGTTAGCCATCACCCAGTCTGACGCACGACTACAACTATGCTACTATACTAGCTTCATTAGCAGCACTCGTGTCTACAGCGACTCACTGGCATCCCTGTGTGACTGGCAGAGGCTTGGCTACTTCCAAGGTGGCCAGGCCTAGTTAGCTACCAGTCAGCTTGTCCTGACCCATTTGTGAGCCTATTAGCATTCCGAGCCATTTGTAGTATAGGCTTTCCTGTCCCAGTCACGCCACTCCTCAACACGGCAGGCTACTGCACTGGAAATGGCTTTCAATTGTGTGTGTGTTTCCCTCTGTGTGACTTTGCCCATGTTAATTCGCTATTGAAATGAATCTCATTCTGCCATTTTATCTGTTTTTCTATGTAGCCAAATACCTAGCCACCTTCAAACCCACCCATCACCATTCCCATATGCCCCATCATACAGAATATGGAATTTCAAACAGTGCACAATCAATACCAGAATCTGAATGTAATCGAGGGAGTTTATCGGGTTCATATACAAAACCAGAGCTGAAAATGACACTGGGCTGTGATTCCTAAAGGCATGCAACTCAAGAGCAAAGATCAATTGTAGTCCTCATTTTCCCATTTAAAAATGTAATCACAAATGCTTTTTGATTTTAATCTATAGGATTGTACATGCATTTGAATGGGTCACAATATGGAGTCTGCCCTCGCTGGAACTGGTTAAATCTATTGTCTTGTCTATCTAGGAAGAGACAATGTTTATAACAAATGGCACACCAAGGACAAAGTAGGTGTGTACTGTTAACGGTGTGAATGAGACATTTTAGAGAAACATTTACATAACAACAAACTTAGAAGTTTATTTCCCCCTTCTTAGGAAGTTAAATCACGTAGCCTTAACAAAACGGTTGAAGAGGTTCACTGATACTTATAAATTGTATTGTCTCAACATCACAGGCAAATATGTTGACGTGTTTCACCCATAGAACTAAACAACAAAGAGAATTGCCCTGTAATCCTTTCATAACAAACTCATCTTCAGCCTCCTAGCCTGATAAAAACCATCCTTATTTTTCAAGCTACGCTGTATGCACATCAGTGTAGAAACTTCCAATTCAAAACTTGGATAGAGGCTGTGCCAAAATGTCAACAATGTAATTATCAGGTGATTGAACTAACTTAAGTCAGTCAGTCAATCATAGCATAACTGACATGGGAAGGACTTTACAGGAAGGCTTTCACCACCTGAACACACATGGATACTGTTTGGCCACTGGTTCTCAATGGGCCCCGAATGGTTTGAGTGAGCTAGGTGTTCCCAGACTGACATTATGTAGGTGGAAACTGCAAATTCAGAATGGTACATCAGCCACAAACATGCCAAAAAACAGAAACACATAAAACCCTAACACCAAATATATTAGCGTTATGGTTGTGCATTCTGGTTATGGTTTGTTTTTCCCATGCCATTGGTTTAATCTTTACAAAAACACCAGAGACCAAACCTGGATTTATTTAGTTATTCTGATAAACCTGTGATAAATCGAGTCATAGCAATTCATTCATAGCAATAGCTTATTGGTAATAGAAAAAGTATTATAGTTAGAACACTTCAACCAGTCCAGCATTAAATTATGTCATGTACTTTAGACTGACCCACAGGCATGTACACCTATATAGTGTCATGTAATGCTCTAATATGTATGATAACAAAATAACCCATTGTACCCTTTTGCAACATTTGATTTACTATTATCTTTACACTATCACATTGTTTGAGAGATGTTGTTGCTGAAGTAAAGCCCAATGCCATTCAAATACGTCATACTTCAGACTACACACATTTAACACCGTGTAGACGGCTATGGAAGAAAAGCCTCAAACTATAAATTTCACTATGAAAAGTTGTCTGTTTACCTTAATACTTTAAATAGTATACATTACAGTAATAGGTCTGAATGTACAGTAATGTGGTGTACACTGCGAAGAGCACAAAACGTTTTGCATGATTAGGTAAATCCTAATTGCCAATTATATGTAGCCAAATTGTAACCAAATAGAGCATGGTGGCATATTATAATTGTTTTGCAAAAATGGTACAAATCAATGTGTGTGGGTGAGTGTCAATCATTCTACAAACTCTTCTTCAGTAGATCAAAAGCTTTTATAGTTAAAGGACCCCAGAGTTCCACTGCCTCAACATACACAAATATATGGTGCTGGCAGAGTTTTTCTAGTTGAAATGTTTTGCAGTTTGGCAAGCTCTGCTCTTAATGGCATTGTGCATTTCTGTACATTAATCTTCAAAAGGTAAACGCGGCAAGATGAATAGAAAACCATGCGGTTGCTCTCACCGCTTTTTTAACGGCGGTGGAAGAGAACGTCTCACTCTCGCGTTCTAACAAGGTCAGAGCTGTCAGCGGAGACGAAGGCCAGGGGAAGTTAATATACTCAGGGCAGGAAGAAAAGACAACCCACACACACACACAGACCAGACAGAGGGCTAGAGGAAAGGCAGCGATGGAGATGTGCCCAGGAGAGGGAGATTAGGGGTGGGGAAGATAGAGAGAAGAGGTGGGCGGATAATGGGGAAGCAGAGAGATGGAGAGAGTGGACTCGGCCCGGCCTAAAGCGGTGTTGATATGACAGTTGTCGAGGGGCCGACACTCCATTGATTAATGCCTCTGGTGTTAGTCTACTGAGGGACACCTATAACCCTAAAGAATAATATAGTTTAGTGACTATAGGTGTACGCCATGGTGGATGATGCACCGCGTCTTTGCTAGAATTTGCATTCGGACGTGTGGGAAGCGCCAGAGGCCCTTGTGAGATACGCAGGCTCATAATCCCTTTAGACTGGCTGTATGCAGCTCATGGGTGATAAATAAACCTAATTAGCCCTACAGTAATGGAGCGCTAATCAGCCACCAATTAGTTACTTACTGTACGGAGAGGACACGTTGGTATTCATTGAGTCAAGTGCAGAGAGAGGTAGAGAATGTGATATACAACTACCTGAACCTTTCTGCATTGCCTATGGGCAAATACTCGCATTATGTCTATACTATCGCGCTCTGCAATGGACCCGTATCTAGGCCGGCGAAATAACAAGGCAATCAATTAAGTTAACCATGCAATTAAGTTAATTAATTGCTTGTATGCCCAGGAGTTTCCTAGGGCGGTGCAATGGACCACAGTTCTGCAGTGGCCTGTGATTAGATTAGAGAGTTAGGCTACTGATGCCAGTTGATGCTGAAGTCTAAAAAGAACAGATTGGAGTGCTGTTGGTGGTTCGCATGTTTCTGTCACCAAATTAGTGTTCTTAATGTCTTGTACACATGTGGGTGGAGTTGGAGGGTATAATGGACTTTTATACTTTCCTGGAAGCAATGAAATGTTAGCAAAGTTTTACTGTAACTCAGAGTGTTTGCCACTGTCTGGTATTTATAATAACACAAATATACAAAGTATGCCTGTCCACATGTAAACACAGCTGATTAGAATAAAGTAGAGACCCATACTATTTGTATAAGAATGGTTTAAGTGATTGTATGTTGCGTGCAGCTTAAGCAAATACTCTCAGTAGGGTGGCCTTTGCTGCGGTACATAAACTAGTTGTTTGGCAATTTATAATCCAGTGTCACACAATGAATATAACAGCAACACTGCTCCGTAAATGATGATAAATCTATAGCATACTGGCTCCATACCACACCTAAGGGTATGTGCACTGCCACATATTTGGTATAAACAAACAGTTGCGGTAAGTCAAAACAGAAACACACTAAATAGAAAATACATCTGCTGTAGCCTCATGTACATGTTGTCCTCGTTAAACCTTGCCTACATGGTTCTGCTGGCCCAGTCTTGCCTCTCCACGGCTCCTGATTCTGTAGTTAAGCAGGAGTGTTGGCTGTAATAAGGCAGTAGAGTGGTCTGAGCTGCGGGGGATGAAATCACACAGTGGACTAATTGAGAAGATTGTGAGGACCACAGGCAGCAGGGCCACAAAGGAACAGAGGGAGAACGAATGCACAGAATAGAGTTTGGGATTTGATAGTTAACAAAAAGGCTTGTCTGAAAAGCAGCTTTTTTTCTCCTTCTGGCTGGAGTGTACAACAAAGAGTCACATCATGCAACACAGGCAAGACTTTTCATTATTTCACATTTCATAAATAGTATAGAAGCGAGGAAGTGTTTATACCATCCTCTGCCATAGCAAGGAAGGATTATAATGTGCGCTTTGGCTATAAGATGATGTCAATAAAGTAGAAAAACTATTAGGTGCAGGTGATTTCTTCTTTGATCAGTGCTTCATCGCTTGCCTGTGTCTTTGTTATAGGACCCAACATTAAACAATCACACCCAACTGTTTGTGACTCATAGCCTCTGCCATTTAATTAAATTCGAGCTAATTAATGGGATTTTGTTTTTTTCTTTCAATTCCATTTAGTTTTCCTCGCGCATGACATCTGGTGAATCCAATTGTTATGGTAATCATGTTAAATTAAAGCCACAATGGACACGATTGTTGCATGAGCTGAGTTTGAGTTGCATGGTGTGGTATATCGTTTAGATTGAAAGATCCTGTTTTTGTCATGAACTAATACAAAACCAAAGCTTACAGTACATTTGATTTATGTAAGATAAATCAGCTATGCTAAAATAATTTTGGTAACTCTATTTGCGGTTCCATAGCAATTTGATTTATTCTCAACAAACTGTCCGTAGGTGTTTTACATCTGAGCAAACAGCACAGGATTTAATCATAATTTGATAATAAAATGTCACAGTGCTGTGGCAATAACACAGTCGAGGAGTGACTTTTTAAATGCTTAAAATGCTTTTGGAGCTGAATTAAATTCTTGTATATTTTCCTCCCATTATAACAGTGCTGATTGATTTCCATATGATGGGGCAACCTATTGTGTATCTGGAACATCACAACTGTGAAGAAAATACACATTAAAAAAATTTAGCATTGCCAAAATACATAATAAAATGTAAAGAAATGAAATTGGTTCTATATATAATCTATATAGCAACAAATATATTGCTGCTATACAAATAAATGCACTACACTCCTCAGTTAAATAAAAACAAGGTTATGGTCCACAGAGCACAGAGGATTAGACCATTTGTGTAAATCATATTATGTTGCAATGAAGTTTGACTTTGTTGCGAAATATATGAGCAAAAGAAAAGATTATATATGCATATTGAATGGAAAATATTTCCCATCCCACTGAATGTAATACTGCTACAGTCATGAATATGATGCCCCCACACACACACACCTACACACTTACATCATGTCTTTTTGTAATGTCCTCTATCCCACTAATATTGTGATGTTTCTTGATCAATACCAGAAGATACTGAATACTTAGCATATAACAGAGCCGAACACAAAAAGTGTCTGAGTTGCTGTTTCTCTCCCCTGTAAAATGAACTGACAGATGAGCACACTATCAGCGTGGCATATAGCTCAATACAATATGTGTACTTGTTTCTCCAATACTGTGTGTTTTGCTGGACAGCAAGGCTTTAGCAGAGTAGGCTAACGGTCCATTCAGCCAGGCTGTACAGTATATTCATAAAGAAGACAGAAGCTCTCAAAGATTAAAACCACAACGTTTTATTTGAGTAATGCCCCCTCCCTTTGTGCCCCATACATACACTGAGACAAGTTGGGAAACCTGTGTGACTGTTATAGAGGTTAGGGAGCCAGATCTGGGGACTTAAGATCAGGGAAAATAAGTATAAACTAGGCTTATTTTATATGTATCTCTCCACTAGAATATGGCTATAACTGCAGCCCTACTTGGACTCCTGTCCACATTCCCTTTTTGTCACTTTCCCTGTTCCCTGCACGCACAAGCTGCGGAATCAAGGTCGCGGCACTTGGGTAGTATAAATTGGCTCTATACAATGTAACGGTATATATGAAGGATAGTGTTAAGGCTGTAAAGCAACAAAACAAGCCTTGTTTTGTGTGACTGAAGGCTCTGTTACACGGCGAAAGTCAGGTGTTGCATGCATGAAGGAAATGTTTATGTTTTTGCTACAGACATTTTCCTTAGAGACTGCGGAAGCCATGGGTGTAAATCTCATTTTAAAAAGTTATATTGATATGCAGTATGTATAGCAGTATAAACTGTATATATATATATATATATATATATATATATATAACAGAAAAAGTAAAGACATTTGTGTTGCTGCAACATAAACCAATTAAAGTAAAATAAAAACAGATCAGTTTATAACGGGTTTCACTGTAGGATTCTTTAGATCCCGCTGTTGTATAGCTTAATGCTATAGCCAGCTGTTTGCAGTGGACTGGCATCGATTCATATGGCCTAAAACACGGATACCTTCTACCCTACATGCTAGGCTATGGTAGCAGGCTACAGGATAACTGGTTGCACCGTCTGACTTTGGAGAATGCACCGGGCAACGGCGTTCCCCCTCCCTTTCACCTTTTCGTCGTCTACACTGTCGGTGGTGAAAAGATGAATGGGAGAGGGGAACCACCAGCCTGCAGCCACCAACACAGTGGGCTTCCATCACTATTATCATCTGCACCTGTCCTTGTCTGTGGGGGGTTAATTAGCATATCCACGCTAACCTGGGCTATATGCTAAGTTGGGGATTGTGATCAGATGCAGCCGCTTTGCCAAGAGCCTGTTTTTGTGACAGGACAGTTATTATTACTTGTTTGGTCTGCATAAGCAAACATCTAAATCATTATGCTCAATATAATGTCTCAATACAGTATACGGTATATATATATATATATACTGTATATTTAAAGAGAGAGGGATACAGTAATGAGTGAGAGAGATGACAAAGGCTGTGTGCCAGCATTTCCTTCAACAAAGGTAAAAACTCTTTTTGTGCAAAATAATTTGGTCTGGTCTTTTTGATTCACTTTTCATAGATCAGAAGCCAAATTAGAAATCTAGACGTGGATATATCAATAATTAGGTATTATATCAAAAGAAAAACCTATTCACGCCTTTATCCACAGTAGGCTAGAATACTATAAGGGTTGATTTACTGTTCTCCAAAAAGTTCTTAGACATATGCAGTTCAGTTCTGCCACTAGAGTATTGAGAAAGGACTTGAGAAAGCAGAACACATGCCTATAAGGTCCCTGCACTGGCTTCCTGAATCTTATATAAAACGGACTTTAACATTCGTATTGTGTTCGGTTCAGTACGGGTCAAATGAATTTAACTAGTAAAGAAAACACCCATGGATGGTGGAACTATTTTCTAGGAGGGCGTGCTGAATTGTAATTGTAATTTTATTTGAATTAGCCTATTAGGTATTAGCTATTACATTTTTTGGAGGCTGGGGCATTATAAGATACTAATCATAATGGGGGTGGATAACTGCAGTCAGTCAGATTGCTTTATATTATGAGTATTCTGTCAATATTCTCATGCATCAAGCAACTCCAATCTAAAAACATGCACAATCTCTCTTTCTCTACACACACACTGCAACATGATTTAGATAGGTTTATTGGTGAAAATGAAATACTTTATAGGCTATCTCTCACCGAATACATTCAAACATTTGCTACCACAAAATTATTAAAAATGTTGGTGTTTTTAATTTGTATTTATTTAATTTATTTCCTTCTAAAAATGTAGCTGAATCAAATAGGCCTTCATTTTGTGGTGCCTTATGCTTACAGCCATCGGTTCGAACAAAACGTTTCTCAGCATGTTTAAAAGCAGTCAGTAGGCTAAAACATATGTTAGGCTGACTGCTTTCAAGCATGCTTCATCCACATATGTGTGGTAGGGCTAGATAGATGTGCTTCTTATAGGCTAGGTCCCATTCCCCTCGATTGTCTGTTCATTGTTTTTGCGTGAATTATTTCACAACTATCTCCACACTGGCCTGGGTTTCCCCAGTCAGAGCTTGCTAGTGTGGCTTGGGAAAGGGCAGTTTGGGGTCCCTTGCTGGAGCTGCTGCCCCCGATGACCAAATCTGTAAGTCTATTTTTTCATACAGTAACTTCAGGCTACCATAGCATAAACAAGTTGAGTCTGCAGGACAGGCATATTATCAAGAGTGATGTGCACATCAATAACTACATTAGATTCATATAGGCTATTGTTCAGAAACTGTAAACAAATTAGAAATAGGCATCTTAAATAATGTTGTGTTGATTTACTTAGCCTAAACATTGCTCATTGAAAAAGACGCACCTGCGTGTCATACCAAAATTATATCCCCTGCCGGAAACGGATTGCCGTTTTTGGTACCGCGAGTAATAATGTTTTTATCTGGATCAGTGATGAGTCATATCTTACAAAACATTTAACGTTATGTCCGTAATAATAACAAAGATCTAACAAGAAACGTTAAAATTAAACAAAGACATATTCTGTCTTTGTTTAATTTTAACGTTTCTTGTGTAACCGAATAGCTCATCACTTTGAGTTGTTGCTAGCAGCTACAGCTAGCCACCTATCTATCATAGCATAGCAGCAAAAACGGCTGCTATGTATCCACAACCATATGTGGTCCAAAATCCATAAAACTATGTTCAAACAGCGTTTGAGTAGCCTGCACTGGTACTAGCAGTAAAGCAGTTGTAGCCTCACGTCAACACACCTACGTGGAAGTCTGGGTAGGGTCGGCAGTGACTTGTTAAATTTAAAGCAACAGTCATTGAAATCAGACCATTACCTAAAGAGTTGTTGTAAAATATACTATTCCACATAATCTATGTGGTATTTTCACCTAAACTTGTCAACTACTTTGCATTGAGAAGTCAAGGAACTGTGTCAGCAAGTGAAAAGGAGCATGAATTGACTCCTTTAAAGTTTCCCACATTTAAAATTGAAAACTGGTCAAAATGGACCAAACACAATATAACAGTATTAGTAATAGTTAAAATACTCAATTAATAAATGAATACTACATAAATCCTTATGCATGTATAACTGGATGTTTAGGGCCAACATGTCAGATTTGCTACAACAGTATGAACAACATAGATCACTTACAGTACAATATGGTCGCCTGGGGCCAGTCTGCTAGTTGCCAAAGTAAAGACAAAACAGGGTGAATAGCATAAATCTACGATGCCACACATAACTGGAACACACCACCAGATGTGAAGACTTGCTCTCACACTGACCTCTTTTAAATCCAATTCTGTTGGCTGTCTTCTGGCTTCATAGACTATGTTCTGCTTTAACCTGTCTATGCATGTTATCTCTTTATCTTGTTTAATCTTTGCTGATGTAAAGCACTTTGAATTACCTTTTTCAAAGGTGCTATACCAATAAGCTTGCCATGACTTTTTATGCCAACAGCGCACGTGTCCTGCCTATGTCCATTTCATAATTTACATAGATATTCTTCAAGAATGCCTAATCCAAACACACCACCATGTTTGTGGTCTGTACTTATAAGCCTTATAATAAAGCAGGTATGTGTGTGTGTGTGTGTGTGTGTGTGTGTGTGTGTGTGTGTGTGTGTGTGTGTGTGTGTGTGTGTGTGTGTG
>JAODLL010000006.1:1133035-1144899 GCA_026546735.1 Forbesichthys agassizii | reverse complement strand
GGGGACAGCAAATTTACACTGTTCTACAAGCTGTACAATCACTACTTTACATTGCAGAAAAGTGTCATTTCTTAATTTCTTCATATTTCCAAATATGTGAGGGGTGTACTCACTTTTGTGAGATACTGTATATATATATATATATAGGTGTGTGTTTATGTCTTTATGTATATGTGTATATATATGTGTGTGTATGCATATATGCATTTACAAAAATCTGATTGTTCTTACTGATGGACCAAAAAAAATATTGGATATTTAAATTGAACAAGCTTTCATTCCCCCTATTCTATTTGTGGACCATGGCCCAGATTTGGACCCAGTGATGAGAATGTCTGGATGATTCACTTTAAAATGGATAAGTTAGCAATTCCTGACTTGTCACAAATGAATCAAAGTTGAAGACTTTCTTTGGCACAAGCCCCCAGGATCATGCGATCCTTTGTCCAATCACATTATTTTATGCAAATTATTAACATAGCGGAAAATCAATGCTAACCCAGTCATACTATTATAGGTGCAAGCTGGTTTGGCCTGATAAGTCACATATAATGGCCAGTTCCAAAAGTAGGAATGATGGTTATGAAAACTGTGGTCTCATTTATGGAAAGACAAATTCCCTCGCATCAAACTCAAGACTCGGGCATCATATAAGCTCCATAGCAGTCAATAAAAGCGTTAAAATGTGAAACCCTACAATACAGCTAAGCAGTGCAGGAGATGTCAAGGCAGCTATGATGGAAATGTTCTTAGGGCAGCCTCATTTCATCAGCAGGGTCTACAAAGAGTCATTCTGTGAGTCGTCAGTGCAAATGATTCACTCTTCTATGAGAACACAAGACAGCGAAACACGGTACAGGCTAGGCTGCTATTAAAGAAATGAAAGCATTCAAAAAAACAGGGAGTAAGTCACAGGGAAACTAAGCCTACTTATTGCTAGATGAAAAGTACAATGGAATGGGAATGTGTGTGCCCGTGTGTGCGCGTGCGTGTGTGTGTGTGTGTGTGTGTGTGCGTGTGTGTTTAAGATACAGGACATTGCATGTATGGGTACATTTGTGATTTGTTGTGGTTAACCATGTTTTTAGGAAGAAATCTGAAAGCTTTTTCTTCCCAAAAATGTGAAAACAAAGGAAATCTAATTTCACTGCATGTTTTTTTTTTTTGATAAAACAGGATGAGGATCTGAATGTCATTTGGACTACATGCGGAAGCTGGTCATTTCTTTATAGTGTTACATTTTTGTGTGTACTATTCGTTTACTGTGTGTGTGTGTGTGTGTGGAAATTGTGGAAATGCTTTGCACTAATAAGTTATAATAATTACAATTACTGTATGCCATTTGGCATACAAATCTAAAACAACAAGAAGATCTGGCTGGTCAAGGATCAGATTCACAATCTTTCGGTGTCAAACTATTACTGTTTGAGCCCTGTTACACACAGATACAGTGATGCACTCCAAATGTACTGGAGACAGACCCAAGGTGCATTCATATTTGGGAAACAGTGGCGAACATTCTATAATTTGTGAAAACATTCCTAAAATATTAGATTTAAACTGTCACCCTTCATCCAGCTTCAATGTCTGTTCGCCGAGAACTACCTCCTCAAACCGATTGCGTTTGTTCGCAAACGTTCGTGGCCAACAGAATGCAAATGCAAAGCTGTTTAAATATGTTTGCAAACATTCGCTATGTTCTGCAATTGTGAACGCACCTCTGATATATGAATGAATATTATTAACATTGTGAAAGATGTCGGCCTCAAAACATACAAATGTGTGCGTGCGTGTGTGTGTGTGTGTGCGTGTTCATAATTACATTAACTCACAAATCCATACAAATCCCCGGGCCCTCACAGTGTCCGTATGTACAGTAATTCACTCACCTAGAAAGAAAGAAAGGAAGCAGATACATATTAACGCATTTCTAAAAAGTAGAATGTTACAATAATACTTTTGTCATAGCAATGTATATTACAATGTGCTATAATGTTACAATGTTAAATCATATAACATACACACTCTCTAAATGTGTGTTGCAACAACACACACACACACACATGCACACACATACACACACACACACAAGTAGCTTAAATGTTTCATTGAAGGATAAACGGATATATTAGTATTAGATGCATGCGTCGTCTTTAGAGATGTGAGCATGCACAGTACATCATAGGCCCTATATACTGTGTACACTATGCATTTGCACATATTGTGTGTTTGCATACAAATGAGTGTTGCGTGCATGCGTGTGTGAAGGTAGGTGGATTACAGCCAAGCAGCTTGTGAAATGCTATAAGACACGGTTGAAGGTCTGCTATCATTGGCAGGACCATGGCGCAGGGGCTACCTCTGTGAGTTACTACAGCATTATAGCCCGTTTAATACATAGGCCTAATATTATAACTGGACATGCTTCATATTTTGACATGTCCAACAAAACAATTCATGACTGCATGGATCAGAGGGAGTTTTGACGGAGGAGAGGTGATGGGCCTCGGTTTGGCGTCAGAAGCAGAGGTAAAGCATAGGCCATCTCCTCCAATCAGACGATAGCTAAGCTAATGAGGCGCACAAAGAGCCCTCGCTACAGCGGTTATGCGCTAAGTCAGAGACCACGCATTAGCCAGGGTCAGTCGCATTAGGCCAAACACATGGGCCGAAGTCACCTCACTGAACTAAGTGAACACTAGGTGCCACGGAATATAGACACTTCACTTCCGAATGGTGCATTAGTGTCTCTCCGCAATGACTGTGTGTCATCGTGACCAAACACAGAGCAGTAACCAGGCCCTCTACACTGTGTTAAGTCCCTACCTGCTTTACTTGTGCAGCTGTACAGCCATGACTAACAGGCCCACTAATGTGTTAATGGCTGCTTCAGCCAACACTTTGCACCTGGAGCAAGCTCTGACAATGTTAAAGTGAGTGTGTGTGTGTGTGGTCCTAATGTCTCAACAGTTGCTTATCACGCGTCATCTCCACAGGCAGAGCAGCCATTAGTAGAATAAGATGTAGCCTGAATATAGCAAAATCATAACTTTGGTAAGTACATTATTACCATGGTACTAATTTAGTTTGCCATTAAGAGGGTTTTGCCACTCACAAAGATTTACAAAGGTATAAAAACAAAAATGGGGTCATTCATTGTGTCCTATACAGGTCTCACAGTAATATGTTAACAGGGAGTGCAGTGCATCATTCAACTCAGTATCGTTGTACAATACCATATTGAAAATGTTGCAGGAAGTGCAATATTCCATGTATTTAGTGGAGTGATTCGTCCATTGGCTGTTTGGCTTAATTGGGGTTGTCTTCGATGTGTGGCTGAGGAATCTAATGACATAATATAAATCGAAAATGAAACATTAGTGACCAAATAGAATTCCTCCTTGTTAGCTTGGAATTACTGTTGTTGTACAAGTCCAAGATAAATATGAATATGAATAAGTGTAAAAAACTAGTCTAGACTAGACTAAACTAGACAAACTACTGTAAGTCAAAAACTTGGGCTTTTAAACTGGTCATGTAGCAAGTGGTTTGGTATTGTTCTGACTGACTCATCTTATCTTTAGCAATTGGAATAATCCTGTGGTTCATTGTTGTCATAGCAAAATGTAGCATCTGCTGAGTCTGTATTGTCTTTTCCTCAAGAAATGATCCTTTTGTCCTTGCCCAATCTGCCAGCAAATAGCCAGATGGCTAAATCATTTCTCTCACACACACAAACAAACAATTAAATATATACAAGGGGAAAATATATCTCTGAATGGCAAGTGACATCTGATGTTTCCTAAAATGTGCTACATAAGTATTTTTGTAGTCACTCTATTACAATTAAGTGGATATTAACTTCTGACAAAACTAATTTGGCAAATGGGATCATTTTTATCAAAAAAATGTAATACATATAAACGATTGCAGCTTAAAGAGCTGTTGACATTGTTGTTTGTACATGCATGTTTACATATGCCCACATAATGAACACAGTTGCCCATTTGCTGTGGATGTTTGCATACCATACAGTAGATTTAATTAAAATGTTATACTTATATGTTTCTTCATTGCCACTGATTGCTTTCTGTCTCTTGCTCGATACACACACGCGCGCACACACACACGCGCACACACAGCCATAGAGAGTAAGTGGGGAGTGGTGGGTCACTGATAACAGCTCTAATATATTTCTAATGAGGCTCCAGCAAGGTTGTGAAGATGCTAATTTAGCGGTAGATTCAGGTGAATGGCCAGGCTCTCTAGTGCACAGCAGGAGACTTGCAGAGACAGAGAAAGAAGGGGAAACACACATTTCCCCTTGCTGAATAGTAATGAAGATAATAAAACATTACTAATTAGGTAGCACAAAAAGAAAATGGGCTTTTTACAACGGTTTGGTTTAACACATTAAACTAAATAAACAACATTAATACAAGCTAGTCACCGGCGAAGCGAAATAAAAACAGCAGATGGCCACTGCAGATTTCCTTTTCAGACGTACAAATATTGGTACTTACTCAGCCATTCATTCACTCTATTGTTTAATTATTAGTCAGTTGTTTGTGGCATTTTGTTTTTGGAATAATTTTATTAGCAGCTCTGTGTTAAACACGTTCCTGTTTCCTCTGTGTTCACTGTTTTGTGTGTAAACACAGTGCCTCTCCTCCTAACTTCTCTCGTTTCCCAGCGGCCTGTGTGGCTTGCCACTCAGGGAGAGAGCTTTAGCTCCACGCTGGCCTCCACTCGGCCTCCACTCTTTGTCCTTGTGTACGATCATCACGCCGCTCCCCTGACAGAGTGCTGCCATTATAAGCGCCTTCCCACTTAACGTCACCAGGGACACACGTGTGAATCCAGCATCCTTCTACTGCCAGTGAACTATATCCGTCACCGTGGCACCACAGACGCGTTCGCGAATGGCCAAACGCATCTGTGCGTGTGTGTGTGTGTGTGTGTGTGTGTGTGAGTGCGTGCACGTGCGTGCGTGTGCGTGACGGCATAAGAGCAGGCCGTGGATTATGTTGGCTCACCCTTTAGTGTCAGGTGACAGCAGGTTGCTAAAGGATTGATGAGTGGATTCTGGAACATTTTTCCCCCATAGACATTCCCTGCTGTGATACATGTTGCCTGCGATGACTCTCTCATCAATATCATCAGTTCACCGCGGAGCTCAGGTGACAAAGGTATCTGTATTGTTACGTGTCCTTGTACGCCGCCTAACTCCTGTTTACTCTTCTGTGAGTGAGGCTTGTTCAGTGAGGACGCACACCCAGCTGTACGTTATCTGAGTGCGTAGGTCTCTGAAGGGCACGGGAGGATTTAATTTGGAGCGGCGCAGTAAATTATTCATTTCATAATGGGCTTCATCTGCCATTTAACTGTTATGCGTCTTTGTAAGCGCCACTCTCCCATTGTATTTCCCATCAATCTCCACTGTCTTGATCCCGACGTTAAAAGTTCCCACATCCACACAGAGGCCAAATGCACATTGTAAAAGCAGACAAAACTCACATATTATAAATGGTATATTAGATGGGAAATATCAATCATACCTGCACCTTGAGTGGGGGAAAGAAGAGTTATAGAAGAGACACAGCACAGATGGTGTCCTATAACATAGTCAAGCCTGTGCCAGATATTAGCATATCTCCATTCTAGTGTGTTTAAAAAGGTGGGGGGATGCATCGCATATATTAGCATTATTTATAATTGGCATTAGACATTAGTACTAGAGATGCTAACTAACAGAACTGAACTGATCAGAACAACCTTATAGTGTGTCTTCGCCCAAGTTACAATACTGTACGTTCGCCACACCATGGCTCTTTGGCTTACGTAACCTTCAATTACAAAATGTTTAGGGGCACGCTCATCTCTATATCAGCATACTATTATGTCACACAACAGGTTCTCACTCCCAACTCATCAAAAACTACGAAGCCTTTGGCATCGTAGGATGAAGACTTCGGTCATTGACTGTTATGGCAACACTACAGAGTTACCACCACCGGTTTATTTTTAGCTATATGGGCATGCAATTTCAGCGCAAATAGTAGCTCCTGGTTGTAGATAAATAATCAATATACAATCGTTACATGTTAAAATGTAATTACTTGAAATCATAAAATGTAAAAGTTTCAGTTATATTTCGGTATAGGCTGTGTGTAGCCTATGATTAGGTAATTACAAACATGGCAGGAGTATGTATTACAGTAATACTAATATTATTATTATTATTTTTAGTAGTAGTAGTAGTAGTATTATCAGTACTTATTATTGTCTCGGGTCACACTATGGGTGCTGGGGATCCCAACCAAAAGAGCTAGGGAGTAACATTCCTAGCATAGCATTCATGTTGCAAACTGTTTTCTGCATTTGTTAATGTGTAAATGCCATTTTCGTTAGTTTTATAATTGACTTTTATCAATTTAAAAAGGTCACAATTACAATATTAGAAAACATATTTTTTGCCATGAGCAAACCCTGTGAGGCTTACCTATACATGACAGAAGCAACTGGATTTCAGTTGATATTCCTTTTGACGGAGCATGCACGTCTTTTGGACCGAGTTTATGTTGTTAAGCTCTCTCTGCCAAAACATAACGTCAGCAAGCTCTGTGTGATTTAACAAATCTTATTTTGGTGTTTGACTGGAAGAAATCTTTTTCAATTCTACAAATCGGTCCTGTCAAACCACAGGATGCCCGGCAATAACAAGCGCCCTTTGGCTGGAAACCAATGAAACAAACTCCAATCTAATAATTCGGACACAAACCTAATCACATCTGTAGGAAGAAGCCTATTGTGGGATCCTCAGCAACTGGGCTGTGCAAAAGCGGGATATATTTCCGCCATGGGTTCAGGGTCTAGCTCTATCCACAGTCAGATCAGCAGCTGAGCAAAAAGCAGCAGAAAAACACAACATGGAAATAATAGAGCCCAGTTTGAAAAGGTGAAGTGAGCAGGTCTGACATTATCCTGCTAAATTATTGTCTGTTCCCAACATTTCCTGGGCTTGCTCTTTCCTCTGATTTAACGTTACAGGCTTTTAAGCTTCCTTCAAAACAATTATGTTACGATACAATAACCCCTGAAACTGAAAAATTGGTCTTATTGCAAAACTCTTTATATAATTCTAAATTATAATCATTATTAATGGAAATTACACGAAAATGTCCACCACCTAATATCGCCGTGAATTAAGGATTTGAAATCAGAAAAAAATGTGCAGTGGCTTTGTGTTGAAACTGTCACCCTACACCTACAGCATATGTGACTCTAAACTGGGGTAGGGGGGTGGGGGTGGGGGGGTACGGGAAGGTTTTCAGCGCTACTTCTACCTGCGCCTGCTAATCCTCAGTAACCATGGAAACAAAAAAAAAAAGAAAAGTGATTGCTTTGCCGTAACTTCAAAATCAAATCAGTGCAAGGCTAGACTCAAATGTGGCATGGTATGTACTGTAGATGGATGGATTAATAAAATGAGCTATTGATTGATGTTGGCTCGGCAGATGAATGAGCAAAGGATAGATAGGTGAATGACATGAATGTTTTATAAGAATACAGTGCAAATCCTGTGATCTCACACACCACACTGAAACTCTTGAGGACTAATTGAGAAAGAAATGGAGAACTAATATGACATAAAGGAAATAGGGCATTTGCAAAATGAACTGTGAGGAAAATGTGCAACTGTGCTAGTTTGATATACAGTATATACAGTATATATACATATAAATGGTATATCAAACTAGCACAGTGACTATATATGACAAGTTTACTGGGTTTATTTTTTTCATTATGCTTTCATTGCATGTCTTTTCGCTATATTAGTTCCCTCAATGTTAAAGGCCATTTTCCGTTGCTTACTCTTTAAAATGCCAGTCCCACAAACACTGACAATAACAATTAAATGTAACTTGTGTAGGAACTTGCCGTTTCATGTAAGTATTACACTGTAACAATGCCCAGGATTAAGCATGGCCTTCCGATAAGTAACATTTCTAACAATGAATACCTTCTACTTATCCAACCAAAGCTTCATTTACATGAAACAAATAATAATTAGTGGCCTTGATTTGGCTCTGAAAATAATCTATCTATTTAAATGCATAGAAGAAGAATGTTCTGTTAATATCCTCATCTTAACCTCTTTACACAATCTTCCCAATTGCAATTATTGATTCAAAAGATTGTCATAAGCCTTCATCCCTACATGCTACGGGCCAAATCAATTATATCCCTTCTTTCGAACACGCCTTTTATATTCCTCCCCTGTTATTTATGGCACTGATGCTCTGTGTAATAGTACGCAATTTATCCAGTTCTAAGAGTAGAGGCATTTAACACAACCTTTTAAGGAGCTAGGAAAGTACCCGTCCTTAACGATGTTCCTCACTTTTATCGTCACTTTACCCTTTTTCCGCCATCGGAATGCTCACACCATTTTATTGGTCATTATTTGTGGTTTTCACGCTCTTCCATCTCACAGTATATATCTCTGGTACACTCTTCCAAGCACTGCACATACTAATTCCAAAAGCATACCATGGCGTCCTTGACTAGTCTATCTTACAGGGACACAATATAGCACCCGCTATAAGCGTTGACTAATCACCCCATGTTGTTTGGAAGTGCAACTGCGAATGAATGCGAATAAAGGCACTCAGGTGTGGGAGGCGAGACCTTTAAGCTTATTTAGACAGACACACAAGATACACAGCAGGTGAAAAACATTATGCCTGGCACTGTGCATTCACACACACACAAACACAGGTGCAACTATCCTATTAGACCCTAATTAGCTTAGGGGAGATTGGGTTTGTATTAAACCTTCTGGTGACAGCAGGTCGCTCCCATCTAACGCGCTACTAAGGCCAAATCACAAGAGGAATACAAGCATGTTTTCAGTCTTCCCTTACTCGGGGGTTGGGTAGAGGGGGATGACTATGTAGATGCAGTATGTGCTTCACCTGTACACAACAATATTTGACTGAGATGGCATCAGGCTGTTGTTGCTGTGTTCCAGTTCTCTAGCAGGCCTACCTGCCCCTGCATGCCTTCACTGTTTCCTAGATAATTACTCCAGGTTGGCAGGGGTGAACTGAAGCCTCCGATGAAAAGGGCATGATAATGTCTGAGAGGGTCAGAGGTTCAGATGGGATAACAAGAGCGCTTGAATGTTCTGGAAATCCTACAGGGAACTGAGGCATTTTGCTGTTAGACCGTCTGTCCAAAGCTTTTTTTTAGTTTCTCTCCCTCCTCTGTGCTGCTGTTTTCCAAAGCTGCAGTAGGAATACTGGAGAGACACAATGATAGCTTGCGTGGTACGCAAGTATTCAAACGCATGACAATGGAATGTGCTACCGCTCCACTAGCACAATGTAGATAATGTATTGTCAAACATGGAGACATTTAAAGAGGCAATTGTGTGCTCTTGGCGACTGTTTATTTAGTGTGAAACTAAGACCTGAATATAGTGACTGGGAGTGCATGTATGCACACAAGCATGTGAGTTTGCAAGTTAATGTGTTATTGTGTTTATGTAGATTTTTGCACCTTTTCTTACATTTATGTATTCCGGAACTGTTTCCTGATTAAGGGATTTAGAGAAAATTATACCAACAGCGTCCACAAATCTTCCTTTGTTTCCTTATTGGGTGGATCAAATCTCTTAAAATTGCAGTCCACATTTGAATATGAAAAGAATCACCTTCACATTCCTCAATATTCAGAATTTGAATCTGGCTTAAATAGACCGGGGAAAAGCACTTGTGTGTGATATTTAGTATCAGCCTCTGCATCCTAGGCTTGCTACAGGGCCTAGCACACCCAAAACGTTCGGCTC
Organism: Forbesichthys agassizii; assembly: GCA_026546735.1. Taxonomy (NCBI): domain Eukaryota; kingdom Metazoa; phylum Chordata; class Actinopteri; order Percopsiformes; family Amblyopsidae; genus Forbesichthys; species Forbesichthys agassizii. Next base: position 1,135,046 of record JAODLL010000006.1, on the reverse strand, counting down.
AATCACACATCCTTGCAGGAAGAGTAACTATAAGGCTCCATCATTAGGGATGACCCCATTGACCCTGTATCATTCCTCACTTCACTAGCCAGTGAAATATGATGTTTCATGAGAGAAGGAAAGCATCAACCGGAGATGAAATAGCCGGTGTTTCACTCTGATGAATATTTGTTTATCTGGGAGTAAACAATCATTCTATAGCGTTGGAGAAAGGGGGGTTCAGCACTGCTATGGCACAGTATTTGCAAAAGGCCCCCCAACTTAATGGAAGTTTGAATTACCATTTAAATGGGATTTCCTTTCGGAGGGGAGAAGGAGAGGCTTCATAGAGAAGGATAAATTACATTGTAAACAATGTCAAAACAGTTTAATGACACATATGAAATGAAGTAACACACCCTGCGCTTTCTTAGCAAGCCCTGTAAGAAAGTGAGTGCATATACAACGAGGGAGGCCGTGGTCAAATGCGACTATGAGCCACTTGTTCTGTCCCTGGCTGGAGACATACTTTTAATTGACTTGAATAAGTAAGTCAATTACAGCAACCTGGCCACCGTAGAGGGGGCTGGGGGCGAGGCGGAGGGGCAGATAAAGATGGAGAGGAAACAAAAGAGCTGCGGGCTGAGGGATGGAGGAGTTACTGGGTCAGAATGGAACCTCGGGGAGCAGTGGACGAGCTTGTACACAGGCCAGCCTGTCTCTGAGCATTATACCTCAGTGAGAAAATACAGATCGAGAGAGAGATAGAGAGAGAGAGAGAGAGAGAGAGAGAGAGAGAGACATAGAATGGAAAATGCAGCCCAAAGCACTTAGACAGTAACCTCCCTGCTTGTCATCACAACATGTAGGAATCCCGCACTGCCACGCTAATGCTTACATCCAAGCAAATCGACAGCGTGGTTGCGGACCGTTTGTGGATTGTGGACTCTTTATGTGGGTGTATTTCTCGCATGCATGCACACTCGGGACGTGCATGCATGTCATGTGCATTTCCTTATTTGTGTATGCGTGTGTCTGTGTGCATGCGTGCGTGTGTGTGTGTGTCTGCACGTGCACGCGTGTGCAACATGTATTGATTACTCATCTCTGTGGGCAATAGGAGCTGTTATCAGGCCTGACATAGAGACAGACTGGGAAGGATGATTCATGGAATGGGAAAACCATTGAGACGTACAGATAATGGAGTTACACACTCATGCACGCAAGCACACACGCACACGCGCACGCACACACACACACACAGTCAGACAGACGCACGCTGTCGCATGCTCACACAGATTCTTGTGCACACAATGGACCCATTATAACGACTGAGCGCAAAACGCATTGGCGGCGATAGATTGGTTTTCAGCACCCTGGACAGCTCCCTAAATCTTCAACAAGGGCCAGTACAGTGTGTGTACAGTTAATGATTATCTATTCCGGAGCGTGCGAGCATAATGTGAGGCGCTGCTTAGGGGAGTTAAGCATGGATGCCTCCACACCCCTGTGATGCGTGAAGGGGAGAGTGGGGGGAGGGGGGGAGACAAAGCCTAATGCTAAACGATCAACTGTAATGAGACAGTCTCCAAAGAGTGCTCACACAGCAGTTCCCATTGGCCCCGGCCCTGGGGAGGATGTGAGAGAGCGAGAGAGAGATAAAGAAAGTGAGGGAGGGCAAGAGAGATAAAGAGAGAGAGAGGGAGAGAGGGAGGGATAGAGAGAGAGAGAGATAAAGAGAGAGAGAGGAAGAGAGAGGGAGAGAGGGAGGGATAGAGAGACTGTTGACTTGTCAGACGTCAACATGTAGCATTGTGTGTCTTGGTAAACACATTGATTTGCTGTGGTGTCCAATTTAACTTTTATTACCCGCTGGAAAATGCTGTGAGAATATCACGACTCGTAAGATCTCTGCCATTTCCCTTGCATCACGCCCATATCCTCAAGCGATGGATGTCTCTCTCTCTCTCTCTCTCTCTCTCTCTCTCTCTCTCTCTCTCTCTCTCTCTCTCTCTCTCTCTCTCACAAACAA
>JAODLL010000006.1:1113495-1132935 GCA_026546735.1 Forbesichthys agassizii | reverse complement strand
ATTATTTATATTTATTTATTTATTATATGTTAAGCAGTAATTTATAATCAAACAACACATTTGTATGTAACGGTACAATGGGATAATGGCAGCTTGAGCAGAGAATCATACAGCCTTTGCGTGTTGCAATCCCAGCTCCTCTAGTTTTCATAGTCCGTCCACACATACTGTACATTTGAGTGCATGTATGTGTGTCGTCCACAAGCATCTGTTTTGGTCTGAGATGTTGGTGCTCTAGTGTGACATCTAGTGGAAGAACATCACTTGAAATGAAAATGCACCAGTTTGGACATCGGAACATAATTAAACAATATGCAGATGAGCAAGGAACGCAGGTCTATACACACCTGTAGACCTCAAGACACAGTGATCAGGGTCCTCATGTGTCAACAATTACGCAGCTCTCATGCTAAAAGATGGCGTACTTACAAAACTCGAAAAGTGCGTACACACAAGTCCTGCGCATCTTCCATTCATACATCCCAATAAACGTATATATTAGCGTACGAGCATGAGCCGTAGACCCCGCCTAATGTCCTCCCATGAATTACTATGCAAATGATAATAAATGCGACCATGTACTCATCCAAAGAAAATCTACTGAGATCGACGTTTTGATCACAGCAGTTAAGGCAAGGCTATTTATATTTGGAAGTTTGTCATCCGGTATCAGCAACTAAGGAAGTCAACGGAGTGGCTAATGACTACAGCAGTCAATGCATCGGGTTCCGAGAACCGTACCACGTCAGAAACTATAAAGAAGTAGTCGGACATCAGTCGATATCAAGATATAAAGAGAAGAGTTGAAAGTGTGGAAGCTAAGCTCACAGGAAGAAAGAGTGGCTGTATTCATATAAATACATCTGAATCTGTCACATTTTTATTTCAAGTTGATTTTGTATTCATTTGACACAATAGTGTTTAACAGACACTATTATGTTGATTACAAAATAAACAGTTCATAGCATTCAACATTTGGGTTTTGGCTTTTCTGATGTCAAACATTAACCATATGCTAAATTATCTAACTTATGTTGTTGTCATTGGATATGTTTTCCTTATTGACAACGCCATGTTGCCTTATAGTGGGACTCATGTTGGGTAAGGTTTGGTTCTTTTCAGTTTGAAATCGCCACGTTACAGAGTGAGACTTGACTGTGCGGTGCGCTTCGCACATTCTCACGGCAGCTCTAGACTTTGCGCCACGGCCCACATTCTCACGTCATGTTCATTTTGATGCATCACACTTTGTGCATGAAAAGCAGGGTACGCAACCTTTGCACTACATGACGCCACTGGTCAATAGAGGTGACAGAATCAGAAACAAATCTGGCAAAGGATGCAAAGACAGCATAGCAGGACGAGCTATATTGGATAAGGCCAATCAATGGTCACCATCTCTGAATGATTCATTCGATTGTCATGTGACCACATGGGAACCAATCCGTGATACTAGTCAGTAGTGAAAATGTTAATGGTACCTTAAGGAGTTTAAATCAAAGATTTTACATAAAAGTTCACCGGTAACATTTTGGAATACTTATATAATGAAATGGTCAACTGTATTAATTTCTGCTACAAGTCATTACAAAAGCAAAGAGGAAAGTCCATCATACATTGTTTTATTCTTTAAGATATTAAGTCTAATTACTGTGCAGTAAGCTTGTTTTATGAACTGTGTCTGTAAAATAAATATATGAGCATAATAATTTTAAATTGTGATTAAGGTTTCTTGGGATTGACAAAATACCACGTCATTAAAATGTACACACAGGAGAGGACATTCAAAATGTCAGGCACACAAACAGAGCATTTCCTCCTACTGAACAGGCACCAAGCAGGACGGTTCCAAGTATTTTACATATATTATTACATCATGTATTTACTTAAAATGTTATAGAATGAAGGACGATTTGTGTCTTTATTACATAAATACTTAAATGTATATCTTATCATACAAAAGTAAACACGTATCTGCATTATTATAATGGGCAATACCTTTACCTTTTTTAAATGTTGTATAATGAATGAATGTTCCAACCGTTCACATCATCAATACTGTATCTTCAATGAATCAATTAAACAAAACCTTCAGTAATTGGTATTTGCGAACATTACAGTGTCATCACAACCTTCAAAATGAGCGTTGAGGCATTTACTTGTGTGCAACAATAAAGAAGGTAAATAGCTGCAGATCATGGGATAAATACACGAGCAGCGCATCAGAAAACATCCTCGACCATGAGGAGCAGGAGTTTTCACAGTAAGTCAGAGATAAAAGCACTGATCAGCCGAAGGCACAAGATAAATACTGACATTTCCAAGAGTTCTTGCCAAACATCAGGGGACTGCAGAAGCATTGTGAACCAGTCACACCGCCTCCATCAGGCTGCCCCTTCAAACGGAGCGGCTGAGCCTGGAGGAACCTGGTGAGCAATGCCACAACTTTGGAAGAACTGCAACGCTTAATGGCTGACATGGGAGATGTGTGCATCAGTCAACAATATCCAGAACACTGCACAAAATTGGCCTCTGTGGCAGCAGGTGGCACGGAGGAAGCAATTGTTTTGAAAAAGCCATGTGAGTCGACAACAAAGCACCAGCCCTACAGTGAAGCATTGTGGGAGCAGCATCGGCAGGTTGCTAATTAGTTTAGCAAACTCCCGCATGTAAGACCAAAATCAAACTGTGTATAGAGTCAACCAGAGAGGGTTTGGTGGGAGTACTTATAAGATGGCATTTACAACCCATAGCTGTTTATGATGCCATTACTGTGGGATGCAAAATGCCTGCATCAACAGTGGGTAAATGACAGCCAGAATAGGAGTGTCACCTTCAGATTGAGCGAGGAACAATACCTGCGATGGCTCCTTGTGTGCTTGATAAACACAATGAGAAACTATTTCTGGCTGTAGGCAATTGCTAATGTGCTCGTTAAATATTCTAATTATATGATGTGGCCTTCTGTCTGCTTCGAGGTGGCATTTTAAATGTCATTAAATAATTCCTAAAAGGCTAATGGCTTTTCTTCAATTTTTCATAGTTTTTTCAATTTTTATTTGACAAAATCTTACTGGCTGCATGTTTACACTTTTATATTTAAATATAACCAAATCCATTCTCTGTGCTAACCTCGCGGATCAGAGTGCATCTTTGTCCCAAACCTTGAACAAATTACAACTGATGGAGCCAAAAAAATTTTGCTCTGATTTTTTTACAGACCCACATAAAAGTATAACTAAAGAAATAGCACAGATGCTGGCTAGCCCTGGGACTGAACTTTAAGGTCCTGTGGTTGAAGAATACATTTTAGTATAGTAACCTTGCCTCAAATGTGAAATGCTTGGAGCAGAAGAAGGTTGAAGGTTTACCAAAAGTGGTCACTGACGCAGCTACAGTAATTGGCAACTCCCATTAAAAATGAATAGGACTAATTAACATACGTTACCCGTGCGAAAGGGGCAATGAAGTCAACATTTTAAATATAACATAAAAAATGTCCTGCTTGTCAAAATAAACATATTGCAAGATTATTTCATGAACACCGTCTATTGTCAGCTCAGAATGCTGTCCTTTAGTCCTTAACCCATCTTTTTTCTTTCCATTTCTCTTCAGAAAAGTCATCTGACACAGTGAAGTCATCTGTATAGAGGATCCTAGCTAACAATTGACGTGCCTATCTCGTCTAGACAGCAACACTTCCCACAATTATGTTGGATACACAAACATGATCACAACAACAATGGCAGGATTACAAACACCGTGAAGAAAGCAAGAGAAAGAAGGTGAAGACAAGTGACAAGGATGGATTTGACAAAATGATGATAGACAGCCACTTGCTTTCACTGTAGAAGATGTGATAGTGTCAATTGTTAGAGGCACCGATTATAATACAGAGGAATAAAAAACACGCCTTCTTCTAACATGCCACTGACCAGACATGAGCACAATAACTGCCAGAGTCCAAATGGTGGACAAACACTCAAAGAAAACTCATCTGCTGGTCTTTTACTGAGGTGTACACATGGAACAATAACTGTTCTCACTAGAGATTAACCTCTGAAAATATGATTTGGGCTATTTTTTACAATATTCCGTCATCAGATACTCAGATGTTCCATTTAACTGGAATGCCCCTGACCCTCACTCAAAATATCTTTGAGGACTATATGTTTTTAGCACATATAATAATTAATACCACAGTTACAGGAATAATGGATGACAGATAATAGTTAATATAGTTACTTTCACAACCGTGCTATCAAACCGTTAATAAAATATTTTGCAACATGGTACTAATGACTATAATTGATATAATCTTACATGTGACTTAATTAAATATGTGAATGTATAGTTTACTACTGTACAATACATTTGTGTGACGAGCATTTCAATATAAGGCAGATAAGAACATCAATAAAACCTTTCTTAATTTTAATTAGGGCATGGTTGTGAGTCGTCTGGACCTGCTGCAGTGAAAGAACTGTTTTTATTTTTTTTAATGTGGCTGCTTGTGAGACCAGTGTGCTAATAGAAAAGTTAATTACATCAGAGGCATTCATGTTAATGTATGTACTTTGACAAAGACGATAGCATCAAAAGGTTAGAGCAGTGTGTTCTAGTCCCCCGATACTAGACATGTTTAATTGCTTTGTCTCAGGTTTTAGTCAGTCATCTGTGACTGTCTTACAATATATGTGTATATCAATCAGTACAATTGAACTAGAAAACAAAATGAACATGGATAGAATGGATATATATATCGTTACACTAGATTAGGACTCTGCTACTAAACATCTACTGTACTATGCACATACATTGAAAAAATATATTCATATTCCCATTATACTGGTCAATCAGAATAATACATAAATGTCAAAACTGTTTTACACAATACAGAAATAAATGTGCACATATAGCACATTGCAGCAATGTCAATAATTCATCCATATAGGAAGGAGTATTATATTTAATGATTTCAAAATGATATTGTTAACATATGCAGAACAATTAGAACTAATCGATCCTTGAATTATATTTCAGATGGCTTCAAGCTATTTCCTTTGATTGTTTTGGCCGTTAACTCAAAATAAAGTATAAATAACAGCTCGGTTGAAATAAAGTTTTGATAGGAGTTTATCCACTATGTAGGGTACAGTGACCCCAAAATTACCTGAACAAGCATTTGTAGCATGTAAATAATTTTAACTAAAAGTTTGTTTGTTTACTAAATAAAAGTACAATATTTTTAAATGCGGACCTAAGGCTTTCACTATACTAAAAACAAATGAAACAACGTTTGAAATGTTTTATTTTTTCAATTCACAAACAGAGATTATTCTTGTCATAGTTTTCCATTTGGCATCATATTTCATTTGATGAATGAGCGCATTCCAAGATTACACCAAACTGTGTCGACTTAGTTTGCATGACAGGTGTTCCTAAATCACCTGCAGAACTAGCACAAGCTGGTTTGGTCTGCCTCTGTCTGTTAACCCTTGGCATTACAGCGTTTCTAGGGGCCCAAGTTAGCAAGCAGCATACAGCCAATTGACAGGGTTGTCAAAACGTTTTTACCATACACAAGACAGAAAATGCTGACGTTTACTGGACACTATAAACAATATGTGAAATTGCCCCAATTATAGCTATATCATATATTCACCACAACATTTTTTTAAATTTAATTTTTAGTTTTAAAATACGCTAGGTTTATTTAGAAACTGTTAATAAATATATCTACGTGGTTTGTTTCCTGTTCTTTTTTCATGGTTAGCTCAAACGAGACGCATCGCTTCCGTGACTCTGGGCAGTATATTTGCCTTTCACATGAGAGGCAGGCGGGAGGGTGCGGGACAAAGAGCGGGATGCTGCTTCCCGCGTGAATTCTGGAGAAAGCTTGTTGATATTTGAACTCGATCCAAACACTTTGTGTTCCTATAATTACAGAGCTAGGGCTGTGCAGAGATATCGGCTTATTCTTTCAGCATGCAAAGAGAATGTTAAGCTAGCAGACCGCAAGGAGATCTTTGCAGAATTTGACAAAAGTGCTTACAATTGCTTAATATACTTTTAACCAAATGTTAACCAGAATATCCCCAGATGTGTACTCCATCCCGTACGATCGTAGTCATGACTGGCCCTGCAAAACCACTCCAGAGGAAATTTCCACAGCAAAACATGAAACCTCTATGCTGGCCAATCAGAGACAGATGGGTGGCTATGTAGACAGAGAGAGGAACTAAAACCAGATGAATCATCTCATCATGTGTGGTTAATATGGACCTGAGGGTTATTGGCAGGGTATCGCAATGAACCAGGCACCCCATTGTCAGGTCAATATCTTTATACTCATGCATTTACACACACATACGCACGCGCGCACACACACTCGCACACAGAAATACCTCTTTACCCCAAAAAATACTTTTGACATTATTTTACATTTCTGATGCTACCATATTTACAGTAGTTTTTTTTTCACTAAATATTAGACTAATTAAATAACAGGCTTTCAACTAATATATAGTGTGAATACATTAAAACCAGAGACCATATACAATAACACTATAAATCGCATTTGTGTGCTAAATGCTCATCGTAATTAACCATGTGCTCATACATCTCTACATTATTGCTGTAAGCTACAGTAAGTAAATATACTGTACAATAGAGTATGCATAAGGTGTTCTTCATCTATTTGAATTCAGTGGACACCCATCCCATTGCAGGCATTTACTAACTTGTATTCCATGAAGAACGGAGCTCAATAGATTGCCTTTCACAGTGGAGCGATGGCCACCTAGCCATGTAATGGCCTCTGTCCTTTATATTCCATTCTACTTCAAAGATGCTCACCCTTCCCCTGGCAGGAACCACGTAGGGGAAAACAATGCTGTGTCACCCCACGGCTGGAGAATGAAAGAGAGGAATGCTTTGTATTGCTTCCCTTTTCAAAACACACAGGTGTTCTGGCAAGCCACTCAAAGTGTGCACGCGAGCGCACAATGTATGTGTGGGCGTCTCTGTGTGTCTGTGCCCATGCATGCGTGCGTGTGTGTGTGTGTGTGTGTATCCACTCACCTTTGCCGTCTTCTCCTGAACTGCCCTTGATCACTGAAACGTACCACGTCATCAGGAAAAACAGACACATCAAAACAGAGAGTGTTTGCAAAGTTGTGAGAAATGCTCTCAGGGGATCCGGTGACTTTTCTGGTGTGTGTGTGTGTGGCTCTACAGAGAGAGCAAAAGAGATGGCAGGGGCACTCTTTTCCGTCAGTCACCGGGAGATGAAGGGGTACAGTTTATCACAGGTAGCGCTCTAGCTTTCAGGGTGTAACTGTAGCTTGCGCACGAGCCACCCTATGTTTTCGTGGGCAGGTTGAGCTTTCTGCACAGGTGAAAGTGTTTGTAAAGAAGCAAGGTTATGAAACATTACGTTTTACATCAACTGGATGGTGTCCAGTATTGCTCTCAGCTCAATGCTTTTCGCTGAGATTGTTGTTGGGAAACGCTGTTTGCAATAGCTTAATCACAGCCACCCTGCAACCCAATCAAGGTCAGGGCTCAGGGCCACCGACATGAGTGGGCGGAGGACCAGGTCCGTTATCCCCGGGCCCTGGGTCAAGGGGGGTCCTAAAGGGCCCTATATCTGTTAAAAATCTGTTTAAGTATTTGTCAAAGTTTATATAGAATTTGTGAATCACATACAAAGCTTGTAACTTCTTGTTATCTTTATTTTCCTTAAAAACAATATTATTTAGCCTCTGTCTGTCATGTTAAGGTCTGTCATGCTATGGTAAATGTTAATGTTTGCTGCAGTTCCATATCTGGCCACAGAGTTTCTTTGGAAAGCTGGGAGGCGCTGTGGAGTTTCTGTGGGCAGAGACGTCCTCTGCATAGCACTTGCATTTGAAGTGAGCAGATATTGAGATGTCTGCAGGTGATATTCAACATTTTAAGAAGATAAACTCTTGTCCCCTGCTTGAGGAAACTTCTTGGCGGGTCTGATCAGGGTGGGCAAGTGCGATGACGCTGAAGTCAAGCATTTTTAAATGGTGGTAGAGGGAGATTAGGTGATAAAAACAGTTGTAGAAAAGCCAATTGGTTCAATGCTGTCCAATAGATTCAAAAGAATTGAAATTATTTCACACCTTCATTCCATACCAAGTGATTGTTAATAATAATTGATACTGTATGAGTAGGAGTTTATTAATGTTTCATTGTTTTCATTTTATATTTATTATATTTAACTTATTTGGGAATACATATAATATTTGTCTTATTGCATTTTGTAAATATTTTATTATTTGTAATTAGCTGTAGAGCAGTCAAGAGAGACAGGAAGCAAGTGTGAGAGAGATTTGGATGCAAATGCCCACATGGGCAGATAGTTATCGCATCAGCCACATCTTCACCAGTATTTCTGCTGAAACAACAATTTTCTAAATCTAAAAGATTTTGGCTTGTTTGAAAATAATGATTTCATACCCCTTTTTCTGCGTGAGTTACAACCATGTCTGGTTCTATGTGAGCTAGAAGACACACCAAGGGTATAGTCTTCAGAATTCTATTAATGTACCTTGTCCCCTACAATTAAGGGGTTCATGACCAGTTTACTGCTAAAACTATGAAGGAGGCTTGCTTGTGTTGCATCACAGAGAATACTCTCTGCACATAAAAATGTGTCTGTATGGCACATCGTGTAGTTCATGGACATTACTATAGTGGATATTATTATAAAATCTGTCTTGGATAGACTATACAAATCATTTTCAAGCTTGATATTACAATCCAGGGCCCATCTCAGGAAGGAAAATAACGACTCAATGTTCTTACAGATTTTGGCTCTCACAATCATACAGTGTTGGGATGAAATGTCTGGCCAAGACATCCAAGCTATCCAAGCATTTCAGACAGCACCAACATTCAGATTCAACAGTTACAACAAACATATAACAATTATTTTTAAGTTACTACAGAATGTTTTGCTTGCAGACACACTGCGACATCTCCCGCTAAAGCATGTAACAAATAATAGTAGCTCTGTGGACGCAGGCAAGAAAAATAGTCCTTCTACATTCTGTTAGCAATGTTGCCGTGCCATTACAGGCACACTTAACTGCTACAGTATACGTGGCTGACTAAAATGATGAATCAATTGAAGTTTTCTTTTTTTGTATACAAGTTATGGATTGTAAATGTATAACTTTTACTGTAGAGTACATTCCCCCACCCCGCGTTTGTAAGTGCAAGGGAGTATTACAGTATAAATAGCATAGCATAGTACATATACATATATGTGTGTGTGTGTGTGTGTGTGTGCATGCACGTATAGAGAACAACAATCACCTTGTATGAACATGTATGGATTAAATGTGTACTCTTCAATTTAGTTACAGCACCCCCAGAAAACAATATTTCAGCCACATCTCCATGTTGGTAATGGTAAATACATGCTCTCCATCTGAAGCGGAGCGGTACATGTCAAGCTTTCTAGATAATTTGGAGTTTTAATGATTCTTGTTTGTGACAATTGCCACATATGTAGCTTTGAAGCTCTGGTTGAAAAGATTCATGAAACGTCTGTAATAGATAATGTCTTTTTTAAATCCTATGTAATTTCCATGTCAAAAGCATTCCTCTTTGCAACGTGTTCCTTTATACAAGGCATACAGAGGGTTACAATGATTCAAGGTTGATACCGAATTCGAATATAAAGCTTCTTAAAGTCACATAAATGCTGAATCCCTGCAGGTGGACTAAATGCAGTATACTGTAAGTTGAAGGCCTTGGAATCTATGAATCAAGTCAGCAGGATGCCCTGCACATGCAACCTGTTCTGTGCGGCCATTATACACAAGGCGGCAGCATCATTTGGGTTCCAAATGTAACGTTTTGTCTGTAATCCAACAAGTTAAGTTATATTAAAACATGCAGCAAACATACAGACATGTCTTCAAAAGCAATAAGAAAATGTCCAGACAAACAGGACACAAAACTAAGACTTACATTTAAAGATATTAAAGAATATGTTCTAATATGTGCAGACACAGTGTGCACAAAACACACAGCAGTGGCTGCGTTATGGTATACACAGGCATGTGTGTGTATGTGTGTGTGTGTCTGTGTGGCCGTGTTATGTTATAAACAGGCGTGTGCGTGTGTGTGTGTGATCTGATGATTTGGAGGGCAACCCAAGCAGACAGGGTTAGCATTTGTTATATGTGAGGGGGGTTGCTATACTGCTTCTGCCATCAATACTGAGGGCCAGGATACACAAGCCCACACACACACACTATGCAAACGTCATTGCCTGGGGCTTTTCACATGCCCCCTGGGCCTTTCCTGTCCATCTGTGCTGACAGAATGACCACTCTGCCCCCCATGACTGAGACAAGACATGTTGAACCACACAAGTAAACACCATACAAGACACCCAGCGGAGAAGCAACCAAAAAACTGCTGTTTATTCATATAACATCTACAAAAACTGCAAGTCTTGTCAAATCATTATCATTCCTCACTGCACAGTTTATCTTAGAAAACTTAAACATTGTTGACAGCTTACAGACTAATTATAATGTTTTTTTTTCCTGATGTGCAACAAGCTTTACTGATGTTTCCACAATTTCTGTAATTTTCTGTAAACAAAATTGTAAAAGAATGTAATTCTTTATTTTTCATTCTCTTGTAAAATTATGACTTTGCGTCGAAAGGAGCCAGTTGAGGTGATACGGGCATCTAGTAAGGATGCCTCCTGGGCATCTCCCTTGGGAGGTGTTCCAGGCACGTCCATCTGGGAGGAGGCCTCGGGGAAGACCCAGGACTAGGTGGAGAGATCATATCTCCAAACTGGCCTGGGAACGTTTCGGGATCCCTCAGTCACAGCTTGCTGATGTTGCTCGGGAAAGGGAAGTTTGGGGTCCTTTGCTGAAGCTGCTGCCCCCGCGACCCGACTCCAGATAAGCAGGAGAAGATGGATGGATGGACAGTTCTAATGGTACTGTACTATATATGTATTATTTAATATCCACTAAAATGTAAAAACAAACATCACACGATAGCATGCTAAATGATTTAACATACTGTACAGTAGTGAATTCTGTAATACTAATGAATGCTGTATGATTTATGAAACAATTGTGTGGACAAGTGGTTACAACTAGCAATTAAAATAAAAAATGAATAAGCCCCCTTCCCCAAATTAAACAAAAACAAGTGTGATCTTTACATTGACCTTACAACAAAAGTAAAAAATACAAATAAAAAAATGATTCCATAATGTCATAGTACCCATTTTTGGGGTAAATCATTTTTTAAAAGCCTGGGGTCATTTCCTTTTTTTTTTTGTGTCAACTAATTTCTACTGACAAACTTATTTACTACCCAACCATAATTTGTTAATGGCCCTTTTATCGGCCTAATTAAATATTATACCATAACTCGTAATTGTATTGCAGTAGAAATGTTAATGGAGCTTTAGGAAAACCCAGGTTAAGACAGAAAAGACAGATATACAGACCACAGTTTAATCCACTTAAGACACTTAGTGGGCTGTATATACGCTACTTGTGTGATGATACAATATTATACATATCATTTGCATATTTCTAGAATAATAACATTAATATTAAACATTGAATGTGGCAATGAAAATTCTAAACCTAAAATATTTGTTATATAATTTGCAACATACAGTAATTATTAAGCAATTTTTACAAAATATTTTCAACATTGCAGTGTTGTAGTCAAGACCACACACGAGAGTTGGTCATGACCATACCAAGACCAGAACAAGACTTTGAGGAGTCGAGACCAGGTCAAGACTGTGACCAGACCAGTTAGAGTAGAGTCCCACGATGTATTAAACACTTACGTATAATGTGGAGCATGCGAACATGTACTATTCAAATGTATCACATCCCCATAAAAACATAAAAAACATTTACAATTCTTCCTTCATTCCCCTCTTTTTGAAGTGGGATTTTTTATACTTCCAATCACAATAATTATTTTAACAAATAAATAAGACAATGCATTGACAATGTAATAATATTTCTCCAATTTTGAAGTATAATACTAAGTCCTCTTCGTCTTAAACCAAGACAAGACAGAGTAAAACACATATTATACACTGTATGACAACGGAGTGATTCTCCATCTGTCATTTGAACGCGTGATTCTATCCACATCCTCTGTTTGCAAAAATCAGCACCGCTGCTTAAACAGGCTTATAAAACAGGCTTTAGAATTAGAAATACCACTCTTCGTCTTACCTTTGATGAGTTCGTTGAGAAAGTCTTCTTTGGATTGAATCAAACTCTCTTGAAAATGTTAATCCAATGACAACAGCATGATAAAAAGTTATTCCACATTGGCTATTTCCTCTTAGTGTGTTAGTGTGGGTTGACGGTATGTATTGGTATGTAGTTCTCTGATATGTCATTGTCAACTATCAGAGGAACATGCAGTCTGTGAAAGACTACACAACATCTAAAACTACAATTCCTCTCCTCTTTGGATTCATATCTATTCAGAAATTGGTCACATGTCAAATTTGACCAATCAATATGTTGTATTGCAGTTCTATTCATCTATATCAAAAACATTATGTCAGACGAAAATTAAAATACAATTATATTTATGCTGTTTTTGAGTTTAATTTATTAAGGAGCAGTGTCTACATTGAATATTTAACCTGAATTGAAATCTCACAGGGGTTATCTACATATTAATACCAAAATAGGTTTTCTAAGATGTCTAGAATGGCAGAAACCCAACATAATGCATTAGCATGTTTTTGCAAAGTACAAACCATTGAAATTGCCTATGGAGCTATATATACTGTATATATTTCATTATATATGAAAAGTTTGTCACAGTTGTATCCTCAGTTCTCAACACCTTCTAGTACCACCTCCCAAAATTGTTATTTCCACAATTTTGTTGTAATGTGTTGTTTGGAGTGGAGCGCTCCAGTAGTTCCACCTTATAGACAATGATCAGAGCCAATGTAGCTGAACACTGAGTATTAAGTAGCATCTCAGCCTGACATTAGTGAAAAACATGTCTTTGCCAGAAATACCCAGTGAGCCAAAACCACGTTCAATATTGGACATGCTTAGTCTGATGGAGAGCTCAAATGGGACTACTGTAGCAATTGAGCGATGTAACACTTTTGGTAGCGATTTTAACATTGCATGCCCCATCATGTCTAGTGATGTTGGGTTTTTTCCCCTCGTCCACCTGACACAATTCTAGCACTAGTAGGTTTCTCAACATGCTACTAGAACCTAGTACTAAGGCTTTACTAGCATTCTGAAGGTGTCAGCTATGTATGTGAGAATGAATATGCAAAAGGTTGGTTTGCTTATTTACTTGCTGCGAAACACTCCATGCTTTAAAGCTTTAAAGCTTCAAAGCTTCACAATGATGTACCGTACTGTATATAAGCGTACAGAAAATGATGGGGTCAGTGGCTTTACTCCTTCACCACATCAGCTGCGTATCCAGAGGTAAGAATCTCTGTTGGCCAATGAGGTAAGAGGAGAGAAGAAGGAATCCGATCTATTATTAGGCACCAGAGTCAGCTGTTTTCACCTGACTAAATCACCTTGCTAAATCCATCCTGTCTCCTTTACACTCCTCCCTTCGCTCTCAATAAGGTCACCCTCCTCCAAACGCTCTTTGTGCCCACACAATAACACGAGGCATCACCCATGCTTGGTGTTTCAGGATGTTAAAGTATCATTTTTGACCTACAGTAGATTATTTCCGAATGTTGCACCCATTTCCAATTATAATCTGGAGTCTGAAAGAAGAGAGCTATCCTTTGAGCGTTTTCCTAGTATGTGTCGGATCTTATTTTCCTATAGCAGGAATGGGACATGATGTCTTTGAAACAGCTGCTTTAATGTAAATGACACAGTGTTAACTGTGTGAGAAAGCTCCCAAATCTCCCGTCATTCATACAGTACAGTAGTAGCCTATGTTACTGTAAGCTTTCGTCTTCCCACCCAGGTCCGACATCTACTCGCTGATATCATCTTCGGATCGTTCCCCATTGCTGTGTAAAGAATCATATTAAATATAAATGGAGGGAAATGATAGGCACGGGAATCTAATTGTTTAGACACTGTATTGAATTATAGAGGTCTCTATTGGATTAATAGGGTATGATTTCAGCGTTAAAAATTCATAATGAGATTGTGAGGGTGTTGGTTTTGATTGGGAGTGAACAGAGAGCCTGGGCTGGATGCACTCATGGGGAGGGAGGGGGGAGTGAATGAAAACCAGAAAGAGAAAAAAACCTAACTGTAGTAATGCACGCTCTTCCAGAGATTTTGAGAGCGAAGAAAACTCGCTCTGTATAGCCATGATCAATGAAATCAATGGAAAAGCTCTCTAAAATGCCATTGTGCTGTGTAAAACTAGCTTTGAAGTGCCCTTCATAGTACAAAAAAGGGTGGCGTGAATATGCACTGTTACGCGCGAAATTCACAATAGGAAATGCGCTGACGTACGTAGACGTAGACACACACACACACACACACACACACACACACACACACACACGCACGCGCATAAGGAAACATACTCACACCAGCTCACTAGTAAGGGGGACTTGTAGCCCTTTTCTTCCATCCCTTTAGGAGAGGAATGCGGGCAGCGGTTCCTATTTATCAGGCTGCCAGCCATCTGAAATCAAATTTCCCCTGAAGACACCATGAAATTACAGATATTTTCTCTCCCAGTCCACCTCACTGCCAAAGCCCACAGGATAAATATCACAACTCTAAGCCTTTCAAGCTGCTATAAGCTGGCACGTTGATGACATTTTGACCAGGCTTGTGTTTCTCCCCAAAGCCTCACTAACACACACACAGTTTCCTAACTTTCCTTCTCCTCTGTCTGCCTCTAGCCCCTCTCTTAGTGACAGGCTTAGCGGTGCGGTGATCCATGCTAGGAGCTGGCTGTTTATCCAGACTAAGTGCCCTTTTCTGCAGCATCTCTTCACTTTGCGCCATTGTCTCTGCCCTGTTTGATTGATAAATACTGCAGCCAACAGCCAGAGCCTGCCTCTGACCTGAAGATAATGGAAATTGTTAGGGAAGTACAGGACGAAGAGGACTAACCAGTGTGTTTTCCTAGCCAGCGTACACGTGAAAGGGGCAGGAATGGGGCAGCAGAGATGGATGGACTTGTTACAGTGAGTTACTGCTTAGAACCCTACAGTATGGGTGGATGCAAAAGCCTGCTTGTTTGTGTACAGCATTTGCATGTGTGACCGAGAACATACAGTATATGGCCACTGTGGTGTCAGCCTGGCAGAGACAGAATGCACGTTGTATTGGGATTAGAGCACAGAGTGAGATAGTGTGTGATGAACCTTTAAAGTAATTTTCTTGCTCACTAAAACGCTTTGTCACTATGAACTATGGGCTTGTTCAAAGAGTTGACCTTTGGAACACATAACTACCCTGTAGATTAGAAAATAATTCTCCATTCACAAACCAGATTCTACAATAGGGCATCAAAGACTCAGTCCCTCATGGTGTCATTAGCAGGCACAAAAGCATCACGAGAACAATACAGAGACACAGGGAAGTGTTGCCGTCAAACGATACGTTGCTTCCACCGCTACATCTTGACACGGACACCGTCAGAAGCTGCCCATTTGAGATGGGAAATCAAACGTTGGCCATTTGTATTTACCTCCCAGAAAAGAGATGATGATATTCTGTGTGCCCAGTCTCGTTGATTCCACCTGTGTCTGGATAATCATGTCTCATGTGTTGCACCTGTTCCTCGTTGATGTTGTCCAGAGGTCGGTCATGTCTTTCTGGGTATGAACCTTTGTGTCTTCTTTGTCTTTGTCAGTTATCGTAAGTGCACTGTACGTGTTAGGGTGTGGTGCTTGTTTCTGGCAAATAAATCCGTGAAGCTGACTTCACCTAGTCTCCTTACCTGCCTCGCTGTCCCAGCGTCACACACGTAAAACAAAGGTCCATGATACTGCTGTATCTGTGACTGTGTTTTTTTGTAAACAATTCCCAGCTTCTATGATATGCCTGTGTTACATAGACATTGAGAATGAATAATGTAATAGATTACCAGAGAAGCATGTATTAACACTGATTCTCGCAGTGTCTATGGACCCTAACTGGAAGCTGGTGCCTAGTGCCAACAGGAGAAAAATGAGGCCTTCAAAGAGGAAGAGGGATCCTCTTGGAGTGACACAGCAGGCAGCCAAGGGCACATGCTGAGTAATGAAAAGGCTTGTGCCCTACCTGTCTGTAATGGCGGAGACCTTCACTCTGTCAACTGAACAGTACAGGTGCTTAAATCCCACTGCAAGAGACAGTCAGTGCCAGAGATGTGAGGCTGTGCCAAGGGGGAAATGTGAGTGAAGTTACTCTACTACAAACTACCAATGAACTACCAACACTGGCATTGGTTAAGATAAATTATATATATATATATATATATATATATATATATATATATATATATACTGTATTTTATGCTGACAGTGTATTTTTTAATCTCCTCTGTACTGAAGCAGAATGACAAACAATGTTCAAAACTTCCAGAGGTGAAGGGTTTGGGTCTGTATATTTACTATTATCTGACCTAGTTTGGTTTTAGTGTGTAAATATTTATCCAATAAATGGAAACGTTGTTCATTGCATGTACTGTACCAACCATGCTGATCACAACTTATACAAGTGAAGGAGAGAGATCTTTCAATCTATTAAAATGCAATTCCACTTCTGTGCTCTGTTCTCAGAGTTAATTTAATTTCAAAGCCAGTTAAATCATGTTTTATTATATAATAATTAAATAAATCCGAGCAGACACCCTCTGCTCAGATCCCCCTCCTGCCAGCGCAGACGTAGTTTACCACAATTGTGCGTCTTTGTACACAATTATCCACCATATAACCAATAGTGGTGCACGGACAAATGAGAATAACAGGGCACATCGTCCCTCTCTCACAGCAGGGCCCTTAACTTAAAGGATTTGTTTAAAATTTGATACATAACTTTTAGCAACTGAGTGTATCAGAGATAATAGCTTATGTCTCTCCAGTCTTTTTAACCAATTGGGAGTGGCCTCTCAGACAAGCCTGTAATCAGGTAACTTTGTTTAAGAACGCATAAGGGCAAAGTCTAATCACACAGTAGTTTCGTGTATGAAGACGCTATAAATGGAATGTCAGTGGAATGGTCCACACTCCACGGCCACAGATGGCAAACAGCCACAGGATTCCATGATTTTTACAGCATCTAATCAATGAGACAGAAACGTGTTTTCTTTCGTTTACCCGAGGGCTCTTTTCGGCGTTACACGCTCAATCAGAACAATAGCCCAGCTGGTTGTCTAGCCACAGCTGGCTTACAGACGCCCATACTCTATTGTTATCACATCGACAAATCAAACTCTGCAATTTCAGAAGCTGGGACAGAGAATCATGCAGGCTAACTGGGATAGAAAACACGAGAGAGCAGAAACACATTTCTGTGAAGTCAGTTATTTCTGAGTACCTGCATGTAGCAAAATTATATGAATTGAACATGCATCATCTCATAATACATAGCATCCCCAAATTACTCCCAGAAATGGCATACAGCTCTGTAAATGATATGGATATACAGTACTGTGAATACATTATGAGCATATTGTCGCAGTCTAACAATGTTATCCATCAATATTGACTATACACAAAAGGATCGACTGCCTATAGTATTGTTTATCGAACTGGAAAATAAGTTTATTTTAAAAAAAGTTAATTTTGAAGAAGTTCAAAGATTATTTAGGTTGAGAAGTAATTACATAACTTACTTTAACAACCATTGGTGTATACAGTATGAAATATTTTCATGCATTTCATGAGGAGTCTTCTTGTAAATCATGAAAACAAGTGAAAAAAGAGCTTGTATATGCAGTATTCCACCATGGATCAGTTATAGAGGGTTAGAAGGTGAACTTCACATTTCCGTCCAGTGACACAGAACGCAGAATACAGAAATCTCATCCCACATTCTCTCATATCTCAAGACAGGCACAGTTGCTTGCTGTAGTCAGTTCAATCCATTCCCCAGCCACTTGTCTGTTTATTTCCCAGTCTCCTTCCTATCCAGCTGAGCCCGTAGGGGCAGTGACCTCATCTAAGCCCAAACCGCTCAGCTCCCTATGTGTCTAAAAAGAGCTAGAACCCAGCCCTCCACCATCTTATTAAGCCTCTGTTTGGTTATCAAGCTAGGGGGATTGGCGGCAGCGATGAACCTGGCTTAGCCAAATGGGGGGCTTTTCCTGTCATCTCTAACATTACTCGCTAATTGGCTCCCACCGGTTTTGGGGCTAAGAAAGAAGTTTTTTTTCCAAGGGTTGATATGGATCCGATGTCTGCACAGCACAGTTCTCAGTATTGTATATTCGCCTGTACAAACCCCTTCACGTGCGCACGCATGAACCCACACGTCTAGACGGTGGCGCTGTAGTAGTGTGAGCCGTGGAACTCAACGTATCACATCACGACATGCACAACATTTGTAAAGCACCTACTGTATACTTCCATGGAGATTTAATCACTGCACTTTTGGTCAAATACGTATGTACATTTTCTATTTGTACAACATAGAAATACTGGAAAATGGCACTTGATACCTGCGTTTGAATTTAATGAGCTTCACGCAATGTGATGTGAACATGTTCCATAATCCATTTAGTGGAATGGATGCGTGAGATAAATATGAACATAATCAAGATGATATCATTTTTTATCTGTCTTATTAGTAAAATATCAGCAAATCAATACTTTAGGTATGAAGCCTGAAAACTGAACTGAAGTAGAAAACATCTATTGAAAACATAAACAAATAAATAAATAAATAAATAAAACAAGTCATATATAGTAACACATGTATTATTAGAAAACCTATATAACACAGTATTTGTACATGTTTTATTCAAGTATTCATGTACACATGCAGGTTACATTGTGATGTCAGTGTGTCAGAATGTACACATATACGTGCCAAGACTCCTGAAACTAAAAGTTGGTGTCATTAAATAAGCATCTCTTGTCAGAGAATGCCGTCAGTCATTCTATCATATCGTGTCTCTGCGGCATATGCTTCCCTGTGTAAATGGTGCAACAACGGCTGCCTTCGCATGAAGTGTCTTAGGATCTCATAACCCACCTGGCTAAGCTCATTTGTTCTCCCCTGGCTATTAGACATCATTTCCTGCATACATCATGTGATATATCTCCATAATTCATACCATGCCCCGAGTACAAACAGATACAAACAGATGCCATGGAGCTTCAAGGCATCAGAGATGGCAGATACAAAGCAACTATTTAGGAAAATAAAATCAGCTATAAAATATACAAGCTCCACTGTAATGTACCTACTCATACTCATCTGTTAG
>JAODLL010000006.1:1087369-1113395 GCA_026546735.1 Forbesichthys agassizii | reverse complement strand
GCAAATTTACATTGTTCTACAAGCTGTACAATCACTACTTTACATTGCAGAAAAGTGTAATTTCTTCATTGTTGTCATGTGAAAAGGTATGCTCACATATTTGCAAATATGTGAGGGGTGTACTCACTTTTGTGAGATACTGTATGTATAAATGAATAAACACTTAACTTGTTTGAGAAATGTTTGAGCTATGAATGTTTTACAGTCTGGCTCTTGAAGAATTGAACCCCAACAGAGATTACAGAGAGCACCCAATAAAATGTTTACACACCTTCATTTGTTTGTTTAAGATGACACTGAAAGGATTTGACCGTGAACTTCAAACAGTGCCTCAAAAGTACATTAGACCAAATGACCTAGGTTAAAACGTGTTTTTGTACAGTTTCTTGTGACTGTGACACATAAGATCAATACAGACAGTATTCACATCTACACAGAAAAATATTTACAAGCTTGGAGTCCATGACTCAAATCTGTTAATCGTATCTGTCGATTATTTCAGAAAAACCATCAGTGTCGATCATAGCCATACAATGTAGCTGTTGTATATGGCGCGACGACAAGCTAGCCTGCATGGATTCAAATTCAGTAGTATGGCCATCTGATTGTTTGTGGGGAAAATCCACCTTAAAGCAACTGGAACGGCTGAATCCGTGTAGCGAGCAGCAAGGACACGAAGGCATCTTCTCGAACTCCTAAACACAAGGCCGATGGAGGGAAGAATCCTAAAGTGTAGGTGTTTGGATTTCGAAGAAGAAAATAATATAACGAAAATGAAAAAACCTGCATGTGGCAAATATTTTCGTCTAGAACACGCAAGCCACAATCTTCTTCTCCAACGTCACTAGACCGCACATGTAACCTTGTTGTAATACGAGAACAAATCGAGCCGTAGCTCCCTGTTTCAACATCCTGGTTGCAGAGCAGCTACAACATACTGCATGCGTGTGTGTGTGTGTGTGTGTGCGCAGGGGTCAGTAGTAGTGGCAGATCTGCAGCCTGCTGCCCGGGTCATTCTTCCCGGGGCTGAAGAAGGGGTAGACGGGCTCGTCGAAGCAGGTGTCGAACACATGCAGCTTCTTCATGGTCACGGCGTCGTAGAAGCTGACGCGCCCGCCGTCGTAGTCCAGGTAGACGCCCACGCGCGGCGAGTTCCAGTAGTCAGCCACGGGGATGCGGCCGTCGTCCCCGTTGGCATACAGCCGGTCCTGCAGGCACAGGCTCCAGTAGCCGGCGCAGGGCGCAAGGCTGACGAAGCCCTTGCGGTTGCTGTACTCGGTGGTGACGCCCAGGTACCAAACGCCCTTGTCCTTCACGTCCACTTCCCAGTAGTGCTGCCCACCAGAGTACTGGGCCGTGGCCAGCACCCCGCAGAAGCGCGTGAAGCGGGCCGGGGGGTCTGGCTCGTGGCCCCGTGGCCGGCCCCCCTCCTCCACCTTGGTGTCAAAGTCTGTGATCAGCAGGTTGGGGTGGGCCGTGTCAGGGTCCAGGGTCAGGTTCTGAGGCACTGACAGGGAACACACACACACACACGGTCTGTTAGCTGTCAGCCAATCACAGTAGAGCAAAGCCCACCCAAACATCAGGTCTGGGAACGCAGTGTTTTCTACAACCGTTTGTATCGCCTCATCTATCTCTACCACTATTTTGAAACGTACATTTGACTTCAACGTCAGGCTGTGTAGACACTAATGCAAACAGGTTTCCACACTGTAACCTCAGTGAATATTGATCTGAAAGCATTGGTCGGGCAAAGCCAGGCTACCAAGACATAGAACATTACCCTTGAGCCTCTTCCATCAGGACTACATCACATAAGGAACTCTGCGCTGAACGTCTGATACACAGGCCGCTTTTATTGTGTAACCACTATCAGGGAGTGGGCTTTGATTGGCTGTTTGCATTGTCAATCACAAGACTTGCTTTATTTACATATTTCAGTCTTTACGTTTCATTTAAACAATAACCATATTTTTTTAACTTGTGTTGTTAATTTCCTACAGTATAATTGTAAAGTCCTATTTGGGCAGTGAGTTATGTAGCGGTCGCGCATGCCAATCAAAATGCCTCTCCTGTCAAGTAGGCAGGTCTAACCAGCGCCGTGTCCCAAACTTTAGTAAAAGCTGGCTCTGTGAGACTACCCTGGACTGGACATGGGGCCCTGCGAACCATGACCCAAGACGCTGAACATTACCCATGATGCTACTGTAAGGCGAACACGGCCTGTGCAGGACTCACTGGTGTGCAGGACGTGCATCATCTTCTTCCACATGATGAGCTGGAAGGGCCCGGAGAAGTCGGTCCAGTCAGGTGGACAGTTCATTGGCTCCACAGTGTTGTAGGGCTGGCAGCTGATCGCCCTGTGTGTGTGTGTGTGGTGTATAGCACCAGATTAATGGCAATGACCAGTACCACACTGGACCACCGTAGACCACTTGTTTTATAGGCGTATATAATAGCAAAAATATAACCCACAACATTAAAAATGTATAAAGGTTTCATTAAATGTTTCCTAATATTCCCTTCTAAGGGGTTCCAATTAGTGTTAGGCCGATAGACGGTGCCATCGTCCATCACAGATGGCTGACAGACATCACGATGTTGAGCAGGCATCGTGATGTAGCGCTCAGACGAAGTTACAAACATCTACTGAAACACTGCAGAATAAGCATTCCGTTAAAGGCTCACTGAATTGCTGTGATATGGATCTCTCTCTCTCTCTCTCTCTCACACACGTACAGTATTGGAGGATGCTATGCGCTCATGCCCTGGCTGTCAATATACGTAGTGTACATCTATCACACATCTCTCTTAGCCTACATCTGGCAATGCAATCGATGTATTATGCTGTAATGCTAACAGCAAAACAAAGCAAATAGTTTACTGCTCGTGCTCACTCACTTGGCTGTAGCCTACCATGACGTCTGTTAGCTAGCTGTGTTGGTAGGGCCAGTTCCAGAGATGCACCTGCACCATCGTCCTCTGTCCATCTTTTTGCCCGTATTATGTGAACACAAGTCCTGCACACCACCTCAGAAATGGCTGTCCTCCTTCATTAGGTAGACTATAAACTATGTCTCTGCCAGTTAGGCACGTGTGCCAATACCATTATTACAGAATACTATGACTAGGCCAGGCCTATGCATAGGCTTTACGGAGGAAAGATAAGGAAAGACAGTGAGTAGGAGAGGCTGGGCAGTTGGGCATAAAATATAAGTACTGTAGGCCTAGTCATTTCAGATGTATAGATAGGCATTCGTTTAGAAGTAGGCATAGACTACATTTGTATTGTTTAGGCCAAGGAAATGCTTATGAACATGTACATGTCCACGAGCCCCCCCACCCCCCCCCCCCCGTTTCACTGTTCGATGCCAATTCGGTAGACATCGACCAACCCTAGTTTCAATAGACATTGGGCCATAAAGGATGGTATAAAAATGCATAGAATAAGAGCTACAGCCACTTACTCATTGTAGGTCTCGGCCAGACTCTGTGAAATAAGAAAAACACAATGTTGACACAATCTTTTTTCAATTACAGTTGATTAAGTATTAATTAAGTTTCAAAGAGTAGGTAGGACTTTTTGTCCTTGGATGAAAGAAAAGTGAATGAACTTTATTGTTATATATCAGGATAAATGAGTCAAGTGTAGACAACCTTAAATTACTCATCACTCTATAGAATTCAAAAATAAATTAATTTCCAAAGGAAGCCTTAAATACAGCCTTAAATTACTCATCACTGAGCACTCTACATAATTAAAAAATAAATTAACTTCCAAAGAAAAACCTAGTACAAGCTTAGGATGGCCGACAGTATTTACCTCAAAGCTGGTTTTGCCACAAATGTGGCTGTGAATGTCAGCTATAGACTTGTCCACAGCAGACGCCTCTTCCTCCACCATCTTCAGGTTGTCATCGATGACGGCCAGCGTCGCAGCTTCTTCTGCGTCCAGGCTCTCCAACAGAGAGTCCCTCTCATCCAGCAGGAACTGTACCAGGGCGCCCACGTCCGCCTCTATCTTTTCCTTCAGCCTCTGCTTCTTCAGCTGCACCATGCGCGCACGCACACACACACACACACACAAAATGGGTGACCTTGAAGACAATAGATGGGAGCAGCTGGAAAACTTGATGTACGCACTGTGATCTTTGCTATTTCGGCACTACTGAAAGCATTGGTGCAAACACTGCAGAGAACAGAGAAACTTACCCTTTCTAATTCAAAATAGTAATTCCTTGTGTTACTGGAAGTAATGAGGGCTTTCTAGAGCTCTGTGTGTGTGTGGGTGTGTGTGTGCGCGTGCGTGCGTGCATGTATGTCTATATATACACACACACACACACAGATTAATTGCACTGATAGCTCGAGTTACTTTTGCTAAGGATACGTTCACACACAAATGAAAAACTGGTCTGCCGCCTTCCGATGTAAAATGCATAATGTTGCTGTGCTGAAAGTGGGCAGTGCAGGAGGTGACACACACACGTAACTCCGTTTCCTGGTTGTAATCCGCGTAATAGACTGTTGGCCACGTGGCTTTGACAAGAGCGGTTGCTCTTGTAGGGAGCAGATTGCAGTTTTTATTAGGAACACTATAAAACCGGTTGCATTTCAATGGTTAGCATTAAACAAAGTCTCCTCCATTTCATGCAATTGCAGCAGTGAGGTCAACCACACAGGCAGTTTGGTTGGTTGAGGCTGCAAATTCAGCGGTCAAAGATCTCCTGTGATGAACTTTGGACGAATGGAAAATGTGATTTTGCTTCGCCACAGGAAGCAAAGGTTTTATTCGCTCCTTCGCTTGCTGCGCATGTGACTGTACCCGCAGTGCGATTGCTAGACCGCGTCTGACATGGGAATTCTGCCATTTGGACAGAAATAAAGCACAGCGGATGTCAACTTGCACAGGTAGGCGGTCCCAATAACATCTCATTACCATATGTCATTTTGCCTATAGTTATTATCTATTAGGCCAACTAATCTTTTCTTGGAAACCATGTTCTGGGGTTTGCCGTTGAGCCTTGTCAGAAATATTTTGTATAATTTGTTTTGCACCTGGGTCAGTCATGATTACGTTACGCTGCTGCATTCATGTTATAGCCCTGAATTAATATTTACATAATGGATTTTAAGTCAGTTTATTCACAGGGTAACACCTGTTGATTTCTTTCCAACTGGACTTGAGACAATAGAAATGGTCTGATTAATTCATTATTAATATGACACTCCATAGATGGCACATGGTAAAACACATACTTCGCTCAAGGCTGGATAACATCAGTGTTTGCCCTTTCTTTTGAATGATAAAGAATTCAATAAAACAGTATGCTCAACTTCAAAAATCTAATCTAGTTGGTAGACAAAATTGCAATAGAATTCTGAGTAGACTGGTCAGCTGATTAAACCATAAGAAACATCCTCTCCCTCCCAAAAGTTACATTAATCGAATTAATCGCATACATTCATGTAACTTTTGCTCCATTTCTTGTGACTGGAAGTCAAGGCAGTGACTGGAAGTCAAGGCAATGACTTCGACTGCGCTGACATCTTAGAACTACAGAGTGGCATTAGGAAAAAAAATATGTATTTAGATGAAATCAGGTCCTTCCGTCTCCAAAAGTAATTTTGGAGTAATTCAACTGCAGCCTCATGGGATAGTTTTGACAGTGACAGCATTAGTTTTGTCCAAATGGTCAAACGTCCGTGTCAGACATGTTCTCACATACACCGCGTACATTTTCTACAGCATAGGCTACAGTCACACTTGCGCAAAACTGACAGCGGCCAATATTCTCATATTCAATCTCATATTTTCCCGTCACAACACAACCAATCTTGTCAAAACCGCGTGTGACCAACTATCGCTCACACTAGATCCAGGAAAAGGAGTTCACTGTGTGTCACCTCCTGGAAGGGCCACTTTCAACATGACAACATATGCATTTCGCATCGGAAGGCGGCGGGTTATTAGCTGCCCAGTTTTTCCATTCACGTATGTGTGACCGCAGCCTTAGCAAAAGTAACTAATGGGGCGGAGCTATCAGTGCGAGTAATCTGAATAACATTTTTTGTCGCATATTTTTTCTAGAATTAATCAAAATTAACACGTTATTTTGACAGCCCTAATATATGTACAGTATAACATATTGAATCACATTTGTTTTAGCACTAAACATTACGGTTATTTTGCTGTCCTGAAAGAGATTTAATTATGTCAACTGAAAACACAGGAGGATAGCTGTTTAAGGCCTCTGAGACATTTCTGTGGGAGGATCCAAGCTTTCAGTCTGGTTTTCATTCAAAGGTCACATGTAAGCACATTCAGTCTCCAGAGTGATAAGGATAGTCTGAGACTCCATTAAGGGTCGTATTCTTTGTATTGAGAAGGTCCTATAATGTTCTTTTGTCAAAGTGAGATCAGACAGACTCATTCAGAGTGTGTTTAGTGGGTTGTTGTTGAAGAACAAGAAAATGTTTTTAGTTCAAAAGTGTATTAATCCAATAATTCATTAATCCAGCTCTGTGGCGACAGGACTCTTTACAATACCATAGATATTTTGATTAAAAATAATACTAAATAATAATAATAATAATAATAATAATAATAATAATACTTTAAAACAGCTTTAAGGAAACGTGTTAGCTGATCAAGATTCCCAATCACAACTGCAAATTGACTGACTGCAATGCAATGTGCACACAAATAGCCGTCTAAACACACATGCATGGCATACCTTTACGTCACTTTTAGTGCGCTCATCTGTGGTTCTCACTTTGGCACACCTAGACTTCTGCCAGTTCAGCTCTAGCAGCCTCAGTTTCAACTCCGTCTGAAAGCACAACATTAAAGAGTGCGTCAAAATGTATAGTCAGTCTGTGTCTTAAAACACAAAAGACAAATATTTAATGTGTTTGAAGAAAGGCTCTAAATGTTTTATTGCAAATCTAAACTGCATATTGCAGTGGTCAAAAGTCTGTTCAGCCCTGGAGGAGAGCTGACTGGTTATGTTCATCAGAGACTGGTACATACTACAAAGCCTCACCTTCATGTCATTCACCACCTCTGGCACTGGTGCAACCTCATGGTGCCTGCAATGTACAAATAAAGTGTACAAATAAATTTACAAATAAAGTGATCCCCCATGCAGTACACTATATTACATTATGTGGTAAGGTGTTGATTAGCCTGTTTGTGACTTGTACCTACTAAGTAGATTTAACTGAGCATCTCACCTTTGTCCCTCCACTGTGTTTACTGAACATGTCTCAAAGAATAGGCCACTCCTGCACTGCAAAGCAGTGTGACGTGATTTTGCTCTCGTATCGCCGGCGGTGCTTCTGATCAAGGCCTGACTGTTTATTAGGTTTATGCGTTTCACATTATTCAGCTTACCTGTGCCGATTATAATTTTCTGCTATAAAAATCTTTATGAGAATTAAGAGTAATTCGAACACTGGGGGGGGGGAAATAGTTTGAACAATTTGGGTGCAGAAACAAATGTGTGGAATTTGCTAGTCTTAGTGGAAAACTATAGATAAAAAAGTAGTTGTTACAGAACATTATAGGCCTAAATGACATCAAGAAGAATGGTGACAAGTGAATCACGTACATACATGACAGCATCAAGATAAAACATGGAAAGATGTCAACAATTGCCTGAAGGACACCATTGTTTTGCTAATAGTCCATGTAGTGTTTTCAGGTCTTAATAATATTATTATATTAATAATATATAGGTTAATATTATTTTTTTTATCTATGTATATATTTCAAGGTGCTAATAACAACGACTAATTGTTTTGGTAGTAAATAGCAAAACATTAGGTGAAACCCTGACTCACCTGTGTGCTCTGGACTCCCGGCAGACTACACAGATGGGTCGGCAATCTGTCTGGCAATACAATTTGAGCTCCTCTCCATGTTGCTCACATTTGCCATCTACTTTTACGGGCTTGCAGGGCGGTGGACAGGAGCCCAGACACTCCAGGTCATCCAGTTTAGCCACCAGGTTCTGGACCAAGTAGTTTTTGGTGAAAGTCTTCTTGTTAAACACCTGATTGGTACAAACGACGACAATAGTGACAAACAGAAGAAAAGGAAAACAAGAATACAGAATAGTTGCTGATAAATGTCTTCGGGTATTAGACCTTTAAACACAATGTGTTCCATGATAAGAACAGGTGTTACGCCTAATTCTGTGTCCTGCCGAATTCAGCGACCCTTTCGAAAGGGCGCATGCGCCACCTAAAATCATGTACAATCTATTAGTGTGTGAGTCTGTGATTTCTCGTGCACTTTTTGTGTCTCTCTCCCTTAGTGTTTTAGTTCGGGAAAGGGTTATTAAATGGTTAGCTATATCGATGGTGGTTTGATCTGCAAAAAGCTTGTGATTTTAGCGATTTCTGACTAAAAAGTGAATACAATCTATTTTATCTACACCAGCCTCGTCGTTTTAAGGTTAATTTATGTCTACATATTTCTAAATATTATTTAGAGCTTTATCGAACTATTGCATACTTTTTCTGCTTTATTTAACATTCTTCGTTTCGAAAGGTCACTGAATTCGGCAGGACACAGAATTAGGCGTAACACCGGTAAGGGAACGCTAATGTCTCATCACCAGCATGCGAGTATAGCCTATGTCTTCAGGTGCAAAAACACTAATATCTTTCAACCACATGGCCAGTAGCTAACAAATGCATAGTACAGTAAATACCAAATAGTACATTTATTTCTAGTACCGGTAATCTCAGTAACATAAGTGAGGCTAATAGCAATAAGGTTAGCTAGTACGACAAACCGTTCTGCATTGTGGGCACTGAAATCCATTATAGTCTCCGTTTTCATCCCAATGCATGCAGATGCAAAAGCGGCAGAAATTATGTCCGCATTTCAAAATGACAGGGTCTTTAAAAAAGTCTAAACAGATCGGACAAGTGAGTTCTTTTCTAACATCATCACCAGCACCCGCGGTAGCCATGTTTCTGATGCAGTTACTCTCATTGATGTGGTTGCTGCTTCTCGGTTGCTCTGCACAAAACACAAACAGGAAAGAACAAGTGGTGGTTGGCCACAAAATGTAATGATGTATTACTGCCTCCTACAGGACAGGAGTGTGTCTCGATTAATGTATAAAGATTCACTTTAAACCGAGACAAAAAACAGAGAAAGTATAGGTTACTGCTTATTATATGCATTTCAGAATGTGACTTAAGCATACTTTTGTATCCCTTTTTATAGTCGATTACCATAATGTATATATCCTACTTTATGGATTTTATTCTTGTATTATGACAAGATTTTGCAGCCTTTTAACAAAAACATACCACATACCACATACCACACACAGTTGGTTATGTGGGTCTCTGGCATTTCCTGGTAAACTTGTAGTTATTTTCAATGTATTTAATATGTGTAGTTAGGTTTAATCATAATTATTGTTAATCAAACATTTATTGACTGTTGGTAGATAGGATAACATAAAGCCTATTGCAGTAGCTATAATAAGAGCAACTTTGTTGGCAAGTGGAAAGAGTTGCAATGCCCCTATGCCCCATTTGTAGGATTAAAATCCCAGCTAGCCCCCGTCAGTCAAGGTGTGCATCAGGGTCCTGTGCTTGGACCCATTCTCTTCAATATCTACGTTACCCCTGGGACACATCATTCGACAACATGGTCTTAATTTCCACTCCTATGCAGATGACACTCAGATTTACATCAAAACCAAACTCAACTCACACCTCCCCCTGCATCTCTAATCAGCTGTCTTCAAGATATCAAAAACTGGATGACCTCTAATCTGCTCAAAGAGTAATAAAACAGTCATGGTGGTGGCTCCCAAGGCATTTTTAAAGAAAGTTGGTGACATTTTCTTGTCTGTTGACAGCTGTTCCATCTGCCTATCCTCTGAGGTACATAACCTTGAAGTTATCTTTGACCCTACTCTCTCCTTCGAGCCCCACATCAGAGAGACGCTAATACATGCTTTTGTAACACCACGTTTGGACTACTGCAATGGAGTCCTGACAGGGGTGTCAGACAAAGCCTTAGCCAGGCTTCAGCATGTTCAGAGCTCAGCTGCAAGAGTCCTCACACACCCCAAACCCAGGGAACACATCGCTTCTACACTGCAACACCTCCATTGGCTCCCTAATTCCGCATTCAATACAAGATCATGCTTCTTACCTACAAGGCCCTTCATGGTCTTGCACCCTCTTACTTTTCCAACCTCATTCACTCACACACTTCATTGCGTAGTCTCCGCTCTTCAAACTCAGGTCTGCTCACTGTCCCAAAATCAAGACACTGTACTATGGGGGACCGGGCTTTCAGTTGCTGCCCCAAAACTGCCCCTGCTGAAACCTGCAACTCAGACTCTTTAATCATTTTTAAAAATAGACTAAAGACTGATCCATTCAGGCTAGCTTTTCCTGTGGTTTAGTCAGGTTTTAATTTAGCTCTAGTTTTATTATGTAATTAATGCTTTTTGTTGAACTATGTTGTACAGTGTCCTTGGGTATCTTGAAAGGCGCTTGGAAATGTAATTTATTATTATTATTATTATTATTATTATGTGATTGTGTTAGACTTATTGTACGTTGGAAACGTCATACATAGGCAAACGCATACTGTACAGTATCTTATACAGACTGAATTTTTAATTAATCAACAGTTTCCCATAAGCAACAACATTTATTCTTAAATACATATACATTAAAAAAAAAGAAACAAAAGTGAATATCACATTTTTTTATTTGTGCTAACATTATAATACAGTCCTTACCCCAAGTGAAGGAGTTTAAGTACCTCGGGGTCTTGTTCGCGAGTGAGAGGACATTGGAACGGGAGATTGGCCAGAGAATCGAAGCAGCGGGAGAGGTATTGCAATCATTTTACCGCACCGTTGTGACGAAAAGAGAGCTGAGCCGGAAGGAAAAGCTCTCGATCTTCTAGGCAATTTTCATTCCTACCCTCACCTATGGTCATGAAGGGTGGGTCATGACCGAAAGAACAAGATCACCGGTACAAGCGGCCGAAATGGGTTTTCTCAGAAAGGTGGCTGGCATCTTCCTTAGAGACCCAGGATTAGGTGAAGAGATTATATCTCCAAACTGGCCTGGGAACGTCTCGGGATCCCCCAGTCAGAGCTTGCTGATGTTGCTCAGGAAAGGGAAGTTTGGGGTCCCTTGCTGAAGCTGCTGCCCCTGCAACCCGACTCCGGATAAGCGGGAGAAGATGGATGGATGGATGGATTATAATACACATAGGGATAAATTGTGGATGCTATAGATTTCATTGCATAGCTTGGAATGGCATGTGAGTGGACTCAAAGTGCATTGTTAGAGGTGCTGTAATTTCCAAATTCAGTCATCAGGAACCATGTGAAGTATTATAGCCTACACTCATGCAGTCAACCATATTTTCCCACTGACTAGAGAGCATAGCTAAAATCCACAAGTTCATGTTGGAAAGTTTTTATATACTGAAAATAATTTAGTAACAACAGAATTAAAGAGATATTTGGGAACATTGAGAACAACCCATCTATTGCTATTTTTAAGAACTGTACTGTATAATGAAACCGATGCATCAGCAGGATAAAGTACAAGTTATATATCAACAGCAGAAGCAAGCAGGAGTTTAACAATAGGTATACCAATATGATTTTCAGTGGGGATATATTTGTTCTTATTAAATTCATATACATATAGTTTGTTCCGGTAAGTAGTTGGACATTGATTGAATCCAGCACCATACCAGACAAAAATGAAGCTTCCAAACACACATAGGTGGAATACAGTGGGACAAAACCAATAAATATGGAGAGGTCTAGCTTTTTGTACAGCACTATAATAACTAGCAATTAAATACACAAGTGGTTCAGTAAAAATGAACTTTGTGTAACACAAATGAAAATAACTCCTGAGATGAATGTCAAATATTACTGTATAATACAAATTAATATTGAATAAGCAGGACATCACATAGACAAATAAGCAGAAATATATGTGGTACTGCCAGTGACAAACAGAGTAAATCATTTAAAAAACCAAACCCCAACCCAGCAGTTAAAACATCTTGATAAGGCATTCCTCGTCATCATGCTGTAAACAATACAAACATTACACAAAGTGACTGGATGATAATTGATAAACCAAAACAAACCTTAACAACAGTATTCAAACCTGTAACTCTGGGTAAGTGAATAAGTGCCAAGTGAATTTTGACAGCCTATGCCTAATATGCATCAGTTTATTAAAAAAAAGAGAAAAGGATTCCTTTTTATTTATTTATTATTCCACACTGTGTAAAAGAGATGTAAGAGTATTAATAAAACACTGACAGCATCTCTCCTCGTTTTCCCAAGAAGCACTGGTACATCTGTGACACTAACGTCTTGACAAAAGCGCACTCAGTATTCGGGAGCGTCCTTGAGGGATGTACAGTGGCTGCTTGAGGCACTTCAACACCATAAAATGGGGCCGTGAGCTAGACGGGAGAATTCAAACGCCAGGCGACTGACAGCAAGACTGAGGGAGTCCGTCCAGTGCTGTTTGACTCAGTAACCAGGGCAACCAGTGGAGTTTTCAGTACAAACATCCTTCCATCCTGACCATCAGCTCTGTGTTACAATACCACTGTACCCTTCCTCTCCACCCCTCACACCTCCGAGCTGTGGGGGCAGTCCTGCATGCGGACCACCAGCATGGGTTGGGCGCTCAGCGAGCCCCTCACCACCCCCTCCGCCCCCCCGCCCGTCTTCCCTGGCCTGTGCCTGAGCACCAGCAGGAGGCCCACGGCCGCCACCAGCACGGTCAGCAGGACCCCCGCCAGAGCCCCCACTGTGGTCGCCGCGGCGACCCCCTTGCCTCCGTCCCCTCCCTCCCCACCTCCCCTCCCCTCCGCGCTCATCTCCCGGGGTTCCGGGCCGCCCGCCCCTCCGCGGCGGTCCAGGGCGATGTGCGCAATGTTGGTGCCGCGCCCGCTGTCCGCGCCCACGTCCCCGCTGGCCTCCGGGGCCGTGTCGCCCGCTGACCTTCGCGGGCGACGAACTTTAGCTTCAGAGGAGATGGAGGTCATGGCCGGGTGGTTGCCGGTGGCAACGAGCGCGTGACGCTCCGGGCTGCGCTTGCCGATGCCTCTGCTGGCGCTCTCTCGGGAGCGCACGGTGTAAATGGTGTGGATGTACCACTCACGACCCACAGCCACCTGGGAACATCAAAGACAGAAAGCTTGCTAACTCCCTCAGAAGCTCCGGCACGCACATTGAAACGCATTGTGAAGCCAAGCGTTGCTGCTGTGAGCGGTGGTTCGCCACTTTGTTTATGTTTCTATTTACAGAGTCAGGGTTGTGTGTAAGTACAGTATTATGTTTTTAACACGCACAGAGGATGGTAAGCTAGCGAAATACGAGGAGATTGGTGAATTTGACTAAATGTGCATTAGCTTACCATTAGCTTGCAGAATCTGACTATAAGCACACAGCAGCTGGCCAGTGGTCATGTAACTGATTGGTGATCTGTTTCATGTGTTGCTTGACTCCACAGTTTTCTTCACAGTGACCTGAAGTGCTGCCATCAGCAGCTAAACTGATCTCTTCCTGTCTAGTCTGTCCACAGCCCTTGGGCCAATAGCTTATTTACCTCCACATTACTGCACTGTCCTGCTAAAGAACCCCCCATTACAAAATTACAGTATAATAGAATTATAAATGTTTTATTATTATAATAATACAATATGTGTTAATGAAGCCAACCTGGAACATGGCTGTAGAATCCAGCCTGAAGCCATCTGATCCTGGCTGTCTGGTGAGGGACATTGCAGAGGGGTCGTCTATGGCTAGAACAGCGTTAAAAGCAACATCTCCAAACAGCCGTGCCTGGGTCTCTGGCTGGGCTTTGTCCTGTCGAAGAGAAAAAGAAAAGCCTTGTTACCATCCTTTGCTTGTAATGTATTATGTAGCTCCTGAATCTTTCGACAGTGGCGCGTGCATACTTTAGCAACAAAACACTTACAAGAACCTTGAACCTGTAGAGCAGAGACGGAGCGTCAGCAAGGCAGCCGAACTCAAACTTGGTGGGGTTGTACTTGGGCACGTACCCATCGGACCCAGTGCAGAGGAAAACCTTCTCAATATTACAGAAGAAGGAGTCACCCAGGTTCTGCACGGGATCAACCATGACGCGGCCATAGATGGTGTCGCCTGGCATAGAGATGAGATGCTTCAGTGACAGATAGACCTTGTGGTGCAACGGTATTACGTCTGATTCCAGATCAGTAGGTGACATGTTTAAATTAACAACAGCCCATAATATGGATGGTCTAGTGGATTCCAAGGCAAATTCCCAGCTCCTCTAACCAAGATGGGCACAATGTTTTAAGATTATTATACACTGTGGGGACATCAAGTCTTGGAATAATGCACAGCCAAGTTCTACCACAAAAGAAAAAAACAAAATCTTAACATTTTAATATTAAAACTCTTGGGAGATGAATAATTGAGCATTACAGTAAGATATCAATATTAATTCACAAGATGGAAGATGGCTGTGCAGTAAAAGGTGAAGATGAAAAAGATTGTAAAAGTGCAATACATAACGTTATGACATGATGTGTGACTCAAATTGCAGACTTTATGAAAACAGCAGGAGGAAGACTTTGACTGTGTTGGAGGACTTACCCTCAGAAAACGCTGTATCACTCTCCTGGCCAAAGCCCATGGAGCCATCAGAGAGCCACAAGCTCCTCTTCGACAGCAGGAACATCTGAGTGTTCAGGCTAAACTCCACGGCAACCGGGTCACTGACCTGGAGAAGGGGGGGGGGGGACAGAGATATAGGGGAGGTACAAGATCAACCATCTATTGTACAGGTGAAATACATACAATATACCAGACCTGCATTGTTCCCTTGCTGCTCAGGGCCTTCCTTTCCTCTGTCTGTATGTCTTTCTTTGCTTACGTCCTTCCTTATCCCTGTCCTTTTCTCGTATCTATCTATCAATCAATCCATCCATCCATCCATCCATCCATCCATCCTGTAAATCAAATACATAACATTTACATTTCTAGCCTACAGTAATTTCATGTTCAATGTCACATTTGTTTTTTTTACAGTTACAGTTTTTAGCAAATGCTTTTATCCAAAGCGACTTACAATTATATATTTACATTTTCAAAAAAGTCAGTGGAGGACCTCTAAGTGAACACATCCGTCTCTGGTTGTTCACAATGGATCTTTTCAACATGGATTCAATGTGGATTTTCAATGAAATCCAGTGTTGCTGTAATACTTTTAACTGTAAGTTGTTTAGCATAAAAGCTGCTAAATGACCTGCAGCAGCCAGGACTGCAGAGTCACTACACATCTTCTCCAAGGGACGTATAAGGGCCTCTTCAGAACCCACCTTGGTACCTCTTTACCTCATAGCATTCCTTCCAACACCCCCAGAATGATTCGGTATCTCCTCCCTGCTCATATGCATCTATGATTAGGACCAGCTCTTACTTGCTGGAAGCGGATGTCCAGGGCAAAGGTGACTGGCTCTCTGGGGTTGCAGACGGTGGGGACACTGTACTCCATGTTCTGAGCCGTGGTACATGGGATGAGCTTCACTGTGTATGTTCCAGAATAGTCTCTCACCTGCACAAGGAGCACAGAGATAATGAAGTTTTCAATATACCTACACTGTTTTAAGGGCTTGCCACAAGGGGGCAGTGTGAAGGCTCTAGCATTCTTTAAAGCCCTGTCTGTCTTGAAACATGTCAGACTGCTTGTTTATGGGGTCAGGCGGTTGTACTCACAGCAAAGTCAGACGTAAAGGTCCACTGCTGGACAGGCTGGGCATAGGTGGGCTCGCTCCTCACCAGACTGAGGTTAAAGGTCAGCCCAGGGTGGTCCCCACACATCACCATAGAAAACAGTGCGGTCGCTGGTTATAAAGGGATAGGGAGGATTATACACATATTATACCCAGACTTAAAATGTATAGCGTACAAATATGGTCTGTTTGGATCCACAGCTTGTGTGGAGGTGAATGTGAATAGTAAAGGGGGTGTGGTGTCTGTCTCACCGCCCCTTTGGGTCGGCCCATTGGCGTGAGACTCCATAAACAGACCCCTGAAACGGACTTTGGTGCGGAAGTTTACGACAAGCCGCCCCTGCTCATTGATGTGCATGCTGGTGGGGTACAGTGCACCTGGAAAAACACACGCACACACACATATCCACACACACACACGCACGCACCGCAGCATATATAAATACATTGAGACAGACAGACAGACAGACAGACAGACAGACATAGTGGCTCAAGCTAAGTGCGTTTGACTGAAGCCCCAGGCTAAAGCAGCCTGCCCACCTTGCAGCTCGGCCTGGGGCGGGCTGCCTATGCCGTCCCTCCACAAGATGGCCGTGTCGTACACAAAGGTGAGCCGCAGCTCCGACTGCAGGTCAAAGTGCTGCCAGCCTCCAGAGCCCACAGGTGAGTGGAAGACATAGGACACATGGAGCGGCACGCGAAGCGTCACATAGGACTGGACCAGGTTCAGCACCTGTCACCATTAGATAAGATGGGAGATAAGGTAGGAGGGGGTAAGGTACAGCAAGAAGAGATGAGATAAAATAAGATACATTAAGACCAGATGAAATGAGATGGTATGAGATCAAATATACTGAGATAAAATTTGATAATTTAAGTTAAGGTAAGGGGTAAATTGAACTGTCAAACATTTGACATACGACCCCAAAAATAAGTTAGTTCATCCCTCCATACTTATGCACAATATATCAAGACAAAATTCTAAATATAAATATACAGTATATATACAGTACTTATCACTATATCTCAACATCCTAAAGGTTTCTGGGAATTCCTTAGGGCAGTCCAACTCTCACTTTGACAACCATTGCGTTCTCAAAAAACATCTTGCATATGTCAACAGTTGTGACTGACATGTTGTTTTCAGAGGCCTCTGGAAACAAATTGATTGTGTGCCTATGTGAATTGCTACCTTCCTTTATCAAACAGAACAGATTTAGCCTCCTAGGTGAATTCATTTTCAGTGAATGAAGGTAATTGTATTGCCTGTATCTCTGTAGTGCACACTGGCTGTTTATTCCCATCACTCAATATGTGAAGCTGAAGCTAACAAGAACTTTTAGCTTGTCTACAGTCAATTATTGTCCACACAAAGTCTTATTGTACTACAAGGACTCTGTCTAGGTCACATTTAATGGTTATGCCCTTTAAAGTTTTGAAAGGTTAGAAGCATTTTAAACATTTAGCCCCTTTAAATATCATTAAGTAAAATATACATGTTCAAACTCCCTTGAAAATATATAAAATACATTTGAACTATTACTAATGTTACATGTCTTACTCTGCACACAGAAACTATCTAACCTAACCTTTCCAAATAAGAACATACATCCTCTAGGTGTCTCTGTTCATCCATCTTTCCTTATTTGGACACTTGTAACTCTTGAGCGATTTTGGCTATGTGCCCAGACAAAGAGTTGATGAAGCCAGAATTTGTCAAAGAAAAATCCCATGCATTATCGGTGTTTGACTTCAATTCACAACGTTTGGCTATTTGCATAGTGAATTATCGTCGCAAGCACTGGCCTGGAGAGTATCTCTTCCTGGCAAAAGAAAATAAGAATAAAAATTGGCAGGAAAAGTATATGTAAAATAAAGTTATGAGTTATATATTTTCTCACTATGCTCGACATTCACAGGTACCTTCCAACCAAGAGTGATTCTTAATACTGGACATTACATTTGTTTTCTTATCAGGATATTTAACATTTTGTTGTTACTGTTATTCTTGTTAATAAACAAAAAAAAAACATGCTAGATGTTTGGCATGAAATTGTTTTCTAGAATTTATTGTATGACTGCAAACAAAAGTATTTATCATAAGACCTGCTCAACAACAAGCAAAAGCAAAACTTCAATATGACAAGCATAAGCATCAGCTTTGTAAATTACTTTATATACTTGACATTCTTTAGTTCTTGTTTAGAATATGTCAACTAAGAACCTTTTAGTTGAGGAGCCCAGTTTAATCACATTAAGTGCTAAATATGCCTTGGACAATTGAACATGGACATTGTCATGTGTGATGGCTACAGTGTCCAGACACCAAAAAGACAATGAGTTATTAATAATGACAGAATAAAGTGAGTTAGATTCCTGAGAATGGCTGTATGTATACCCTTCGGTTGAACAAGATACTGTAAGGTACCTAACCCCTTACATCATAGTGTGTCAAATTTCCTGAAAACTACAAAATGGGCAGTGTAAAACTCAGTGGTCACCCATCGCACGCACGCACACGCACGCGCACACGCACGCACACGCACACGCATTCACAACTAGTCAGCAGTCTGATCAGCAACAAGAAGCTTTCAGATCAAAGTGCGAGAGCACAACAGATCACTGCAGGACAGTGTCAAGGGAGCAGAAGTCTGTCTCCAGGACAACACTGCAGCTCTGCTCCACTTAAAGTTGGACACAAACAACACTGATGCAAGACACATCACATCGTTAAGGGTGACAGTGACAAGTGACTAATGTCAAACAGTAACAACATTACTGGACTGATACTACAACTGTATGAGTGAGTGTGAAACCACATCAACACTCTTAAAGCACAGGATCACTGTTTATGGTGGAATGTACAATTTAATTAGCAATTAGCGTGAGGATATAGAAGCAGATTCTTAAAATGAATTGACTACAGTGCTTTGTGTTATAGCGTTGCAGTACTGGCAGTCTGCATGTCTGAATATCTATGGCATATTTCGCCACAGCCACAAATTGTTGTAGAAGGATTTCTGATGCAAGGTGATGTATCACATCATGAAATCCCGATCTCTGCTTGGAAATACCTAAGCAGAAACAATATTTTCATTTAGAGTAGAGAAACTGGTATGTTCACCAAAATAACAAGTGCATTACCTTTAAACCTCCATGGCTGCATTTGGTATGATAAATATTAAGCATTTAAAGTGGTCTTCTTAAGGGAATGGCAACAATTAGCATAACAAGAAACCCATTTTATCCTACCAATACCCACATAAATAATGGTGAAAAACTACAGCACAGGTGTTATGTCTGACAAATCTATTCCTCAAAACATTTCTGCAATAGAGTGAGAAAAATGTCCACTAAAAGTTAAAAGGATGGGAGAGCAACTAGCAGTTGCCGAAATGTCAAGTTTTCCTATGCAGCTTTAACGTCTAACATTAGATCGAAAATGCATACAGAAAAATCGGTCTCAAAGTTACCGAGGAGTCTCTAGCATTCTGCTTGACATTGACAGCGCAATCGTCAACTGACACAATCATAAGTGAATTGATTCTATTCTCACAGGTTTTTCCTCTGTGCTTTTAACGCACCTCACTGATAATAGCAGCGGTGAAAGATGGGCCTGAGCATTTGACAGGTTGCTGTGTGTGTGTGTGTGTGTGTGGTGGTGGTGGGGGGGGGTTTGTAAAAGCACAGAGCTTTTTGACTGACATGCATGGCAGGTAAATACGCACACAAAGGTTAGTGAGAACGGGACAAAATGATCTGGTGCCGTTCTGTCTGTGAAACATGTTGGTCAAAAGGCTACACACACGCACACAGGGTATATAGTTGTACACACAACCGGTGGAATGTCTTTATAAATGGTAGAAACACATACAGACAATAACACACACACGCACACACACGCACACACACACACGCACACACGTGCACACACACACGCACACAGGGTATACACGTACACGCACATGCACACACACAAGGTACACATTTGTACACACAACCAGTGGAGTGTCTTTATAAATGGCAGAAACACACCTGCCCATCGGTCCCTATGGTGCCTCCACAGTCAGTGAGCAGCTCAGACATGTGGTAGTAACTGGTGAACTCCCAGAGGCATGCGTCCAGGTTGAGGTTCCTGTAGAACCGCAGCGTTCGGTTCCCTCTCATGGCGTCGCTGTACTGGTACGGCACCGCTCCGTCGCCATTCTCTGAGCTCTGTGTTGCCGCGGTGATGAAGCCGTGACCTGTGGTGACCTCGCTGTGGTCCAGCAGGTTGGAGCAGCGGTGGTTTCCAACGCGGGTCCCGTCTGGACTCAGGGTGAGCTCGAAGTTGGTGAGAGGGCGTGTGGAAATGACCGGCAGCATGCCTGCAAGACAGAGAGCACTGATTGGTCCAATCTGCGTCCAGGCGGCTCAGACACGAAAGGTGAATTCAGCATAGTGTCACGTAAAGCTTAACAATGTGACGCGTCGGTGGACTGAACACAGCTAAACCATCTGTTTATTAAACAGGTTCTGTGGTCGTCTCCCACCTGGAAGGTTGTGGGTTGTGGGTTCAATCCCCATCAAGCCTGGTCTACCTGTAATCATCCTCTAGCAACATGCCTAACCCCTACCTGTAACTGTACTAGCTGCAGGTCTTTTTGGATAAAACTGTCTGCTAGATGACATGTTATACAAACTTGTTATTATACACATTTATATTACTAACATACATTTGTCCAAGCTGTAGTCTGTGACACAATTGGCCCAACATGCGTCAGTTCATGACACAATTAATGTTGTTTCCACACAATATTACTATCACTTTTACATAGTTGGTTTCCAAAATGCACAAATTTGACCCTCAAGACAAACATTTTGTGTGGTTTACAGTTAAGAGAAAGTGATTTACAAAAAATAAAAAAAAGATTTCACATTGTCTATTCAGGTAGATATTAAAAATAAAAAGTAATGCAGTTTTTGTAATGCCATGAGCCATCAGCTTTTAGTATTTAGGGAGTCATTGTGCTATGATTGACTATCTGTTCCTCTCTGAAAGAAAACTTGGTAGTGTTTTGACAGAATGATGTGATGTTGAGTTGGGTTTGCAGCATTTTGATAGAGTCAGTGTATGTACAGTAGATAAAGTTTTTTAGAGTTAGTGTTAAATTAACAAGATATGTTTTTGATGTGTTAACAAGATATGTTCATTTAGTATTTGGCTAATTTTGTAAAGTAGATGTGTTGCTGTGTTAAGAGTTTAAAAAAGTGGTTAGCGAGAAACAATCTGTATTATTAAAATAATTGAAAACTATAGGGGCTGTATTTTAAATAGGATAAACAAAAAATCACCTGTCATACCCATGAAAAGCAGTGAATGTAGTTGAGAGTGAATCAATAACATAGCTCAGTTCAAAAAGTTCACTGAATGTAAACAGCTCTATCTTGAAAAGCTGCCATCTTCTGATTGGTTGTTCTGATTAGTTGAAGGTAGTCACCTGCCAATGATTAGACACCTCATGGAGGACCCACATCGAATTTAAATTGAGAATTTCCAGAGGCTCTTTCTGCAAATCCGAATAAAATGTTGAGCATTAGGCCTCACGAGGCTAGCACGCATTCACAATGCCAACAGGTCACGGTGTTGCTGTAAAGTGGCAGCGTGAAGGATCATGTGGGATATACATTTGCCCATAAGTAATGCATGTTATACACACGGTAATACAACCTTTGCAGAATTAGCGTGGATCTGAGGCTCACAGTAAGACAAAACACACACACATGCACACACACGCACACAGACCTCAAATGCCCACATCCCATTACTGTGGCGCTCGCATCTGCAACTGTCACATCACGGTGTGTTAGACTGTCCATGATTGGAGAGAGGGAAAAGGGAGGGAAAAATTAGTTGAGAAGGAGCTCGGTGGGAAGGCAGACGAGGAGAAAATAGGGAGAGAGCCATGTTGAAGATGAAGGGGAAGGCACCTGATGAAAAGGTCAAGGAGGTAATGCTAAGCAGCAGCCATGCTGGAGCCTTAACTCAAGAGGGATGGGGATCCTCTACTCGGTCACGCTCCTGTGGGCTGCCTATTTAATGCCCCCCCCCCCCCCTTCCCCCTTCCCCTAACTCACCATCCATGTGGGGCATGGTGACAGTCAGCATGATGAGGTTGGGGTGCTGGGGGTCACCGATGCCTGTGTAACGCAGCTTGGCGGAGAAGGGCTCAGCACCCACAGTGCCCATCTTGCGAGGCTGGCACATTCCTTGGGATGGAGAGAGAGACAGACAGACAGGCAGCTGAGGTGAGAGAGGGCCAAGGAGGTGCATATTACACAGTAATATGCACCTCCTCACACAGTGTGTTCTACATACACCCTGCTGTTGGACAGAAATGCCATTTGAAACGGTGGATTGGGAAACTAAACTAAAATAAATAAAGTAAGAGATTGATACTCAGAGAGTTCTACAGAAAAAAGAACAGCGTTCTAATATAAAACCAGAAACTCATTATGTGCGTACTTACAGAAAGAATATAATGTACTTCAATGTGAAACTAGATGTTAATTATGTAGTCAATGTCAGTCCATGTCACATGTACTTAGTTATGTACTTAGAGTTGTGAAAAAGGGTATTTTTGTTGATGACCTGATTTATTTCTTAAATCAACACCCCGACGTGAGGATAATAAGGTCATTTATTGAAAATAAATCTTGGTCAAGAGAAGCTGAGTGTTTTTTCCATTTACTTTATTAGAAAAATGATCAACTATGAATGTTTTGTTTATTCTGAGACACTTCTGCTTTTTCTGGAACAAGAAATGCCTCTGAAAGATAGTCAGTGATAGTAAGATAATACTTTTTGTCAAATTCAGCAAATATCTCCTCATGGTCTGCCAGCTGTCCATTCTTTGTATGTGCTGAAAAACTCAAACGTTGGTTCTACACAGCCTTGGTTATCACAAAGTTGTGCAGACCGCACCACGAAACAATAGCCCAGCCTTGGCAATGTGTTTCCAATGTGGGGCAGAGCTTCTGAGGGAGCACCCTATGGCATTGGAGGGAGAGGTGTTCTTGTTGTGTTCAAACATCAATAAGCATTCTCAAGAAGAACTAATGCCACATTTAAGCAACCTCTACACAACTCCTACACAGTTAGATGTCCACCACAGGGTGTAAGAAATAGGGATGGCACGATACAGTTTTGTCAGTCTCGATACCGATACCGGTACTTTTGGTATCGGACGATACCGAGTACCAATCCGATTACAGTGTTAAATTAAGTTTTAAGTAAATTGCAAAGTAAATGAGGACTTATTTTAGGACTTAGATGCATTTTATAAACCTGCTACTGATAGTTTGGCCTGGGTAGGTTAGACATGGCTGATGCTTGACAGTAGTCCTACGTGTGTAAATTAATCATTATGGATCAGCCCCATCGATTGGTTACAACTGTCCCATTGTCACCGATACCGATCCAGCTATTTAAGTCAGTATCGGACCGATTTACAATCTCAGTATCGTATCGGTGCCATCCCTAGTTAGGAAAATCTAAGAGGAACCACTTCCTCTCT
This sequence comes from Forbesichthys agassizii, assembly GCA_026546735.1. Lineage (NCBI taxonomy): Eukaryota > Metazoa > Chordata > Actinopteri > Percopsiformes > Amblyopsidae > Forbesichthys > Forbesichthys agassizii. The sequence goes on along the minus strand of JAODLL010000006.1, from coordinate 1,090,016 downwards.
ACCCACCATTCTCCTGGCTTATGGAGACAATGGGACTGCTGAGCTCCAGGCCTTCGTCCCCGTTGGAGTTCACCGCCCGGGCAGAGCACTGCACCCTGGAGCCTGCCTGGAAGTACACCGAGTCCAGGGCGATGGCCTTGGAGGAGGTGAAGAAGGTGTCGAAGTCCACCTCCCTCATTGGGAAAGTGACGCCGTCGAGGCCTGCCGGCGCACTGACTAGCCAGCGGTAGCGGGTCAGGGTGTCGTTGATGTGCTCGCTGACGCAGATGGATCCCGTCTTGTGGTAGTCGGCGTATTTAGAGTTGCAAGCCTGCCGGGGAAGAAGAGGAGGAGGGGGGTAGGGGGGCGGGGGGTAAGGGAAGGCGAGGTTGTCACTGAAAGTACACAGAGATTGCGAATGCCAAAACAATACTTGAGCTTGTCACTTTGCCCCTGTGTGTGCGAGCAGCTCTCAGTTTATATGTGTCTCTTGTGAGGTTTCATGTAAACACCTAGACAACCGGTGACGCACCCTCTACTGTGACAAGACTGCTTCGTTTCCCTGGGAACCTGTTCTACTCACTGCAGGCAAGAAAACCAACCTTCGAAACACGCAGACATGCCTTAACGCACAAGCAAACACTCACATAGGCACACACAAACACACACAAATGGGTGCACACAGTTTCGCCTGAGAAGCAAAAGACTTAGCACATCAGGAAAATCAATTTATGCATCTCAGGGAGCCATAGCCATTCATGTGCGTATGAAAGGAACAAGAACCCGGAGTGATAATGCTCAAGTGAGTTATGGTATAACGCGTGTCTGTCTGTCTGTCTGTCTGTCTGCAAGGTTGGCTGTGTCCCGGAGGTTCATCTAAGGCCGGAAGCAAAGAAACACGACAGGCTTTGTTTTATAGGCTTTGTTCACCTTTAGTTCAGACAAGTACAGAATTGACTACCCCACTAATGCAGTTAACAAAAGCAACATTCAGAATAGAAAGAGAGATAGATGGTGTTTCGTATCTTTACCAAAGTGTAAAATGGTAGGGTGAAGCTAAAGGTTCACAAAGCATTACTTCACAGAGGAAATATCACTTTGTGAAATATTATGTATATAAATGTTTTACACCACATGAACACTCATGTGAGATGGAATTTCAAAAGTTCTTCGTAGTTAGAGAACAATATATGGTTAGCAATGGCACAGCTGGTTCTATCCCAGTAGGGCTCAGTATAAAGCCCAAGAATCACCCTTTTTGGGGGAATGGGGGGGGGAGAAAACGGTTTAGTACTATAGATCTTACAGTAACAAAAACCTTAGTTAAAAAAACACTCATGTCCACTTCTGACTATGGACAATCCCTTTATCTTGCTTTAGGTTAACATGAATGACCATGGACCTCATATAATTCCTTTATCTTGCTTTAGGTTAACATGAATGACCATGGACCTCATATAATCCCTTTATCTTGCTTTAGGTGAATGTCATGAATGACCATGGACCTCATATAATCCCTTTCCCTGCTTTAGGTGAATGTCATGAATGACGTACTGTGACACAGACAACCGGGTACCCGGCAGGCGGGTACAGATTGTCTGGCATTCTCGCCGCGTCATCGTAGTGGAGCAGCGACACCACTTGAGGCAGGGAGGGGAAGGTGACGTCCGCCATGCTGTTGGTCTCCTCTATGTAGACAATCACCTTGGTGACCTGCAGGATCAATTGGATTGGTGAGTTGTTAAAACAGGTGGCGGCACCATATGGTCACAAGATGCAACTGCATGCATTTCTTTTATATAATTAAATATACTTTTTTTTTTTTACCACTTTGCCCCAAAATTCACAACCTTGTGTTACGCCGTGTCGTGGTGAGGCGACTGCAAACGTTACACCTTGGTGTCATTTTCACAACTCTAGATACTAAAATCAGAACTGGTGCAACAAAATGCAAATTTTTCACAACTCTAACTCGTTTTCCAATTGCTTATATACAATACACATAAACCTTAGGCCATGGATGACACATACAATAATATCACAGCAGACCAGTGTCAGGCCTGGATTCACATACCAAGATGCTACAGTATTGGCTAATGAAAACCACTAATGTGGCAGAAGCTGTGGCTGCATAATTTACAAGTTGATTGAAATCTAGAAGAATAGTAATAAATACTTTGTTGTGCTTTTTACAGTTAGCCAGTTGAGGAATACTATGCACTTGATGGTAATTATTTTTGCTTTGATTGAAAAAAAAGAAAAGAAAGAAATGTATGTATTTTATTTCCTAAAAATATTTTTTAATTGTAATCAATGATTCCAATGTCTCTGTTTGTAGTATTTGCTCTACTAGTCCTTTTACAGTGGTGAATTTATGTGTAGTACTATAATGAAACCTGTAGTACATATTTTGTACTACAATATTTAATGATTGTACAAACAGCTACACAATGATCCAATTGGCACATTGTGTCTGTTATCTAAACTAATGTTCCTGTGGTATTTAACAAAAGTTGTAATTTGAATCAATGATCCTGCAAGTGCACAGTTTCTTTAAAGGTATGATAGTACAATCCTATGTTTTAAACATAGTGTCAGGATACGGTCGAGGGAGGCGGACCCAATTGCGGGAAGGAGAGGCAGTGGACAGGGAAAGTAAATAATACAG
>JAODLL010000006.1:1056210-1087269 GCA_026546735.1 Forbesichthys agassizii | reverse complement strand
ACACACACACACACTCACTCACACACACACACACACACACACACACACACACACACACACACACACACACACACACATGCACACGCCCACGCAAATACAAGTTCCTTCGGACCATGTTTTACAGTAATGCATGAGAGGCTTGCTGTTATCTGGTATCCAAGTATATAGAGTTGTTACTGTTGTATGTGGTCAGAGATAACCAGGTGTTCCGCACAAAGAGATTGTTGTCGGGGCCCAAACTTTCATGTGTACCCCTAAGACATGCTATAAATGTTTCTCCCAGGATGCAGAGGACTCACACAATAACACACAAACAGGTTTGCACAAACCTACACCCACACACATACAAGTATGCATGCACAAAAGACTGCCACACACACATTTTAGTACAATACAGCCATACAACACAGAGAAAACCTATCACTGATACTCCGTGGTCTGCTACTGTAACATTCTACTGCAACACATGAGAAATATGATAAAAGTGTATTGGCTATCAATCACATCTGCAGAGAGAAAAATACTGTTGCTCAACGATGAAATGGGCAATTCACGCCAAACTGGCCCACTGTAAAATACATAATGTACTGACGTTACAACAACTCATGGCAAATCTGTTTTTTTATTGTTTTACTATTGATATGGAATGTATACTGTGGCATAACATGTTTGTAATATACCTACTGAATATCTGCAAAAATGCAATAACAAAATCAACTTGGTCAAAATTATTCTCCACTGTTTTACTTGGTATTCTAAAAATGTTAAACCTAACAGAATTAAAAAATCTGTGAAATTACTTAACTGTAATGTCTTAACCAGGATACTGAAAGTAGGACTAGAAATGCACTTTTACAGCAATAAAAAATGTTTCATTGACAGACAGACTAACCAATGAATGATGTCTCTCCCATATAGCCTCTGCGCATGAGCACCACCTCCAGTAAAGTGTCGTCCTCATCCACCACGTAGTACTCCTTCTCTAAGGAGATCCAGGCCCAATCCAGGCGAAACTGCTGGCCCTTCAGCTTGTTTCCACCTGCACACAATAGAATGGAACACAAATTAATGGCCATTGAAGCATACATTCAGAATCAATTTCACCAACAACACCCCCACCCCCTAATCCCATCCACCCTCCACGCACAAAATAAAGTCTGAATCAGTGATTCAGATTTAAAAAAAAACACCCTTTCACAGAAGTGCCAGATGTGCTTTTCTGCAAGTTTTTAATGATGTTAAACATGGATTTTATTACAACATAGATTTTTTTTCAATAACCAGCAGTATTTTGTACACTGGACTAACTCCTTTATTAATTAAAACATGCCCTACAGGTAAAGTAAATTTGTGCTTTGTGCTTAGACCGTGCGCTTAGGTCATTAAAATATGGGACTATTACTTAATTTCTAGTATTTCTGTGTAGGTGTGGATTGGTGTCTATTTGTTTATTTAAGTCAACTACCCATGCTCACAGTTAACGTTCAATTATAAACCTAGAGGTAAGTATGGAGGATGAATGAATTTCAAATGAAATTCAATGAAATTCAGAGGGAAATTTAATCTGTAATGTGGAAAAAAAAACTAAAATAAAATAAAATATTGTCAGCATGCAGTTTAAGATAGCTGATGCAGAATATCAATAGATACTTAGATATCAGATAGATAACAGGCAGACATGAGGGACATTTCTTTGTTGCGCTAAATTGCCCATGTGCTTCAGGAGAAAAGGAGGTAAAGATGCAGGCACAAAGAGAAATAAACAGTGAGGAAACATTGTAAACCTGGCATAAGAGTCTTATACTGTAGGAGGGAGGGGTGGGCAGGGATTTGGGTCAGTGGGGGAGCTTTGTTGTTGTTGTTGCGGGATGCCACAATGCCCAACAATTCCTGGAATGTGAGCGTGTGTGAGCTGTGTGCATATCGCTATAATACATATTATTTTGTATGTCAAATAGATGGATGGCAATCTCGATCTCTCTCTTTGCATGTGTGTGTGTGTGTGTGTGTGAGGTATGTGGAAGACCATTACATTTGTTTTCCTAAAGGTCTCCCATTTGTAAAAGATTTGTACAGCAATATATTTGTTTATATATATTCTGACTCTGTGCCTTCAAGGTCTTTAAACAGCCACCCACCTTTAAACAGCAATAAGACCGTTTAAAGCACACAACCTCAGAAAGCCCTGGCTGAGCACAGCACTTCAAACCCTGCATCCAATAAGTCATGTCTTCAATCTCTCTCTTGAGACAAGCACATACATATACACACACAAACACACACTTTGAGCTATTACTTATTGCTAACACACAGATACACACAAAAGCATTATATAACAACAAACACGTTGAAAAACAAAACAAATACGCCACATATAAAGACATCCACGATATCCACAACCTCTGTTGCTGAAACAGAGCAGAGGTGAAAGGTTCACCTCTCCATGGACCATGTTCAGGTGGAGAGACAGCTAATATATATTAATTACTTCTCAAGTACCTTCCAAAAGCCTTGAATCCGCTGCACTCGAGCACGTGAACCAAACATGTAGAGTGCTGTATGGTGCACACTCAATGAATAGTGCCACATAAGCTCTGTGAGATCCTAGTATGTGTATGCCTGCTTATGGATTCAGCATGTGCGCGTTATGTGTGTGTGCATGTATACGTGACCTCATGCCAGTAAATAGCAGTGCTCAGACATATTTAACATCCTTCAAACAATTTCTTTCCAGTAGTCTTCAGAAAGGATGAAAGTCATCTCACATGTGCTGACCATAGAAAAAAACAGCTTTGAAATCCTCCTCAATAGAGATAAATTCACTTCACAGCCCTTCTCAAAGGCACTTTTTCTACACAGACACCTCTCTGAGAGTTTATTTTTAAGACCAATTGAGGATTGTTAGTCTCTGTAGTGGTATTTCAAGGATCAGGAATCCCTTATACTGTATGTGCCGTATGCTGGATTGTTGTGATGTTGAAATGTCACCACTAAAAATACAGCTATCTGACACAAAGGAAACCACTCATCGTAGATTTGCTTTTCAATACTATTCCTTCATTAATGACCTTACAGTCATCATCACATGTGTGTGTGTGTGTGTGTGTGAGAGAGAGAGAGGGAAAGAAAGAGAGAGAGAGTATGCTGATCATGTGGTACTTGAGCATACTGTATAAGGTTTATGCCATAGTCTGACTCCTATAGAGAGCCTTAGTCACGTCTGCATTATCGGACCTTAGTTTGAAAAAGAGATATATGGTAGTCAACGGCGAGAGTTTTTTTATCCTGTTTGAATTGTGTCACAAAGTACACATATGATTGTCTATTTAAAAGACAATCAAGTCAAGAATGTTGCAGTTTGTTGTAATACTATCAAGTCATATTTATTTTAGTGTGTAACCATTTAGTGAACTACAGCTTTCGTTTGGCACAATATACGTCACCAAAACAATGCTTTCTTCGGCTTGTGGGTTGTGGCGCGAGAACGTCATGACGTCGGTTACGCGTCTTATGGGTTTGTAGTCTTACTACTTACGCATTTTCAGTTTTATACTTCAACAAATGTATGTCAACCTGTGACTTTCTTAAAGTGAAAATGTTTCTGTTAAATACACAAACATCATATGTACTTCATGACACAATTCAAACAGGATCAAAATATAATTAGATTCTTGACCAATGATGTCCCATGATGCAGTGACTTTAGGTTCTCATTCTCTTCAAATGGATGCATCAATTAGCCCATCATGAGAGGGCCATAAAATAGTTTACATTGGGAAATGTGTCACTTTCTGGATTTAGTGCAACAAGTCAACTAACTAGTGATTGGGATTTGCAGAGTTTCTCCATTCTTATATCATCCGAGTGTCCTGTAGTCCTCAACTGCATACCTATCCAGATACACTACATGTGTTTCCATTTGGTGATGTTCTAGTACGCAGCAGTGTTTATTGCTTTTTAACAAGGTCGGTCAGTTAGTCAGTAAGCAAGTAGTAAGCATTTTGCTCAGAAGCTCTGGTGTAGCCATGGGTGTGGCACACCCAGAAATCAAATGCAGAAACAGAATAAATGTTTGTTGCCTTGCTAAATGGTTTGTACGAAACGTAGGCTATTATGGTTTAATAAGTAGTAAAATAGCTGAATTGTTAATTCAAAATATCTTTAGTCAGAAACAACAACATCATCCATCCAGTTAAAAAGTGTACTGTAGTTTACGCGCAACTTCGTTGACTGCCCCTGCGAGCATCACACAGGAGTAATAGTAATTGCCGGTGTCATGCACAAAAGTTGTTGTCCAATTAAAGATGATTGCTACTACAGCCGCTTTTATCTGGCTGAAACCATGTGCAAAAATAGGCCTAATCCTACCTTTATGTCAGTATTATTTCTACTCTGTGTCCTAGATTATAATTATTATTATTATTATTATTATTATCATTTTTACCATTTTAAAATGTGTGAATATAACAGAAAAAAATAAGTTTTCATACGGTGATCACTATTTATTGGACAATCACTTTTGTGCACGAGTCACGACATTTGTCATTGCAACAGCACCTTCAGCAGCTAATGCCACATCAGTTTAACTAACCTAAAAATAACCCATTTTCCTTCGTATTTTACAGAGACTTAAGTCGAATTAATAAGCTGCGCTGTTTTACCATTTGAAGATGTCAACTTGCAGGTAGGTATACTGTCTATAATGTTTCATTTTAGTCATTTGCTTTTGTATTAGTATGCTGTGTTAGTGTAGATTCTTAGAGCATTTCTCTTTTCTAAAATCTCTTCCATTTTTCACATAACAGAGGAGATCCTTTAATGAAAGGCAGGCCAGTAAGAGAAAATCGAGAATGTTTGCTAAATTCCAGCTCAAATCTAAACAATATTCCTCTGCGCTTTCCGCAGCACCGCCTCACACAACCAAACGCAATGTGAGGAAACAAGCCGTACTATGGCTTTGTTGTTGTGAGAGGTGTTCGCAACTTTGTGTATGTTCCTATTTACGGAGCCAGGGCTGTGTAGAAGAAGGTTTATTTTTTCAACACGCACAGAGAACGGTAAGCTAGCAAAGTGAGAGTGAATGAATTTGACTAAATGTGTATTAGCTTACAATTAGCTTTCAATATCTGACATTACCTTTAAGTGTCCGAATGCATTATGACATTTTTAAGGTACAACAACGGAATATTTTATAATGGTGGTATTTTTAATACCTGTGCATTTTAAGTTCAGAAACTTTTGCTCTATACAACAGTATGATGTGGGGGACCCAACCCCACACCATTACTTTGCCCTGCATTGTGACAGCTGCTACTGTATGATCTCATCCCTGTCATTCAAACCCTTTCATACATCTTTAAGGTTCTGCACTACACATCGTTTGAGTGTATTCTTAGATCCAAAGAAGTGTAGTCAGATACAACAAAATACTCCCTCTCATAGAAATGCACAACCAGCTTACGCTGGTTTGTCTTACGCAAACGGAAGCGTGTCCAAACAACAAGGCATACATTTGCCTCTGGTTTACTCTACTTACTTTAGAAGCCAAAGAAATATTCGCTTTTGAATTGACTTGTCAAATGTATTTAGTATTTTATATCTAATGTAGTTCACTGCCGCCAGATCGATCTTCGTCCTAAAACATTTATAAAAAAAATATTAAAATATTAAAAGATAAAAGGAGTTTGTTTTAGACAGTCAACCAAACATTTTCAGGTTAGTCACGATCTGGCTGTTGCTGTAAGACACGATGTAAGATACACATAGACGCACACATGCACAAACAACATCCATTAACCCCTTTAATAAGCAGTGTTGGGCAGTAACTAGTTACTAGAAACTAGGTTAATTATTGTTTGAATATAGAGGATTCAATTTTAAAATGAGCTGGCTACACAAGTCATGTTTTGGAAGGGTCGAGGCAGGGTAGTGATTGTGAAAGTAATGTAGTAATGTAACTAGTAATTGTAACTAATTATTTTTAATACCCAGTAATGACTTAAGTAATATCATTAATTTTTTAAAGAGTAATTAGTAACTGGAGTAATAAGTAATTCATTAAATTTCCAGAGTAACTTGCCCAACACTGTTAGTGTAATAAGTACAAGCATACTTCATCTTAAATCGGCTGCAAGAACGTCAACTAGACCATTTGAAGGCAGGTTTCAACTGGCTGGATGATCACTAACAACCTTATGTTGGCTTGATAACTAGCACTAATTAAGCAAATCATTAAACTGCAATGCTGCCTACATTTGGTCATTTTGCAAAACTCTTTAGCCTATGTAATATGGTGATCTTATTTCTTTATCGCATAACTATCAACATATCTTTAGTCACTAAAAGGCAAAACACTACATCACTGATGGAAGTACTGTACTTTGACGAGTGTTAAAGTCTCAGTTTAACCTTTAAAGATCAGATGCAACTCTTTTAACAAGTTATCAAGACTAAAACAAAGGTTCTAAGTTTCAGAAGCTACCAGAGAGTGACATCAGTAAGTATACAGTCTTATCCCACTGCTTAAATGTAGGGGTGTACTCACATAATTTGACAACATTATTGTTCATACAATATAGGGGAATATATGCATGCCTGTGCATGTGTATGTGCTTGTGGTTTGACTTGTGTTGTGTTAGTAATAATTAGACGGGCTAGTGAAGGGGCGTGAGGACATAGAGCTAGCCTAAGCCCTAAAATTCTCTCTAAATCAGCTTGTCTGTGTGTGCTGGACTGAACTGGCAAGCCATAATATAATAAGATATAACTGATTATTACAAGTGTAGCTGCTGTTTGTAGAACCATAAACCTTTTCATAGTTCAACGCATTGATATTATATGACACGCGAGGGATATTAAACACTAGAGAAAGGCATTCTGTTGAGAGTATTTTGGTTGTATTTTACAAAACATGGTTGTTTTTTTGCATGGATATTGCTGACTTGCTGTCTGATATTTTAGCGACGTGAATTCATGGGATTTGTACTTCTTGTTATTATTTCAAAGAAAAACAAGTGAGTCAGAATTTTACTTGTTCAAATAACAAATTACATTTACGTCAACCCACCGATGTGCAGCATGCAAACTCCTTTTTCATAACCTTCAAAATGGCCAGATACCCAGCTAGCAGTTAATTCCAGTATAACAGCCAAAACAAGATGTGAGAAAGGCGCACTGGCAACAATTAGCACAAATATTTTGGGTGAAAATACTTCCACAGGGGTTTTTCCATCAGGTAATCACATGCCCCATGCATGGTGGTCACCGGTTTGTTAAACACAGCACCCTTAATCAAAGAGAGATTTTACACAGGAGCGCTACATCGAGCTATGGCTCAACACATCTATTGTGCCACCAGCTGCATAACACCTCCTTTACCTGTGAGTTAACACCCCCCGATCCTGCGCTCCTTTGTTTATGGGTCCCTAAAGCAAGCCAAGCGCAATGCAAATTACCTAACAAGCTGACTGATTAATGAAACAGGGAAAAAAGGGAAGAATCGACCACAATCCAAGCTACATTTACAGGTGTGTTCTACCAAGAGAAACAAAACAACAGCTCAACCCCTTACCCTATTCTTGCAGTTAGTTAACTCACACACACACATGCACACACATGCACATGACACACACACACCTACATACACAGACACATTAACACAAACACACGTAGACGGCAACACACGTGCACACACAAACACTCACGCCTACATACAAGGACAAATAAACACAAACACACACAAGTACACATCCACATCTACACACACACACACACCGACCATCCAGGTCCAGACCGTGGTACTCTATCATTTTGATGGGGAACTCTGGGACCCCCCCCCCTCTCCCCACCCCCAGCCCTTGAGCAGGTTTAGCAGCTCGTTTTAGTGCACTTTGACTAATAGGCAAACAGACTCATGGCTAACTTCTGTCCTGATGGGCGGGACCAGCAGCAGGCCAGACGTAAGCACTAACCACTGACCAAGTACAGCGAGCGAGATTTATTGACATTTTTATTTCTTGTCATTGAAACATCTACTTTATATTTGTTCTCGAAGATTACATATCACGTATACGGCTTGTCACAACAAAGAGGATTACTGCTTGTACGTGTGTGGTGTGTGTGTGTGTGTGTGTGTGTGTGTGTGTGTGCGTGCGCGTGCGCACCCCAGGCTATCAGCATGAGGTCAATATCTCCCGAGGTGGGGTTACTTATCTTTGCTCTGGCCTGATAACACACACACACACGCACAGACACACATCACATACCGACAGACACACGCACAGACACATACGCACACGCGCGCACACACACACACGCACACACACGCACACACACACACACACCAGGTGCTAACAGGTATTTAAAAAGCTGCATCTGGACAGAAGTTTTACTGCTGTGTGTGTGTGGGGTTATATTACTAATGTGTCATTGTAAAGTAAATGGTAAGCGCTTACTTTACATTTTACGCATCCCTCTGGTTCTATGGGCACGCTTCATCATTCCTCTCCCTGCAGCTTTTGATGCATACCTTGCCAAAATGTCCCGGGTACCAAGAGGAAAAATTATGCACATCACTGAGATGGCTGTGTGTGTGTAAATGCTAGGTAATATACAGTTTATGTGTGAATTTGGCTGAGCATACTTTTTTTGTGTTAGTGGGTGTGCACGCTCGTTTGTGTCTGTGTTCTTGAGTGTACACGTGTGTGCATGCGTGTTGTATATAGCATGATGTGTGTGTGTGTGTGTGTGTGTGTGTGGGCACCAGTAATGTAGAAAGGTGCAGTGCAGTGCCCCGCCCTAAATGGTAAACTCTGGCTTGCAACAGAATAATACATTGTCTTCGTGCATTAGCACCAGGCATAAGAGCCACGTAGAAAACACCTTAAGCCACCCTGTCTGTGAAGAGCCCATAAGAAGTTGACATTCGGAGCAAAGGATCTGCACGCCTTTGAAGTCTAGTGATAAAATACTTAACAACTGCAGGGCTTTTAAAGGCGGGCATACTTCCTTGGGCATAGCTTTAAGGGCGAGAGCCTGGGGACAAAGAAAAGATGTCTGCCTTCGTGTGTGTGTGTGTGTGTGTGTGTGTGTGTGTGTGTGTGTGTGTGTGTGTGCATATGGGGGTGTCAGATGAATGATAACCACCTAACAGCATTTGTGCTCTAACAGCAGGAAGGGCTCACAAAATAGGCGGGAACTATAGCTTCAGCTTCAGCACCAGTGTAACATTTAAGGGAAAGATGAGTATCAGCAGGGTGCCAAGGTCTATTTGAGCAGTGAAATGACAAGCTTCACTGTGGGAGAAATCTTTAATTTCTATTTGCTCATCCTGTTCGCGCTTCTCAATCTCCTGACTTCTCCTGAGTGATATTTCACTTTGGCTATAAATGTTCACCTCAACACACACCACAAGAGAGAGATCAGGAATTCAGTATATTTTCTCTTTCCCTCACGGGTCTGGATTTCTTCCAGCAAATAAGACAACTGGTTTCAAAAGTGGTCGAAAATGCTCAAATATTCCCAAAGTGACGTCACAATCACCGTTAAAGCCTTATTGAACTGGTAAACCCTTTACTCCATAGATGCCTTACTTCAATGTAAATCCACACGCTAGTTAAATAACCATTAAAATAATACTTTGTTTACAGAACATGATTGTTTTTCAAAAATGTTTCTGCAAAGTGCATTGGTGTCTCTACTGTTTATATTATAAAGATAATATGGTTTACAAAATTACAGTGTTATATATTTTCATTGAAATTACATTATATCTGAAATTAAAAACTTCAAATTTGTTGACATGTTCAAAGTGTGGCTTTGATTTTTTTTCCATCAGCTTGAGGACATTTAATACTGAATTTCGCTCTGCCAGAGAAGTCTATTAAAAGATCCTTAAAAATGAAATGAAAGAGACACTAAGGGAGACAGACCGATGAGGAGAATTGAGAAGCACGGAGAGGTAGAAATCAATAGTGAAGCTGGATTGGCCAATTACGCAGTCATCGTTCAGAGAGATACTGTACTTCAAACAGGATAGACTAGGAGTGTTACTGAGGCAAATACATACACTGCAAGACAGACACACAAAATACAATAGAAATTTGATGACAGAAAAAGATTTACCAGTATAATAAATTATTCTATAGAGGAACTATAATGGAGATAATAGGCTGCAATTAATTTACGTATACAGAAATTGCAATGAGTGTCGCAGGAATATACCACATCTTTATGGAATTTTGTTATGTCATTGTTACTGTAATTAGAGGATGTTTTGCCATAATTATATCTCAGACATGTATCACCTGTCAGATGAGTATAATAGGGAACTGAAACTTGTGCCAACAATGAAAGATCTCTCAACCAGTTCTATCCTCTTGCCTGTAATGTCCTTGTTGTCAGCATCGTTTCAGCAATATAATGGCATGGAAAAGCTCTAGCAACTACATAATGTGCTCTTGTGCTATGAAACAAGAGGTCGTTCTGCATGAATCATGATACGTGTGCATGGTTACGCCCACACACCTGCAGCTGTGCATGCAGGCTTACATGCGCACGCACGCACACAGACAGCCAGCAAGCAAGGATGAAAGCAACACAATTCAGTAATAACAGGTACACACAAATTCTGCCATAGCACACGGTTTGTATTTTGAAATGACTAAATGGGTGTGTGATTGTAGGAGGAAGAGTAGAGAAGAACGCGAGCCACTTTAGGTAACAATATTCTAATCTTCCAATAATTGAGATGATACAGTTCACCTTTTATGAAAGCCTTTCAAGTTCCCTTTCTGGCCAAATGCACTGTCATAGCTGTGTTTTCAGAAGGGCTGCAGTCCACCACTGTAATGACTTTGTAGTAAAGTGAACACTTAGCGCTCTCTCCTATGGTTCCCATGTGTTGCCAAAATGACCAACTGGGAACCTGTAAGTGCCATTCGTAGCTTGTAGTGTGTCCTTTCACATCACAATCCTGGTACATACTGTCTACACCTGAGCACCACAAGAGTGACTGGTGGAGAGGTAGACAAAATAACGCTTAATAACGCAGAGATGGCAACTAATGAATAGAAGATTGAAGATGTTGTATGTTAGTGCATGCGCCCATGCATGCCTACGTTTTACTACGTCAACTTTGCCCAGATTGATGAATTTAGCTAGACAGGTTAACAAAAGCAGGGTTAAGGGGTCAACCTGCACATTGGTGTCCATGGTAACACTAGGTTCAGACCTGCTTGTGTTTGTGAGTGCTGGTAAGACTAAACACAGCAAATTAATTAGGTTAGATATACAGTAAGTAGACATCTTATCACTAGTCAGGTCTAACACGCTTCAAGCTATTGTATCTATTTAGGGACGGTACATAATGTCACAAGAAAATTATAAAAACTGCAAAATGCAAAGACACGGCTGAATTGATTTTGCATAACTTAAGTCTGGAATAAACAGCCGAAAAACAAGCGTTAATATACTGTATTTCCAGGTATATAATGATGTTTGTTTCGTTAACTTGTCAATTGAGAGAGACTAAAAAGAACAAATTGTATGTAATCCGGTTATTAGCAGTCAAAAACTTTTCTTAACAAGTGGATGGAAAATATTAGTGCTCTACTTATTGAGTGTGTTTTTAGCAAAGGTAGACACTTGGGAGAAATTCCAGGAGGTATTTTCAGTTGTAAGAAATGTCTTTGTTGATACTCAAGTCCATTGTATTTTAGGAGCAGTTCTCAGATAGGCAGTGGTCAAATACAGGACAGAGAATCTATTGTTTGAACCAAACAACTTTAAACAATATATCAAAAGGATTGAACATGGGTTTATACGTGACTCAGGTTAAAACATGGTTCCTGGCTGGTTCATAGCCCCATGTTCACCAGAGATACAGTACATAATCTATTTTGTTTGTAGAGACACTGCCATTATCACGGGGATTTCTTTGAGGATGGTGAAAGACAATATTGGGATTTTGGGATCTTGATCTCTGAAATCTGACATATTATTTCCTGCTGCTCCCATGATGGGAAAGGAGGTTATTATGGTTAACTATAGTGATCCCAGTGGGTTTACCTGAGATGGTGGGACCTTCCTTCTTTCCCTTCCCCTGCTCTATTAGACAGGTCTGTAATAGGGCCATTTAATTACCAGTGGCTGCCTCACAGCTCTTCCCATGCAGCATACAGACAAGGGCTCTTATTACCACAGGCGCTAGCCTGGCCTCTTAAATATCAAACACTTCCTTGCGCCTTGAGGCTTGACGGCCTCTTAGCCCACGGCTAACTCACTGCTGTCTTCGATGTGTGCACGTATGTCATCATACACCGGAGTTAAGCGCTAATGCTCACTTCCTGGTGGGAGCGAAGCTTCCAGGCATATAGGAGCCAAACCTGTGGTTTGTAAGAGCTTCTTAATGTTGCTTTCTCAGTGTGTCCCTACACAAGCTCCACAGTACGTATGGCGTTGTTTTGAACCATTCTACAGCTAGAATCGATTTGCAGAAACACCAGCAGCATTCTCCAGAGGAGGATGAACAAGGATGTATCGATTAAATATGCTCATGTATATTACATGTTTAGCAACAACCAGAGAGGGAGAGAAGAGAGCTAATTAAAAAAATTATAATCAAATAATGACAATAATTTTTTGCTTTCACACTGGGAAACTCCATGGGCAATATCCATGGCTTAACGGCAGAGTTAGTCACTTCCAAGAACGCTTGATAATAATATCCATCCGCGCATCCGTGGTGTCACTCCACACATTGCAACACATTCTGAAGCAACGCGTAGCACTACAGCTCTGTTGATTTGAGCGGTTTTCGCCAATTTATTTATTTAGTTATGTTCCTATTAACAGCGTCAGGGCTGTGTAGAAGTATCTGATTATTTTTTCAACATGCACAGAGAATGGTAAAATAGCGATATGCAAGGAGATATTTGGTGTATTTATCTTACAAATTTCCTTGCAACAGCTGACTATACGTTTAAAATATGTGGCCATGGAGACTTAATATTACTGTAGATTTAAAAAATATGCCTAGAGCATATAGATGTCTCCTTGCTCCACACATTGAATAGGTCGTTATCAATCTCTGCAGAAGCCTTATAACGAACGGCCCATTAATTAAAATCAGGTGTGTTGGAGCAGGAAGACATCTACAACATGCAGGACAGTGGGTCCCCAGGACCAGGGATGAGGACCACTTGCCTAGAGGAATGAAAAGCAAAGTGTAGTGTTCACCACTTTATTTATGTTCCTATTTATGGAGCCAGGGCTGTGTAGAAGTATCAGTTTATTTTATCAGCACGCACAGAGAATGGTAAAATAGCAAAATGGAAGAAGATATTTGTCCTCTCTATATGCATCCCCCTTCAGATCTCCTCTTAATTCTGATCTTTACCCTCACCCTTAGACATTTGAGGTCCTGGGACTCCTTCAGGCCTTCCATTTATTTAATGTGTTTGGCCTTGTTATTAGAGAAATACTGAAAATAAAATCTTATTCTATTTATGGCCCAGCTTTTGTTTGACTCAGAAATTAACATTAAACCCAAATTGATGATTGCTCCTGCAAAACATGCCATGTGCCATTATACTATGAGTATGTAAATGTAAACAATCTCAGTGCTTGTTGGATTATTCCAAACTATTTATTTACTATTTATATATCTTGTATCTAGTAGCGTTTTATATTTTTCTCGTCGATAGCTTTATATCTACTGTGTATAATTCTGTGATGAGTCATGACTCAACTAATGTTGTAATAACAGTAAAGCATCTGAAAGGTATAGTATATGTTTTTGTTTGGATAAAGTTATCTATTATCTATCAATTAATAACAAGATATCACCAGAATGACGTAGCTTTAAATGGTACAACTTAAAACAAAAAATACGTTGTATCAAAGTATTTTGTCTAGAGTCGTTATGATAAGACAATTTTCCTAAACTGCAAACTCCTTGGAAGACACAGTAAGGAACACAACACATAAGAATGAGCAGGCAAGGTAAAAGACAAAATATTAATGGAATCATCTTACCAATATCCTCAACAGAAAACTGGAAGATGTCAGATGTAGCATTTTCTTCACTTCGTAAAACGTAGCAGATCTTCAGGTCATCAATGTCAGCTGAAATGTGAAGTTTAGTTATATATAGACAATAAGGTTGGCAAGCAAACACAATTATATTGTTTACATTTTAAGATTGCATGGTTAAGATTGATGTATTTTATCCAACCGGCAAGATGAAAGATACAGTGCTTTAACTAAAATACTCTAAATCTAAAAATGTATAATCATTAACACTTCAGTGATTTGCCCATGCCGTAAAATAATATTTATGAGTTGAGCTTCATGCTACTATTTTTGAAAAGCAATCAATGCTTGATACAAAAATATCCTCAAACACACTTTGAAGTTGAGTTAAATTCACACACTCTCTGTCGATTAATTGTCCAGATATGGGCTGTCCTGCATCAGTTGTGCTTCAGCAGGTTTAGTATCACACTTATTTAATCCCTTATCAGCACACAGTATTAACTATTTTCTATCAGAGAAAGCACTGTGAAAGTCATGAGTCTGTAATCCAGGACAATGCGATACATCCCCAATAAGGCCTATATGAAATATAATAGGCCCTTTAAAAGCCAGGTGACAACAGAGCTTTAAATGGCAGACATGCCAAAAAGTACTAAAAACAGGAGTGTTCCAGGCTCTTTACAGGTGTTTTCCAAACTTCTTTGAATTACAGGGCACTGAGTTGTCCTTCTCCACTGTTTCTGGAAACATCTATTACAGTGTAGGACGATTATCGTGGCTGTGAAAAGCCCTGGCCTCTTTGAACCTTAATCTTCAATAATAGATGTCAGAGGAAAGATGTTCATAAAAATATAAACTGCTGAATCCTGCTCAGGCTGAGTCTCAAACATCTTTCGCTCATTTGTTCCCCTCTACTCTTTACAAGTAGTGTCTGAGATTTGTGAAATGATTTTGGCTCTTCACACATGGTTGGTTTTAACATAGACGTTGACAAAAGTTGTAGCCCTGAACATGTCTGTTCCTATGATAGAGGAGATGGAACAAGGAATCTTTACAGGGGTATTGAGACACAGTCGGACCTGCGGCGAGAAGACCCTGCACAAACTAAAGTCAATGGTGTGAACCGGGGGGCACTCTGGTCATCAAATATTCAAAGATAAAGCCTCGTGGGACGTGCCCTGGAAGTGGGATGAGTAAATAAAAAGTGAGAGATTGTCTCTTTCACCTGACTGCCTCCTCTGATGAGCTCGTTGGCTTTCTCCCGTTCTCTTATACACTCTCTCGCCATCTCATTTTTCCTTTCCTCACGCTTCACTCACACTTTACCTGATTCATCTGGGCCCTGCTCTTTCCCCATCAGAGTCTGCTCTCATCTACAGGCCTTTCTTATATACTTGGGCCACCCAGGCACTTAGGGCTATAGTTTAGCACAATGGTTCTCAAACGATGGTATAGCTTAGCTTATATATACGTGTGTGTGTGTGTGTGTGTGTGTGTGTGTGTGTATTCTGGGGAGTCTTTGAATTTATAATGAAACTTTGTACAGCATACAAGGTTTTTTATGTTTTTCTGATATGTAAGTGACCATGCATAAGGGGTGGAGGATATATTTTTTGAGGTCATGGATTACTTGGCATGCCAACCACCAGTGACACGAATGGTGGGTCCTCATTTACATAATGACTTCAGCAAAATGTAATATTGCATTGCCTGCACTGCCCGAATCAGTTACATATAATTTCACCTCATAACACTCAATAATTGACAGCATTTAGAGCATTTATAAATTCAATAAAGGTTGGCACTTGTTATTTCCTGGATGTACATATAAGCGCTCACTGTTTGGTCTAACTAAACAGAACTGAGCTAAAGTTAGTGCACATCAAAAAGTGTGAAAACTGAAATGCCATCCTGTCACTTAAAGGTATGCGCTGACCTTTTCACATGATGCCCTCCCTCATCCTGTCTTACTTAAGAAACCACTAGAATATCACAAGGCAACGAGGGAATGCAGACAGATGGGAAAGAAGATACAATAAATGATGACTTTGTAACTGTCTACAAAACATTTGTGTGAATCAGTTTCTACTTTAGTCCATTAATTATGATTTGAAGAGCGATCAATATCTAAATCAGTCCCACAACTAGCTACAGTAACATTTCAAAGCCAGCAGCTGTCACAGATATGAATATTATTTTGTCCAATTAACATCTTTGTCATGCAGTGTGAAAATTACTGTTTAAGAAATGTGTGAAAGCTTAAATATGAATATGTTTTTCTCTTCCAATGTCTCTAGCAGCAAGATTTGCATTGCATCAATTACATTTGATAGGATTATTTTAATTAGATTCCAATGTACATGACAATTTAGAAATTTTGAGATTATTAAAATATAAAAAATATCTTATCATTAAATAGGAATTTAGGTAAAATACTGGTCATATCTAATTATAAGCATTAGCAATAATCATAATATTTACTGTAAACTGTTAGTTGTCCTTTTTATGTTTATAACTGGCTCAACAGCAAATAAGCTGTCTGCTGGTTTATCAGTTTCATACTTTGTACTGTACTGTACTTGCTGATGTAACACATGCATTTCCCATCGCAAATTAAGTGTTATCATATATTTAAAGTGTAAAATGTTTAACATTATTGCAATAGTGGTGTTATTTTATTCAAAGTATCTCATCCGTTTTTACCTTGGGTGAAAGTCCTGACGGAGTCGTTTCCTTGTCCCAGATTAATGATGTATCCATGCTTGGGGTTGGTGGTGATGTGAAACACCAGGGAAGCTGGGTGGCTATCTCTGTCTTCTGCCCTCAGCACCTTGGAGTTGATGGGGTACCCCAGATGACCTGTTGCCAAGATCTTCAATGTTGAGGCGCGTTTGTTCACCATAATGTGGGGGATACCATTGTCAATAGGCACAATAGTGATCTTCATGGTTTGGGGACGGCGGGTCTCAAAAACAGTGTCTGGGAAAACATAGAAGTCAGTATGTGTACCGTCTGTGACGGTAAAGGAGAAGGCATCTCCTGGTGATTCAGTGCCATCGTGTTTGTAACTGATGAGGTTGTCATTGAGGTCCTGCTTGGTAAAGCTGTTGACTAGTGTGGACTGGTTGTATAGCAATTTACCATGAACTGGCAACTGGGTTACAATGAACCTTAACAGCTTCTCCTCTGAATCACGGTCCTCAGCCGTAAGCTCGAATGGTGTAATTAGCTTATATTTGCCCTCCGTAACCAGCAGACCATTTATGGTTAAAACAGGCTTCTTGTTGTCAACATCCACAATTGACACCCTGAATGTTCTGAAGACAGGGTTGTGTCCGTCCGTAACCTCAAACTCAAAACTGTCCATTTTTACCTCGTCGTCAGAAGTGTGAATGTAAAATATCTTACTGCCAGCAAGTTGGAGCTGAGTAAAGGAAACAATGGGCATTCTGGGTGTGTCAGTACACTCCAGATGGCCTCTCACAGGGGCTCTTGTGATTGTAAAGACCAGGTGCTCATCGGGGCTATTGAGGTCAGTAGTGCTCAGAATATCTGTGGTCAAAGTCACTCTGCCACCTTCTTTGAGAGAGACACCTTTACTGACCACACCAGGGAAGACCATGTCTATGCTGCCTACGGTAATGTAAAAGTACCGGTCTATTAGAGGGTTTGTGCCATCAGTGACATCAAATTTGACCAGATCTCGAATGCCCTCCTGCCCATTGTGTGTGTAAAAAATGAATCCTTTGTCCAGCTCAGCCTGTGTGAAGTTCATGCCTAATGTGATGTTCTGCAGACCCCCGGATGGTGTTCGCCTCTGTAAGAGACCCTGGCCGGGTCCAAATTGGATGACATAGGTCAGTGTGCTATCGTCTGAATCCAGATCTGTCGCTTTTAACATTTTGTTGTTAATTTCTTTGGTCTCTCCTATTTCTACCTCCAGCCCATCATTGATCACCATTCTTGGAGTTTCGTCATCAACAGCAAGGATCATTACCAGTGCTGTTTTCTCCACAAAGTACTTTCCGTCTGTAAGAACAACATCAAAGCTATCCTCTGTGGTTTCTGAGTCATCGTGCTCATAAATGATACTGGAGGCCTCTCTAATCTGCTCTAAAGTGAAGTTAGCCACCGAAACAGAGCCTGTCGGTAACTGATTCAAAATGGCTCCGTGTTTTGGCGGTCGAGAAATGATGAACGTGAGCTCCTCGGGCGGTACGTCCGCATCATCGCCGCTCAGAAGGGGAGTGTCTATTACAATATTCATTCCTTCCATGACGACTATCTCTCTTATGTAGATCTCTGGCTTCTCATCATTCTTGGGGAGTATGACTATAGGGAAGAACAAGTTCTCTGAGAAATGAATGCCGTCAGAACATCTAAATGTAAACCTGTCCTCAACTGGCTCTACCCCTTTGTGAATACTCTGAACATAGTAGATATTTCCTTCCCTGATGTCTCTAATAGTGAAAGCACTGATAGCTATTCCTGACCTGGACTTTTCGGAGCCTGGAGCAGGGGAGACATTTTCCACATAGCCTGCAGTGGGCTGGACAATGATAGTGCAAAGGATATCATCCAAAGGAGTGTCATTATCATCAGCGTTCAAGTGCTGCGGGCCGATAGCGAATTTTTCTCCTTCAGCGACGCTGAACTGAACGCTGACTCCAACCTTAGGGGCCTGGCTGTCAACGGGAAGGATAGTGACGTGAATGCGGACCCCACTGATCCTGTTGCCATCTATGGTCCATTCATCAGACATGTCAGTGAGAGACAGGTTAAAGCCATCGTGTTGAGACGTGAGGCCTACCTCGCCAGCAGTGTGTGCGTACACCACCACTCCGTTAATAACGTCCGCCTGAGTAAACTTTGTGACAGGCACCCCTTTAACAAGGATTTCTCCCATAGTTGGGGGATCTTCTATGATAAAGGTCAACTGGAGGTCATCTGTGTCATCGTCATGGCCTTGGATAACATTAGCGGTGATTTCTGTGGCTCCCCTTTCCAACACGTCCATGTGCGACCCGAGTGTTCCCAGGGGGAGAGTGAGCGTTGGTGTCTCATCGTCCACAGGCTGTACGGCAATTCGGACGGTCACTGTGACCTCGTGGATCCCATCGCTAACATCCAGTCGGAATTCATCACTCGCTGTCTCATCCCCATTTTGAATATAGCATATCTTCTCCTCTGCGATGTCATCTAATTTGAAATGCTCTCCTTTCTTAATGTCAGTGAACGTGTGCTGTATATTTCCATGCTGAGGGGCCTGGCTGAGGCTGAAAGTAATTTTTTTACTATCTGTGTCTGGGTCTGTTGCATCCAGCTCGGCAATAGACATGACATGCATGCCCCGCTCAAACACAGTAAAGCCAGTGTTAGTAATCTCTGGGGGCTTATTATTTACAGGCTGGAGGTAGATAGTAAATTCACCATGCATGCTGTTCCCAGCTGTGTCTTCCACTGCGTAGCTAAACTGCACTACGTGGGCTGTTATGCCTAGTTCTACATCAGGGGGGCTGTAAGATATTTTATGATGATTAACCTGGGCTTGTGTGAACTCAGTTACCTCCAGGTCAGGGCTGTCTGTCAGAATCAAGGAACCAAACCGAAACAGGTGGTTCTCGTCTGTGTCCGTCGGGGGCTGCGTGACAGTGTATTTTAGGTCGCGGTCCTCTGAGTCTAGATCAGTGTAGCTAAGAACCTCTTTGCTAAAGTGCGTTACCTGGTACTCGTGCACGGTCATTTGTAAGGTGGTGCCAGGGACCAGTTGGGGTGGAATATCGTCTATAGGTAAAACTCGGATGATGAATACGCTCTCTGCTGATTCATTGGGGGGGTCGTTGTCATCTTTAACTGTGAATGCAAACTGATCCATCACTGTGTCTGTATTGTGGGGGCCTGTGTGCTTGTAAAACACTTTCCCATTCGTGACGTCTTTCTGAAGCCACTCCACCACCTCCTTCTCATACACTTCGTCCTTGGCATTGAACTTCCAGGAGGAGGGGTCCTCCGGGGCATCCGATTGCCTCAGAAGGACCACCCCAATAGTAGACAGCGGGGGGGTGATGGTGAACTTAATAGTTGAGTCTTCAGAGTCAACGTCAGCCGCGCTGAGCATCAGCGGAGTTATGGGCATCATCTGGTTTTTAAACACCACCAGGCCCGTGTTGGCGTTTATGATCGGCGGCTCGTCATCTGTGGGAACAACAGTTATTGGAAAGAGGAATTCCACCTCATTTTTCCCATCTGTCATCATGAAGATGATGTTGTCGCTGTAGGTGTCACTGCCATCGTGCTGGTACACCACGGTGCCCGAGGCCAGGTTGTTAGGGGTGAAGTATTTTCTGTGTGAGCCGAGCACCGTCAGCACGCCATGTCGGAGCCCGCCCACCACGGTTACCCTGACACTGTCTAGGTTGTCCTCGTCGCTTACTTCCAGGTTGTGGCCACTGAAAAGCGGCCGAGACTGGCCCTCGTACAATAGCTGGCCGGTGTTGCGCGTCACCACGGGCGCCAGCGTGTTCATCGGCTTCACCACGATCATGAAGGCGAAGGGGTCTGAGACCGCGCCGTCCGTGTCCGCCACCTGAAACTCCAGCTGGAATATCCTCTCTGTGTCTGAGTCAAGGGAGGGGGGCTTGTATGCTATTTTATAATCCCTTAAGTCTCTCTGGTAGAAGGATGTAATTGGGAGGTTTCTGTCGTCTGTGCTGACTATGTAGCCCTCCTCATATGATAAAGGAGAGGTGATGTTGAATATAAGATCATCTGGGTCAGACTCTGCGTCTTCGGCAGAGAGCATGTCAGAGGTGAGAGCTGTCATTACAAACTGGCTAACCTCCATCATCATCATGGACACAAAACTGGGTTTGGGGGGCGTGTTTTGCTGTCCCGCTTTAATGCGAATCATTAGATTAAAATACTCCTGTTTTACTAGATTGCCTTCCTTATCGTGCAACTCCACTACCATTGGGATGTAATCCCTGTTTGGGGATTTGCGATCAAACGTGTGTTCGTAGCGGATGTCAGCTTGAGTGAATTCGTCACAGTCCATCATTTTGACAAGTTTTCCCACATCAATAAGCCTGCCATATCTGGGAAGAGCGCTGACGCTACACTGGGATGCCACTTCGCATTTATAAGAGTCCCTGTTATAAGTAAATCCTAAAATCTTTTTGTCAATTGGGTTACTAATCCCTTTGAGATGATCGACGGTGAGAGGCATGTTTTTGGTGAGTAATTCTAGCTGCGTAAAAACGACCTCTACCTCCATCATAAACGGGATAATAACTGTTTCGCCTAGTGTGTCATACCTGAGCTGCAACCTCACTCTGTCTTTGACCGGGCTTCTTGAGCCGAAGTGTGAGTACGTCACGTCGTTGGGACCGAAATCGCAGGAAAACTTTTTAGGAGAGAGTTGCCCGGGTCTCTGTGATAGCGGGTCATTATCCAAGACGGTGATGCTGCACCTGTCCCCCGACTGTGTCTGTATCACCAAATCATTTATAGGATCAATGAAAACAGATCTTCCGAAAGGCACGTGTATTCCGTTATTCGCCACCAAAATTGCATCCTCTGACAGTTCCGACCTCAGCGCGTAGGATAATCCAGAACTGTCCGGCTGCGCGTAAACGATACGTGTTACTACTAATAAACATAAGAGAAGTCTATGGAAAAACATCGCGGCGACGGATGTTCTCTTAAACATCCCAAATCAGTTGTATTACAAGCGATGTCTTAACGGGCTCCAGGCTTTTTATATTGCAAAAGATAAAATTCCCCCAGAAGAGTCGGAAGTCTGGTGGACTGCTATAATGACTCCCGTGTGTGCATCCGCGCGAGATAGCAACATAGGGTAGCCTACTCTGCCAGAAAGGCGCGCATGGAGTTTTAACTTGAGGCACTGACAGCCTGTGTTGAAGTACTACCGCCCCTCTGTGCCGATGATTGGTGGATTGTGGGAGCTTGTTCGGCATGCCTTGTCCCAAATGGAGTGAGGTGGGGGAAGCGTTGGTTGCTGAATGTATACAGGTAGGCCTACATTGCTATACCGTATAGTTGGGAACAAAATGTTGTATAAGTCTGATACACAGCTGCAATGTATTGTACGTGATCGTGCTCTCTTTTGCTGTTGTATACATTGTATACAAAAATACTATTAAACATTATTGTATCTATTTATAACACGTAACGACGAGCAGTAGAACATTTTTATATGCATTTCTGTGAAATAGGAACAGTCCTGTCAATCCAGATCAGATGGATAATATACGATGAAAGTATGGCCAGCAGCAACAATATGGCAACACCTCATGTGTCAGGGTACAAGATCTGGTATTAATTATCTTTCAAGACAGCTGAAAATCCATCACGCTAGGCATTAATGGAGAGAAAATGTGGGTTAAATTGAATTATTGTCAACACTATGTGATGAGATCATTAACCTGCTCCTGTTTTTTTCCTCTCTACAAATTTGTTGTGGACTGCATGTGAACAGCATTCATCCCCAGTTATATAAATAACATCGGATAAGAGTCATTCTCAACTAATGTCCTGAAGCACAGCAGTATTCTCTCCTTTAGCCAGCTCTATACTCTATAGCCTTATTATAACTTGTATCAATTTGTTATTATTTTGCTATGTGGCTCACTGTTTTGAAATAATACATAATTGGGGTAGCAGACCAACTTTGAGTGTTCATTTTTAAACCCGTAGTGTTTAACACCTGGTATAATCACACACACTCTGCTCTGTCCAGTCTCAGAGCCCTGTGTGATTACAGGGTTATGTTGCCTTGTTATTTCTAGGTAGAGGGCATCCACGCTCTCCTAGCTGTCAAACCCTTAACATGCCCTAGAACATTCTTCTGGTCTTTGTGTGCTGGTGTGCCACAACTAACTCAAATACCTGTTAAACCAGCATTAAGGTGGTGCAGAAATACATATTATTCCCCTTTTAAGTAGACTACAGTTTAATTGAAAATGTGACAGAGATAGAATAATAATAACAATAACAATAATAAGAAGAAGAGCTAATAATCATTAGGTTTAGAAAATTAGAGTATAGTGAACAGGTTCACTATACCTACGTTACCTAATGTAACCTAATGTTACTGTAGCTAGTGTTAGATTTCCACATTATAAAAAAAATGTTTGTATACATAAGTTGTGGCAGGATGCATCATGTTACTGTAAAGATTTTCCATAAATCATTTACACAAAGTTTTATTTGAAGACTATACATATTTTATCAGTATCTATTGACATATCATGGTATAATTTGCTGTTGATTGATCTGTCCCTTACAAACTATGGATGTTTTCATTGAAATATATCTTGCAACAAGAAACATAACTTCGGTAATGACAATCAACAGATTTATGGCTCAATCAATTTTAATGTGGATCCCTATCATAAAAATCAAAATATTGCCCCTGGTAAATGATTTCAGCAGGTGTAGAGAGCTTTTATAAGAACGGCAGCTTAAGATGCTGAGCAATCTTTATCTGAGGAAATAAATCATGGATCATTAACATTTACAAAGAAACGCTGCAAGTGCAGCATTTCATCAAAACGTTATCCATACTGTATGCAAATGCATATTGAAGATTGTTGACCAACGGTATGACATTTTATTTATAATGACTGAATATGGTCAATATGAGTTACTTTATATCTAACATCTTATTTACTATCGTAATGTGTGTTACAGTAGGTGTAAAAAAATATTTTTATGATATTCACAATTATTTTAAAAGTTATAAAAGTTTTATAAAATAGCCATCCATTTTTTTTCAGGCAAAAAGTGTGTAAATCATGCTGCTCAATGTACCATTTACCTTTTGTTTAAATCATCTTTTGCTCTTCATAGGTTCACATTAAAAGCATGTCCACAAAACCAATGTTTTCGTTTAAATCTTGCTTTATGGAGAAATATGTTCATGGCAATAAAACACACTATAGGATATGTATTCCAATGACCTTGAGAATTGCATGGAGGGGAAAACTATGACTACAGAACGGAAATTTGGTGCCCTAGTGCTTTCAATGCTAAGACAATGAAAGGGTCTTCTCACTCTTGCTATGCTGTTGTCAGAGACTATTACTTCTATGGGGAATGTGGACATAAAAGAGCTCAGCATGAAGAACACCTGATTTTGCCACACTGTGTGTGTTACCTGCAATTAGATAGTCAGCTGGATGTCCAATGCGAAGCCCATTGTTACTGTCTAGGCAGCACACGGACACACACACACATACTCAGGCATTGCTTGGCCAAACAGGGAACTCTTGCATCCAAACACAGACATTTCCAAAATGCCTGTCCTCTAATCATCTACTGAAGGACCGTGTGAGTTTTAGCAAAGTGCAGTTTAGTAAACATTTGCCATCTGTTCTAACAGACATGTTGCCTCTGTCCCAATGCTTTAGCTCATGTTAGTGGAAAAGGTTCTGTGCATTTCTTCTTTATTTAGAGAGCAATGGTTATAATTACTAAGTAGATCAGGGTTAGCAAAGTATTTTTGTAACAGAGATACTTGAGATGCATGTGCTTAAACTTCCTAGAACGTTTGCATTTGTGGATTTACAGTAAAGGTTCTATATAAAATATCTATAAGAAAAGAACACAGAAGGAAATAACACATTTCTATGTACAGATATAGTGGAGTAATTGTTTCCTGAGCAGATAATTACATCACAGTCCCTCTGTGTTGTTAGTTGGTTTTTAATTTCATAGCAGCCCGAGCGAAGCGATAACAATAAGTGTGGTCAGGCGCATTGTTGGCACATTGCTATCTTTAGGCAGTGAAATGCCTAAAATGTGCCTACACAGTCCAATATAAAAACTATTTACTTAAAAATCTCTAATACCCCACAGTAGCCTATACAGCTGAAATCAATTGAAATTGGTTGAACATATACTGTACAACATCAAAGTAAGTTTCGTGTCATCATCTGACATGTTGCCAACGTTTTTATTGTCTGTTGTGTGAAACTAATTTCACAAAGTTGAGAGATTTGCAAGTGTTGTTGCTGAGTTAGACATGTTTTAACACATTGCAACTCAGATACAACTTAAATCTAAAAACTAAAGTCACATTGAAGTTTCACTGTGTAAACACAAGTACTTGCAGCAGCGCACACACATGTGAAAGATTATTCATGTGTAAATTAACATATTTCAGGGAGCTTTGGTGGAATCCTGTTGTAGTGTAGACGGTCTGCTCGCTGGCTTTCACTTGGCGAACAAGCAGCTGTCCCGTGCTTTAAATCATGTTAGTGGACAAGGCTACCATGCATTTCTACTTCATTTAAAGAACAGTGGTTATTATTGCTCACTTTCACTCGGCAAACAAGCAGGGCTGTTTTCTCTGCAGAGGAATATTAAAATTGGCTAATTCACATTTAAAATAGTAATCTGACAAGCACAGCGTTGAAAGGAAATGTGAAACGACACTGATTGTTTTATCTATGTTATGCCCAAAACACACCCATGATTAATTAAGAGAGGAAGTACCATTTTCAACCATGTGCCTAGTGCTGCAACCACTTGTTATCACCATTAAAGTAGAAAAAATGCATTTGGAGTGAACATGCCCTAAATGCACTTGTGCCACGTCATATGCTTTAAACCCTTGCACTTACAGCCCATAGTGGCAGATGTGATCAAACTTTCCTTTAAAGGTCCAATAAGAGCTTTTCCCTAGGTATTTGACTGTATACTGACACCTACTGGCAAGGTATGTGCCAATGCAAATCATATCAGTATTAGCTACCTCCACTATGTGCATAGACTCAAATACAGGTACAATACAGCAATACAGCTACAAATACAGCAAAGATTGATACCTCCACGCAGGGCTATAGAATAAAGAGTATACCTATGAAATTATTGGTATTGTATCTCAAGTCACGTGTGTGTGTGTGCATGACTTAACACTAGAACTACCTAGGCGATCATTTTGACCTTTTAAAAATTTGCAATGTAATACCTATGTTAAAATAAATCCCATGTAACTTTAGGACATTGAATTTTCCTAAATATGAGTATATTTTATTGTTATTATACAATTGTTATTTCATTAAAATCACAAAACAGAAAATAGTTTTAAGTATTATTATCTAGAATAAGTGGTCATTGGTCATTATGAGTGCTCAAGATGATGAGTGCTCATGATTTGTATATAATTTAAATAATCAATATACATTCTAAGAATAGACCTGTAATGTTAGGATAGGTAATAATAAACAGCAGGAGATTACATTTTAATTCTAAGTAATTGTTATTTTCCTGTGATGGTCAAAATTACTGTTTTGGCCATTTTGGGGCATCCATCCATCCATCCATCCATCTTCCATCCAAACTTCCTTTTACCAAGCCATTGCATGTTCTCATTCCCAACTCTTCAAAAAATGCAGCTTGGTCAATTGCCTTTCTCGTCCATTTTTGAAGCGTTCGAAAGCCTTTGGCGTCGTAGGATGAAGACTTTGGTCATTGACTGTTAAGGCAAGACTACGGAGTTACCACCATTGGTCTATTTTTAGCTATATGGGCATGCAATCTCAGCACTAGTATTAGCTCCTGGTTGTAGATAAATAATCAATATACCATCGAGACATGTTAAAATGTAATTACTTGAAATCATAGGCTACACATAGCCTATACCGAAATATAACTGAAACAATTTAATTGTATTACCCATGATCTTGTACAGGGATTGGATTACCCTTAAGAGGGTAACCTCCCGGGGGACCCGGTCATACACCTTCTCCAGATCCACAAAACACATGTAGACTGGAGGAGCATGCTCCAAGCCCCCCTCCAGGATTCATGTTATTACCAGAAAGGCCTCCTTCTTCAGTCGGACGGCTTCCCTGACCACCGGTGTCCACCACGATGTTTGAGGGTTACCGCCCCTTGAGGCACCTATGACCTTGAGACCACAGCTCTCCTCTCTTCAGCAATGGAAGCTTTGAACACTTAGGTTGAATGTCCCCAACCTCCACAGGGATGCCAGAGAAGCTCCGCCGGAGGTGTGAGTTAAAGATCTCACGGACAGGGTCCTCCTCCAGATGTTCCCAGTCCATCCGCACTACCCATTTGGCTTACCAGGTCTGTCCAGAGTCTTCCCTCACTCCTTGACCCAACAGATGGTGATCAGTTGACAGCTCTGTCCCTCGCTTCACCCTCAACCCTGGGAGTTTTCCCCCCCACCACCCGTAGGCGCAGAGAGGCGACCCTCTCGTCTACCGGGGTAAACTACAATGTAGCGGCGCTCAGCCGGGGGCTTGTGAGGATGTCCTCGCTGAATGTCTCTCCTGCTCCATGTGCGTTGGCCACACCTGTCCCCAATCTGTAATCATCCCTTCCTGTGTTAAATAGCCTGTTTTCTGTCTGGCCTGTGCTGGATCATTTGTCTATATTGCTTTGTCTAGTCGTGTTTGTGTATTTGAGTTCATCATCATTAAACCATCATATAAACAATATCCTGCACTTGCGTCCTCAATTACCACCTCTGGACTTGAGAACTAGGCTTAATCCATGTCTGTGAAACCTGTCCATTGCCCAATATGTATGGCTAAAGCCAATATTTTAGCTCTAAACAATGTTTTACATATTAAATGCTTTAGCTGTTGCTTTCAATTGGTGCTTTGTTTGCCACACAGTGCTTACCGGCAGAACATAAATACAGCATGCATTTGAAACTTGATCGACTTATCGCTTAACTATACTTTCTTTTTGTGTGAATGACATGCAATTATGTGTGTGTGTTGATTACACAGGGATAATGTGTCTAATAGTGGACGAGACTGCCGCACAGCACTAGACATCAGACTCATGCACTCAGTCCACTGCCTACAGCAATCTGAACGGGATCTACACCTCCTGGTGGGCACTGTGGACAGCACACTTAATTACTTGGTAGTGGATAGTGCATAGTCTTACAAACCACACGAGAAAAGAAGGGAGAATTGATGCAGAGAAAAACATTTTGCATTGCTGTGGCATAGAATATTTACGGTCGATTTTAAGATATCTAATGTGCTATTTTTAAATACTGTTTAACAAAATATGTATGCCACATATGCAAAATAAATCATAATGTAGCCTATTCCTTAAAATACAAAATTAACAATTGATACACTTTACTTAGACTACAAAACCTACATTTGCTGCAATATGTATCTATAAATATCTTATTCTATACTAGATTCTAGACTATATTATGTCATTATAAAACGAATTACTACTTAACCCCTTCAGACCCACATTTTTTTGGGTGGGTACATTTTTTTAAACCTGATTCTGACTCCTCTCCAACATAAAAACAAATTGGAAAAAACACGTTTGGTAATTTTTAATTGCATTTGTTTATGTATATTCCATTGGACACCACAACATCATTGGTGTAAAATGTCATAAAAACATAATGAAAATAAGCCTTTGGTTTTCCACATAGTAATCAATCAGGTATGACCTAAACATCTGGAACTGGATGTTTACATGGTTTTGAGCCTGTGTACAGTTCTGAACATGCACGTGAACTTGATAGGGGTATCACAGCGTGGGTAGGGAACAGCAGGGAGGTCATCACCAGGAAAACCCAGAGCTGCAAGAAGATGGAGAATTGACGCAATCTGACCATGCATACAGTATGAACACAATAGATGTATGGTTGTAGCTAAGATTACCTGGAAAAAATAACCAGTTTTTCCTTCAGTAGGCCTAACCTTAACCCTAACTTCCTTCAATAGGCCTAACCCTAACCTTGCCATGTGAGCGTTAGCTAAACCTGCCCAACTCCGGATGTCAATTGCAATGGACATCAGATAAATTTATAAGAAAAATCCTTTAAATGAATGTGATATATGTTCAAAATAACTTCAAATATTATCACTTGTAACAGTTAAAATTATACTGACAGCAAATGTGTTTGGCCAGCATGAACATAAATTTATATTTTTGATAGAAAATAGACACTTACTCACATACTTTCCCTATCTGCAGTCTCACTGCCATGCTCGTCTTGTCCGATGTCTGTCAGTCTCTCAGAACGTGCTCAAAGTCCAAATATTTTGATTGGATAATCAGGATCCAACCAGTAACCAGAATTTCTGACATCATTCAATTTGAGTATTTATTGGTTTTAGAGACAAAAATACGTCATGAACATTCCGATGGAGGGTCCGAAGTATTCGCTAGTCTACGTTATTTAAAAAAATAAAGCACCTCCCCCTGGTGGCATAGAGTTGTATCACCATTAACACAAGACTTCAGGTAACAGAAAATAGTTAATCCATATCGAACTAAAGTTTTTTACATTTTACATTTTTTGCATAGGCAAAGTAATTTGCCTATGCGTATAGCCTACGGTGTGGTGTGCACCGTTCGTGTATGAATGTTAAAAATTACTAGGCTATATGACTACGTTTTGCGAGAACTTTGGTCCGATAAAACTCTGCATCGAATGGGGCTTTTACGACCAGCGACCACTATTATGGAATTCACAATTAACGCAGGAAACGGAACGTAAATGAAAGCGCACGAAACTCCAGGGGCCTATACAACCGGCGCAATGCGGCGCAAGCGGCCCGGGAACGCAAAGCGTCTTTGCTATAGTTTCAGACTGATGCAGTTGTCATTTTCCCGTCCAGCGCCCACGTTGTTAAAATAGCAAAAACCTGGTCTAAAGTGCAGCCTATATCGCATATTTCAGGTGGACAACGTGTGTACACTCTTGTTACACATACAGGAGCGCACATATTTGCAAAGTATTACAAATTTATAGAGTAGGTCTACAATGTGAAATATCATTAGTGGGTAACCTAGTTAGGAATCTCGCTATTGCCATATGATCTGCTCCAGCACTTTCACAAACCCACCGGCATAATATTCGCCTATGATGCAAGCGCGTCTGGATTATTAAAGGGAATTGGAGATGAAACTCGGTTTATCTGGTTTATCGTATGTTAGGCCCAGAACACACACCCATAGAGTAAATAAAGCCAAACCCGTTTGTACAGGTGTTGTGCCAAAAAGTGATTTCCTGACAGAAAGTTATTTTGCGCTCTCCCGCGGAAGGCTGAAATCACTTTTTGGCAAGCTGAAATGTGATTTATGTCTCGTATTGGATATAGTCAACAGGTATAAAGGCCTGATTAAGCTATACACTACCTAATATAACCACCATGCATAAAAGCAAGTAATTTTGAAGCAGAAACAGCCTGTGTGTCACAGGTTAGAGGCTGAAATCACTTTTAGGGAAGCAGAAATGTGCATTATGGCTCGTATTGGCTCTTCAAAGGATGTAAATACACAAATAGGACTGTTGAGCCATAAGTTATAACCTATGTATTAACCCTTGTGAAATGAGCAACATGTACGTGTTTACGATTTCAACTGGTAAAAAGACTAAATTGCGTATTCATATGACATTTTTTTTACAAGAAGCATACGTGTCACAAAGACACACCTTTGCTATTATCGTAGACAATAACTCAGATTAATTCGCACGTTTTGACTTACTGATCTAGAAAACAGCAGCTTAGACTATAGCGATTCATCTTTAACAGGCTGCCGTCCGCGGGAGCGCGCAAAATCACTTTCTTTCAGGAAATCACTTTTTGGCACAACATCGGCGCACTGACCGTTCTCTGCCGTTAATATAGCAAACATGGATTTGGACACGTCCTAAACCAATTTGCGCCTTGCGAAAGATCGTGCGACTAGATCGTTAAAATGGGGCCTCAGGTTTTGTTGGAGTTTCCTGCGCTTTACGCAGCGTTCCTTGTGAGCATGCCATGGCATATCGGCTATAACTGGCTGTCCTGTCTAGAACTGTGTTTTGAAGCCTGTTGTTTTAGCTACCCCAGGGGAAACGTCATGTCGGGTACAGATATCTTGCGTGCAACAGTGGCTGAAGGACCTTTATCCAAGGAAGATGTATTGTAGCGGCCCTTGGCTTCGATAAGCAAGACAGTAGAGAGTATCTGACGGGTGGAATTGGTTTATTCTTCCGTTGAC
>JAODLL010000006.1:1029570-1056110 GCA_026546735.1 Forbesichthys agassizii | reverse complement strand
AGCCCTGGCGGAGACCAACCCCCACCTGAAACGAGTCCGACTTACTGCCGAGAATCCGTACACAGCTCACGCTTTGGCGTGAGCTGTGTACGGATGAATGTGTACGGATGAATGTTCGATCCATAATACAATCTCCCCCACTTTAAGATATTTTTTTCTTGCTTTTATTCCCAAAGCGTGAACAATTAAAGTAAAACATGTAAAAAATATACACATAAAATAGCATCAACGGGCGCCCACATGGAATAACATTGGATAGATGAAGGCTACGATAGTGCAGCTTCGGAGCTCTGGACATTAGCCTGTAAAGCTTAATAAGAAGGCTATGGTAAAAGTCTCAAAAGTATCAGTGTTTTGGGCCATATCATGCCAGTTACATTGCTATAGCCTAGAGATCACAGCAGCATCACCTATGCTGTAATAGGCTACATAATGTGATACTGTCTTGTGATGTTATAATGTGAAACTATTTTATCATGTTATAATGTGTAACTCTTATCAGTGTTTTTCTGACATAGCAGCAATACATTGCTACTATACTATTTATGTTAAAAAAAAGTTGTTTATTTTTTATACGGGGGGTAAAACATTACAAACTACACAATAGTCCCAATTAAATAGTATTTAAAATGTGTATTTTATTGCTGAGACCATCGGCTGACTGTATTATGAACATTTCCTAGAAAAGTATTTGACAGTAACTTTACTCCCATGCATAACTATTCAAAATACTGTAGGCTAACAGAGGCATGTACATTTTAAACAATGATTTGTGTTGAAAAATGATATACAATTGTACACAAAATTGTGTACAGTTGAGTGTAGGCATACATACATTCTTTAGATTCTGTAGTCCTAAAAACACACCAAAATTCAACCTTGCTCTCCTGCACATTGCTAACATTGGAATCAATGCAATATATAGTAGATGTACCACAAATAATGGGAATTAAAATAACACTGTGTACAAACCTTTCACAAGCTTATTAAATACACACATCGGCTCAGCAAACACACAGAGATAAAATGTTGAAATGTTAAAATTGTTGTATGGCACTAAAATTATATACATACATTTAATCTCAACAAAATGTAACAGTCATATTTATAAATCAACATTCAAAATAGAATTGTATTTTTACAAAAAAATACCACTTTAATCAAAATCATTGTTTCCTTTGTAGATTACAACCGGGCCATACAGTGAAAACAAGTTTTTGACTTGCCTAAATTCAAAAGGGGGAGGGGGGGTATCTCAGTGAGGCTCTCCTCCCTGACATAGTCCAGACTGAGGTGGTTCAGCCTTATCTTATCCAGCACAACGTTTAACTCCCATTTTTAAGTTAAAACCTCAAGAGTATATGAGTCAACATTAACTGAAGCCTGAGGCTGCATCCTTCTTTACCCAGTAAACACCATTCCTCCTTTCTTGTCATGAGATGACAGCACTGGCAAACGTTTCCTAGCTCCCGCTGACTCATCGGTTCCTGGGGTCGCATATCACATACTAGCATGGACAACTAGAGGGCACTCTTCCAGAAGTAAGCGCTTATATTGGGATCCAGGGCCATCATAGGAGGGGTGCATGGCCTTGTGCTAACTAAGGCTCAGCAGGCGGATTCTTTCCCCTTCTCCTTCCTAGAAATGATCTATATGAGGTGCCAAACCAGACAAAAGATATAGTGATAAGTAGCCTAGAGATTTTTCTTTTAGAAGAATGTTGGGTCAACAACTGTCATAGAAAACATGTTTTAAAAATCTGCAGGATTGCAGGCCATGCGTGAGGCCCTGTGCATATGCACACTTCACACAGCCCATACGAACGCTGTGGTGGGATCTGGAAGTTATGATGCTCAGACGGCATGACTACACTAAACATTGAATCTGCTGACTTGAAATTAACTAATCAAATAGCAGTGGATTTCCTGGTATTACAAACAACCACATCGTAATCCAAATAAAAGTATGTAGGCCATGGTCAACTTTTATTTAATCATATTTAAAGGCCAAATCTGTTGTCAAATTGATATTCTTGCATTCTAGCAGAATGGATTTAAACATTTGTTGGCTATGAATACAACTGACTGCTGCGCACGTCATTGTGACAAATCTATATCTTATCGAAATATTGTAAAAAAGTAAAAAAATCGTATTCCTGTAATTGAAAAAAAAAATATTGCGGTATATATTGATATTTAATTATTGTCCAGCCCTACTTTGTATCCAGTCTACCGGCTGCCCATAACATGCTTGTCCTGGTTCTGATTTTGTATGTGAATGTTTTACCTGGTGCTGTAATTCCTTTGTTGGTCAAATTGGTTTGGAAAACAAAACTAAATATAATACCAAAGTGATTATAAAGTTGATAGATGATCGCTGTTGAGAGAAACCTTGCATGAGAAAATGATCTCCTGCTGATAAAAGCTATACAGCAATAGCATCACCACACACACCCAACCTTAGCAGATTTAAAACATTTAATACCATAATCATGCATAATGTTTAAGATTCTTGACAACGGGAACATATTTTTAAGACTGCTCTGAGACTCTGTGACCAGCTCTCAGTAAAAGACTAATTGTGAAATGATTCAAGGAAAAATGTCTTGGATTGGCTTCAACATGGGTTATGAACCTTCCCTGTGTGTTCCTTTCATGTTAAGACTTCCCATCTACCTTAGATTTTCCAGTCTCACATCAATTTGACAGTTGTGATAAAGGTGACCCAGTCAGGAATTCACAATTAATCCTCGTTATCTCTTTTAGGCAGTTGATAACAGCATTTGATAGACAACCATTGATATTCCCTGGGCTTCGTTGATGGGTCTAGAAAGGAATTCCTAAAACTTGGCACGCCACAAAACCTGGACGCGGAACAACACCCGCACTCAGTGTCATCTCCTCTGATAACACAAACAAGTCTTTGCTGAAGAGTAGAGAGAGGTTTCCCAACTGGAGATCACACATGGGATCTTCTGGGAAAATGCAAACCCCAAGTACACATTGTTTAGTGAGCAGCTTTATTCATTGTCACCACATCAAGACTAAGTTTGCCAAAAGTATGCGATCAGAACCGTTGATCTTAAAACGGCTGCCTACGTGTATTGACTGCTTTTGTAACGTCCAGGGCTGTGCCACTCCCCAGCCGCGCTTTTTTGCCAGTGTGCATCCGCCTGCGGTCACCGCTTGCCCAGATAGGTCCCCAAGGCATCCTTTTGTGTTGGTTTGAGCATACATATTTGCATAATGTACAAAATATTGTAACACTAATGTTTTATCAAAAAGCTAGATCTTAGGTTTAGGCCCAAACACGCAAAAAAAAAACTTGCCTGTTGTTGCATCAACAACAACTTGACCGAATGAACAAGATCACGGGTACAAGCCGACGATATGGTTTTCTCAGGAGGGTGGCTGGCGTCTCCCTTAGAGATAGAGTGAGAAGCTCAGCTATCCATGAGGAACTCGGAGTAGAGCCGATACTCCTTCGTGTGGAAAGGAGCCAGTTGAGGTGGTACGGGCATCTGGTAAGGATGCCTGCTGGGCGCCTCTCTTTGGAGGTGTTCCAGGCACGTCCAGCTGGGAGGAGGCCTTGGGGAAGACCCAGAACTAGGTGGAAAGATTATATCTCCACACTGGCCTGGGAACGCCTCGGGATCCCCCAGTCAGAGCTGGCTAATGTGGCTCGGAAAAGGGAGGTTTGGGGTCCCCTGCTGGAGCTGCTGCCCCCGCGACCCGACTCCGGGTAAGCGTATGAAGATGGATGGATTCTTATTTGAAAACCTTTTACACTCTATTAGTGTTCTATTGGGAGCCAAGACGTGGGTTTCCCTATGGCATTTCCTTGTTGTTAACAGCAAAAATATGTCTTTTATAATACTATTTTGTGTCGGCACAGATTATTTTGGTGTAACTAAGAGATTGGCTCATAATAAATATTTTTACATGCTTATTTCCTGGTTTTACCAGGGCTCTGTAAGACCATTTACATTATGAATACTGATTTAAGGTACCACGTGTCCATGTCTTATATTTACAACATATCAAATATGAAACTTCACATGATGACATTGAGACCAAAACTCAAATTATATTGTATGCTATATAAATGTTCCCCTCAACCATAACTAAAGTTTATATCCTATCTTATGCCTAATTTTTAACCTTCTAGTTGTGTCATCTGTTATCAGCGTTCACAAATGTCCTTGCCTGCCTACGTGCTGGTAATGATGTACTGATGTAAAACATGCATGGCTAATGGCCAAAAGCATTAAACCACAACACATATTATGATGGAATCTTTCATGTTTCCAAGACTGTGTTTAGACAGAGGCAGAGGGGCATGCATGCTTGTTTTTCTTTTGCAAGGTGGATGACTGTGATGCTACATTGCCTATTTAAACAATGGAGAACATGGCTGCATCAACTAGTGTTACTATCTTGCTACGTGTACTGCCTTGTACTACAGTTGATTGATTTGATCAAACTATGTAATATTGGTTTCAGTCATTGCATTGTTAATTACTCAGCACTCAAAGCAAAACAGAACAGCTATAAGAAAATAAACGACTACTGCCTATTGGTGCATTTTACGTAAATTACGTAATAAGATGAAACGGACAAGAAAGGGTCAGCTCATTTTTCGGAAACCATCAGCTCCATATCGACTAACTTAATTCATTCAGATTTAACAGAATATGCTATTTTAGATGAGAGACGGAAAATATAGTGGCAAAGCTGGCGACTTTAAACCCTCTACCTTTAGTGTCAATGCTAGTCAACTCTATCTTCTGCATTTAGCCACAACTTCTCATCTACATCACATCACATTGTATTGGTTGTTGGGCAATACACATATCATCATATTTTGGCATGTCTGATCCATCCTTGGCAATAGGATACAATGTGAAGCAGCGGTGGTCTTCTAAATCTTTTTTTTTAAATGCAGATTTGTAATACAGCTTTTAAGATATTATGCAATATGTTTATATTTAGTTTTATGTTTTGAAATAAAGTTGAACGTTGAAAGTTTTGAAAATAATATATAAATGTGCTAATTGTCCTGTAGGTAGGTAGATATGTAGGTAGGTATGAAATGTAAAAGATGCAGGGCCTACATTGCATCTATTTAGTGTCAAGACAATGACAAATAACCCAGTTTAACCCACATATACTGCTGTTGAGTTCACAATGTGAAGAGTTTTGGGTCCTAGCAAAACTATATCTATACTATACTATATTTAATTTAAATGTATTAAAACATTAATTGAAGTTCAGTTAGCTTTTGCCCTGAAACTGCCTGTACACATTTTGTACGTAAAAAAAATCAACTTTTCAATACAATACGTTTTTACTAATACTTGAGTACAGAAGTTGAATCACTTGTACTGTCATTTTTTACACAAGTATCTTCTACTTAGTTCTTCTAAGTAATAACTTTGTGTACTTTTGGCACCACCCCAGTCCAACTCATGTTCAGTTCAGTGTGCCATGTTCCAGTTTGTATTGAAACATGGGCACACAAATGCATGGATCAACACAGGCAAGAGTGACTTAGCAAATGGCCCTGTTTTTTTACTATATTTATCCTTTTTCCATCTTGAGAAGCACAAACAGGACATCTGCCATCTCTGCTCTGCATTTTGCCAGCAGCTTGCTCACATCCACCTGTATAAACAATAGTTTAATACAATATTACATACAGTATTTGCTTAAAGTAGTAAGGTGTCAAATGTGGCTACAAAAGAGCTGAACAAAAAAGAGGCGCGCATACCCTAAATGTACACTTCATTACATTTTCATGTGTGGGCACATATCATTTGCTTTGTCCAATAACGTGCCCAGATGTACAGTATGTAGACAGACAGTATGCTTTGCATTTACTGAATGTAGCTCCTCTGGGCCAAAGGATGTCATGGCAAATACAGGTAGCCTTTTCCTGACACCCAATCCTTTCAGTGTCCTATTCCTAGAATCACAAAATACATATAAGCCAACACTGTCACAAACACGTACAGTACAATAATCTACAGTATAACATACTCTAACCCAGTGAGCCTCCATAATATCCCAGGACACTGAGTCACATGTGGTAAAGTTGGTTTCTACTGACAAAGCCATGACAAACATTTGCTGCACTGCACTACTTCACTGATAATGTTGTGCACGTGAGCAACAGATGTGCTTCTCTTGAAGCTAAATACTGCATGGCAGCAACAAATGTACATATGGATATAGCACGGTTTGTGTCATTATAACTAATATCATGTTATTTCATATAGCCGATTAAAATGGTGTCATCAAACAACATCATATATTTGGAAGGCTATATCAGCTACACATTCACATTGATGTGTGCAAAATATCATATCACATATAACACATTAAATGAGTAATAGCTCATATTTAATCCAGTCTCTATTATTATTATTTTTTATAAATGAATTTTGCATTACAACATTGAGCATATAAAGACACAGAAAATAATTGATATTATATACTGTTAAAATAAAACAACACATAAATATTGCTATGGCTTGCAATAATGTATTTTTGCAAGCAATAGCAATATTTATGTGGTGTTTTAACAGTTATATGACAAACGGTTTAATAAACTGGCTCCATAAATAGAAACACAAATGCTTATTAAATGCATAGGCTATACCATTTTATAGCTTCTGAGCTGTGTAGAAACATTGTAATATTATTTCTGCACGCACCTTGAACCACTCACATAATAACTTCTATGCTTTTTTTTCTCATGCTCACTGCTCACTGACCAGAAAATGCTATTTAAATACACAATTGCTGAAAATGGAGACCTCATCTCTTCTGTTCCCTTCACACAATGAAAGAATAGTCAAAGCAATACTAACTTCTGTATTACAGTATTATGTTCTCTCTGCACACATCCAAAACAAAAACTAATCCACCATCCCTAAAATAATTGATCACACCATAACATTTCACAGCTTTGTTCTTATTGTAAATGAAGTAAATATCTCCCTCGTGGTTTAAATTGAATCTGTTTTATTCTTTAAAATCACTCTGGAAGCTGTCTAAAAAGACACTTTATTAGAGAAACACAAGCAAGTGTGCATCACAATTGCGTCAGGCTGACTCTTGTTGGAAGAATGGCATCGACGTTTCTGGCTAGGTTGGGACAAGAGGTGACATGTGGAGCAGTGTGCACTGTGAAGTCCACACGGCATAATACGTTAGCGAGGACAGAAGACAGTGTGGAGGTACAATGTATACAGTGATGGTTTTCCTGTCCTTGTAGCATTGTTTGGTCGCCAATTACATACATACATGCATTGCTTTTTTAATTTCAATTACAACCATGGCAACGAATGACCGGGTTGTTCACGTTTATATAACCTAACAAGAAGGTAAGGATGCATGGGCGAAGTATCATCATAGGAACATTGTGGTTGATCTACGTCAGACCCACGTGACGTTATTAACATCCATCGTTGCTTAATTATGTACGTAAGAGCAGTCGACTTCCATAATAAATGTATTTCGCACTGCTCCTTCACATCTTTCCTTGACATCAATCAGTCAAGGAAAGTTGGTTAGGAAAAGACATAGCACCTATTTGCTTGAACTATTCAGTACCAGCCTTGGTATTGCCAAACTTCTATTTATTTTGATTTTATAAAAAGGGACCCAGTGCTGAAGACACCCTAAATCCAAAACTGGAAGTAATGGTCATGCGGAACAGTTGAAATGGTACTTATATAAGATATATAAGGTTTATTATTGTATGAGTTAGAGTTCAGTGGCGTAAGTATGAAGGCACACTGAATGTAGAGGAGCAGAAGTCTGCCTTTATCTGCGATACAAGACAATATGGACATCTGCACTCCTCAAAACGTGTCTGAGCTAGTTGCCGTGTCTTGTGGAGAGCTTAAGGAAGACAGGTTTGGCAGCTGTAGAAGGAAAAGAGACACAGTGTTACCATTGGAAGGGTGGAATGCATATGTAATGCCACTGTGTCACTGGGTTTGAGTGATGTGGAGAAATATGGGAGACAGAGTTTGGAACAAGTGGATCGCTTTGAATGATCTCCAACTCAAACCTTCCTTTCTGAATTACTGTATACGTCTCAAATGTAATTTATGTCATATTGTTTAGAATGGGAATCAAC
The DNA here is from genome assembly GCA_026546735.1 of Forbesichthys agassizii. Taxonomy (NCBI): domain Eukaryota; kingdom Metazoa; phylum Chordata; class Actinopteri; order Percopsiformes; family Amblyopsidae; genus Forbesichthys; species Forbesichthys agassizii. The sequence continues at coordinate 1,047,962 of JAODLL010000006.1, read as the reverse complement.
ACGGCACAGCCTCCCATTATAAATCACAATGGCGATTTCAGACCCATCTCACACAGCACACAGTACGGGGCCACACAAGCATTCTCCTAAACGGCAACTGGACATGCAGCCAACTGGAACTGAACTCAAGCCATGACAGTGATGGAAAGCAATTTACTCTAACCAGGGAACTGAATCCAGAAAAGCTGCAGAATGATGTAATGTTCAGCCCCCCACCAGATAAAGACAACATGCTGGTCCAGCTAATGAAGTGTCCTTCAATGAGTCTTTCCCGTGAAAACGTTTTCAGTAGCTCATCTCTGCATGCTCACCTCCCAGTGAAAGAGCAATACAACATTTACCTTTACAAATAAATAATTAAATCCCAACATAACCACAGCAAACAAAACCACCTTGTGTTTTCCTACTTGGATTGGTACCCTACTGGATTTCATCTGGGCTTTCTGAGGGAATAGAAGATGTCAGTCAACACCAACACATCTGTCATTCTACTGTGTGCTCTCCCTCTCCTTTCCTTTTCTCCCTCTCTCTCTCTCTCTCTCTCTCTCTCTCTCTCTCTCTCTCTCTCTCTCTCTCTCTCTCTCTCTCTTCAGCATTTGGTGGCGTCATTTGCATTGATAGTATTTACCGTCTGTACAATAATTTGTCAATAAAAACTGTAGGTCACACTGCTACTTCCTCTCTGGACTATCATTCCACATGGGATTACTTGAGGTTGTTAGGACATGCTTCCAGCAAGCAGCGAGCTGTCTAGATCCAACCCTTCCATGCTTTCGGGCTGTTGTTTGGCAAATGCTTTGTTATGCTTGTGGTTCTTTTAGGACCAATGTCTGAAGGAAGAAATTCAGGGCTCAGGTTTCAAACACAAGAACCAACCCTCCCTCACCTAAAACATAGGAGTGTGACTGTGATTTCCCAGGGCTCATCACTCACACATACTCTAGCTCGATTTACCTCCTGTCGTGAAATTCCCCCAGCCCCCAAAACATTTTCAAAATGTTTCGAACAAAACAAAGCAAGTCAGTTTGCAAATCAGGGTGACTTTTGTATTTTGGGGGTTCTACATACAAACACACATTTCAGATTGTCCCTGGAAAGGCCGACCAGCCTACTGAATCTCATCCAGTTCATCCAGTTTATAAACAAATAGACACCTGTGGTGCTTGTTAATGCAAATATCAAATCAGCCAATCGTGTTGCAGCAACTCAATGCATAAAAGCATGTAAACATAATGGTCAAGGACTTCAATTGTTCAGACCAAACCAATCAGAATGGGGAAGAAATGTGATCTAACTTACTTAAGATTATATTTAAGAATAATATAAGAATAATATATTTTTTTTAAACAGTAAACTGTGACAGTAAGTCAAAACACCTATTCCACCAGTGGTATTGCCATATGGGCTACAGTAGCAGAGATACAGCAGAGTACTTAATGCAGTACGTACAATAAAGAAGACATAGTGTACTGTAGCAGTGTGTCTATTAGGGGCTAGGAGTTACAATATGTTAACACACCCTTGATGCAGCTCACACAGTTAGCGTGTCACATTCCCCGCTGCTTAGCATGTACCTATCACCTTTAATCCTGCAGCGCAGTGCTCATGCACTGTTTTATCTCTCAAGGCACAGTACAAGTTGATTTGTGTGGTTGTAATTGTAACAGTGTGTGTTTATAACAACAAATCACACACACACACACACACACACAAACATAACCTACAACACACACACACTGAAATTAATGGAATCCTTTGCAATTAGTTTGGGTTAAATAAAGAACAAAATTGGAAGTGACTGCGTCTTATCTGACAGGAAAACTAGGCCGGTTTGAACACGATCGGCACTGTTGTCTACGCACACAATATTTTACAGTTAGCCTGGTGATGCCAAATTGTTTGTCATATAGATCTACGATTATATATTCTGATGCATGTGTGAGTGGAAGGCTATGTCCGGAAGAGTACAGCGGTGTGTTTATGTGTATTTGTGTGTGTGCGTGTGTGTGTGTTATGCTCCCTCAAGAGCTACAGGCATCATTTGCCAAGATGTGTGTATAGAAGGTAATACTAATTCCAAACACATTTTACATGCATGTTCACATTTACATCCACCATAACTACAGGAACTAGCACAGCCAAGGCTGTATCAGTGCAGCTATGGAAAAGCAAATGAAAAACAATAGCTTACCATTAAATGCAATAAGATGGGCTGAAGCTGGTTTATGGTCACGTAAAGTTTGGGCCTGTCTGTGGTTATGATGTCTTTTACTGCAGGCTGGCTTTTGCCCACAATTAATGTCTAACTGAATATTGTAGGCCTATGTGTATTGTGGCATTAGATTGATACGCTGCTGCAGCGAGATCGCTTTGGTGTAACATTAGATGACTAAATTAGCAAGAACAATGGTAAATGAGGGTTAGGGTCCAGATTTATAATAAGATTATTCTAAACAATTCCAAGATAGTTTTGTAATAGTCTTCCATCCGTGGTTGTACATTTTCTTCTATGTGTCAAAAATGTTGTAGGCTATTAGGTACAGCTCCATTGACATTTCCAGATTTGCTGAAATTAATTCCACACTAATTTGTGTGTATGGAGTAAAATAATTGTGTCAATTTTGGCCATTGTGTCCAAGTATTCAGCTTTGAAGATGCTGTTGCTATTTCATTTATAGTTTGATTGGTCATTTTGTGGTCGTGGCTCGAAAATATTGAGAACTACTGAGCTAATGCGTTGGTTTTTCAAAAGTGTATACCTATGTGTAGCTTACATTTATTAAGTTACACAATGCTGATCCATTTGTTTCCAAATAAATGAGACATTACGTAAAGGACACACGTGAGATTGTTATTTCTAATTAATTAAACGGGCGAGGGTGTAAAACATTCGCTCGTGTTATCTTGACTGAGTAGTTCTACACACTCCAACACAAAAACTAAATACATGTACTCGTGCTGAAGTCAGGAATCCACTGCTTGACCTTAACGAAAGTACTATAAATAATTATTTTTTGTGGGATTTACAACACATGGAGGTGAACTAGCCAAGCAGCACTTGGAAAGACATGAGTCTACAAGATAATGGCGGGGAGTCATTAGCACTCAGGGAGTGTACGGATAACGAGACGTAGGGTTTCCAGTAGCCCCAGAGCCAGGCAGGTTGTGTGTGAGCCAGCCTCCCAACAAGATCTGACCTATTTCTGGCAAAGAGAGAGCTCGGAAATCACCTCAGAGCCTGGGGACAATATATGGTTTATACTGTGTAGATATGCTAAACAATTACTGTAAATACATTTGTTTCATTTATTATATATACAGTATATTCCACTTGTTGTATATTGTACTGTATTGTAAAATTATCTTCTTTACTTCTTCTTTACTGTTTTAACATACTCATGAAACTTTGTAATAACTCCGACTCGACAACTTGTAAACAGTAAAGTCTGACAATAAAAGCATACCAGTTAAGCCATAGATGCTTACAGCTACCAGCACCGATGACTGGATGAGCTATAATAGCATAATGAGGTATAATTTATCTGACCACGATAGTAGTTAGGTTTAGCCAGATATTAACACCAAGAATTTTACTGCAAATGTAGAGTCTAACTCTTTATTTCCAGCCCAAATAAATGTCCTGCTTTCTACATATTTATATTCATATTCTGTCGTCAGTAACCACAGACATTATTTTCTAAAATGGCTATGATGCACTTTTGGCAGGAGAATAAAAGTTTGAAGACTACAAACGTATAGGATCTTTAAAAATAATTAGCATATAGAAGAATAAATTAAATGCATTTTTGGCACAATCAAATCCACATTTAACTTCTGAACATATTGTACAAAGCAAAATAAAATGTGTCTCCCTAGCCAACATGAAGATAAATGTGTCCCAGAAATACCTAGACTCAGATGGTGAGAACAACATTGATTCCCTTCGCTGTGCAGTATGTTTTTTTGGAAAACCTCATAACATGTTTTCCAGTAGGCCTTCAATGGTGCAATACAATAGAAGCACAGTCGAACAATCTGTCCCAGAGTACAAATGTGCAGAGCTCTGACCAGGGGATCGGCATGGTTTGCCATTGCAACATTGATTCATTTCCACTTATGAACCCTATAACTCAGAAAATAGAATTACATCATGGACAATTCCTTAGAGTGACTTCTTTAAGCCTTAACAGTGATCTGGTGATAGAGATCTGACACCCTAACAGCTAGGCTACTACGTTTTCTTAAGGATTTGTTGGTCGATGTTGTTTACATGACAGCTTCCATTAGTAAAAATGAAAGTCACATGAACTTGCGCTACAAACGTATGTAGAGTACATTTGAGACTGCGGTGGAAGGAAGAGTATGTGTTCAGTTTTTGGCTCGCTTTGTGTTTCTATTGGCGATGACCAACCACAAACTGTGCTGTCCCATCAGGCTGTCTGAAATAATTCCTGGCTCACGAACACACACACACACACACACACAATAACATGCACACTCACAGTGACTCAGACTGACTGCTTGGTATGACACATGCCGTTATGACAAATCCTGTAATTGCAATTTGCCCACATAGAGAAAGAAACTCCCATGTTTAAATATAAATAATAATTTAGGTATAAGTAGGCAATACATCATATCAAATGGCTCTGAAAAGCACTGTGAAAAGCAGTGAAAACAGAGTTTTATGGTCTTAATGACTGAGCACACTACATTTTATACCTTGTGTATCTGACTGCATGTCATGGGTAGCGAGGAGTGGGGACCACTTAAATAACTTATCACTTTGGGAGTTTACATTGTTCACATAAGGCGAGCCATGCAGAGAGACATAGACTTGGAGAAAGAAAGAGACCCAGAAGCCTGTTATGCCTGAGTCCGACCAGAGGAAGCGTTCACTTTTCACTGGCGCTCTGTTTCCCAGACAGCAGCGCTCAGAGGCTAAAGGCTAAAGGTTCACACTATGAATTGTGTTTTACTGCGTTATCCGTGCCTAGCACCTTCTTGGACGTATGCCAAGCACTTTGTTGCATAATTACATTTAGGAGCTTCTCGATCACTCACCATTAACTTTCTTACCCTCAGGTAAAGGGAAATTGGACTTTAGCTACACTGATGTTTCCCGATTTTCCTTTCTTCCTTTGTCAATTTGGTGTCAGTAGCTTCATAAATAATGTAATTATAAAACTTCTTCACTTTTGATTGCTTTGTTTTGCATATCAGCACAATATCATTTAAACATACAGTGGTATTTGAATTGACATGTCAGGAATATAGGCTTTAACGTATTAATATGCGCAAGGTTGTTTGGGTTTTTGACATTTGACAAAGAAGAAAGCTTTGAACTGGATCCATAGTTCACACCAATATTTTGCGTGTGCATGCGTGTGTGTGCAAGGAGAAAGCGGAGGGTACCAGATTATACCAAATTGATGCTCTCAGCAGTCGAACAGACGGTGTCGGCTTCAGATCAATCTTAGCTTGGGGGCATTTATTTTAATGGGTGGGCATATTTTTGTATTTTTCTATGGTTCTGTATATGGCACATGTTAGAATTGGAGATCACATAACATTTGACTTTTTTTTTTATCCAAAATTAGGCCTACATGCATGCAATCATCTGTCAGACAATTGTCCATCATTCTTCAGCCTTGGGATTGTAACCTTGGTCCTCATTCATCACTTACACTGAGCAAAGCCATTCAGAAGTAAGTTTGTGCATCTAATTGTAGGTCTATGTTGTACACCATCTTCACAGAGATGTCACACAGTAGTAACGTAAACACATATGTAGCTCATAACATTACTTAAGGGCCTGGTCTAATTTGTTCTAGCAGCACACTATTAGACTAAACTAGTGAAGGTATCACCAGTTGCCACAACATCTGTCTCTATTTTTGTTAAATAAAATAAATATAAAATCAAATAAGAAAATAAACAGGGAGGAAAAAGAAGCCTTAGCTTAATAGGTGCCATTATAGCCTACTGAATTCATAGAAATTGCTCCTCACTTTTGACAGTTCAGCATTGACACAAAAAAAGAAATCCCATATTAACAACTCATAGTGGCTCTACAAATTCACTTGGTGTTTATTGCTTTTCTCCCGCTGCTGCACATGTTGGCTCACTCTCCTTCCCTCTCTCTCTCCCTCCACCGCTTTTCGCAGACTGAGCTCTTCTTCAGGCACTCCCATTTGGCGTCTCCGTGTGAGTGAATCACAGTTCTGGAGGTGAAAGTATAGCGAACACATTAAACTGCCGTTAAGCACAGGCACTGCCAGGGAGTCACATAAGGTCATGGGCCTTATGTTAACATCCTTAACATCAACAGGCAGCCTGCTAGTGAGCTGTATGAGCAGCGACAGGCAGCTGCCAGTGATTTAGGTCGTTAATTAAAGTGTCCCTTTGTCATTTGAAGTGTTCCTCACAGTATTGGATAGAATGATTTGTTATTATTCCAATCTGGGTTAAATTACCTTTGTTGCCTGTTAGGAGCATCTGAAATATAATACTTTATTTAGTAAACTCCCCATAAGATGAATGTAGATTTAGAGCAAAAGAGTAATTTATCCAATTAAATAATATATCATATGCTGACTTCTTGTTTTGTCTTTTGTCTTTATTCTTTCACCGCCTCAGTGGAGGCTATAAACCAGTAGTGATATGGAGCCAATTGTGATCTCAGCTAGATTTCAACATAATGGCCCAGGGTTCCCACCCCAAGCCCCTGAGGCATGGAGGCTTGAAATCCTTCCGTTCAGGGGGGTGGCTGTTATTAAAGCCAGTGGGCCTTTAATGTAACGTTGTGATGTAATGTAATGTAATGTAATGATTGTAATGTAACATAATGACTTAATGTAATGTAATAATTTCATGTAATGTAACGGAATGATGTAATATAACATTATGGTTTAGCTGGATGTGCCTGGGGAGGTGTTTCACGCTAAGGAGCAGCGGCTCTACTCCGAGGTTATCACAAATTACTTGGCGTCTCACATTATCTCTTAGGGAGACGTCAGCCACCCTTCTAAGATAAGTCATTTCGGCTGCTTGTACTATTGTTCTTTCGGTCATGATCGCCACCCTTCATGACCATAGGTTAGGTTAGGAATGAAAATCGACCGGTAGATTGAGAGCTTTGCCTTTCAGCACGGCTCTATTTTCATCATGACGGTGCAGAAAAGGTAAATGCAATACCGCTCCAAGTGCCCGGATTCTTCGCCCAATCTCCCGCTAAAATGTATCCTAACTCTCGAACAAGACCCAGAGGTACTTGAATTCCTTCACTTGGGGTAAAGACTCATTCCCTACCTGGAGTAGGCACTCCATCGGTTTCTTGCTGAGAACCAAGGCCTCAGATTTAGAGGTGCTAATCCTCATCCCTACTGCTTCACACTTGGCTACGAACCGATCCAGTGAGTGATGGAGGTCAAGGACCTATGTTATCAGGACCACATCATCTGCAAAAAGCAGCGATGAGATCCCCAGTCCAACAAACCGCAACCCCATCTCACCCTAACTATGACTTGATATCCTGTTCATAAATATCACAAACAGGATTGGTGGCAAAACACACTGTCAATTACTTTGCAACTAACCTTAAAACTTAATTTAACAATGGAATCAGATCGGTACTCGGTATCGGCTGATACTCAAAGTGCCGGTATCGGTATTGGGACTGAAAAAACTGAATTGTGTCACCCCTACTTAAAAGGGCCCCCCTTACCTCATACTCCCGCAGCACCTCCCACAGTATCCCCTGGGCGACCCGGTTATACGCCTTCTCCAGATCCTTAAACCATATGTAGACCAGAAGGGCATATGCCCAGGCCCCCTCTATAGGATCCTTGAGAGAGTACAGAGCTGGTCCGTTGTTCCACGGCCAGGATTGAATCCACATAGTTCCTCGTCAATGTATTAATCTAATAAAAAAGAAAATATCACTGGCAATCTCTCTCTCTCCTGACTGGATAATTTTATAATTGTAGACTTCAGTCACACATGTGAATGCAGTAGATAATATGAAAAATGTAATTAGTTTCATTGCATGCGTGGCAAATGTTGCAAGCCTTCAACATTAAAATGCTTAAACAAAGGAAGATGGGGAATTTGAATCCATTGACTCAATGTTAGAAGAAGACAAAATCTTGGCATAAATTTGACAAATAATCATTTTCAGAACCAAGATATACTGTACACGTTGTCATCAAATACATGGCAGCTGTTTGGTTCTATGAACTCTCTGAAGGTGTTGCTGTCATCTTATTGCTCTGCAGCGCTGTAATCATATACACTGTATCTCAGAATAGCTCAATATTGTACAATAGGCTGACTCAAATATTTGCATGCAGAAATGCAGCTAGAATTCACACACAGGCAAACTTTGTCATTGTCATGGTCCTTTTCTGTCTAATAACAAGTCAAACTAAAATAATAGTTTGGCATTATGCTTTCATGTATTTGGCCTAATCCGACATGCATACACAACGTAGTACTTTGGTTCATGTCTCTCTTTAACAGCCAACCACATTATTCAATATTTTATTTCCTAAACGTTTGCTTTGTGTGGAGCTGGGAGGAAGGTGATAATGTTTTTAAGTCAAGCCCTTAATCACATTACAGTCTCAAAGGGCTTTACAAGCCCACTTTTCACAGGGAAACAAACAACACCCCCATAACTTGCTCCTTTCCCCAGGCAAGGAAAAACTTTAACAAATAACATCAATAATTCACATATGCAGACAATAAATCAATGTACCTCTTAAACTACAATACGCATCAGAATAAGACAAAGGTATTATGTCAATTGTTTGAACGTTTGGGAAAAGACTGGTACCAGTAAACCTGGGCTGGGTCTCACAGCAGCACCAGTGACAAACTCCTCCACAGCTTCCAGTTCCATGTGTTTCAACAACATGAAGCGAGACAGGAACAACTAGAGAGATAGCTGAAATAACACCGATAGAGCAGTTTATCGTGTATTGTCTGTAAGAGGCGCTTTAACTGGCATGATGTCACATGATGTGTGTGTGTGCGTGTGTGTGTGTGTGTGTGTGCGTGTGTGTGTGCGTGTGTGCGTGTATGTGTGTATGCTTGTGCTCCCCACCTTAACACATGCAGACACACACTTGCAAACATTGGCACTCACACACTGCAATCATTTCCTTGGTGATGCCAGCATTGATGAGATCTGGCACACACACACACACACACACACACGCACACACACACACTTACACACACGTCCATCTTTACTCTTCTCTGTCTCCTCTGCTTGTGTATCACACTCACAGCTTTCCCAGGACCACAGATGCAGGAACAGAGGAATGGTCACATCTGAATGAAGTTCATATGTGGTCTTCGTAAACAAACATGGTTTCCATTGTACAAGTCACTTACAGAGGGAGTGTGATTTAGAACGCTTCCACACTTTGTTGACCTAAAAGGCTTGGATGGCTTTAGCTGGTGAAAGCTGAGCCACATGTCTGACATATATAAGGTCATCTTAACGGTATCAGTCAGACTCATTACGACCAACATCCTTGCCATAATTAATCAGAGGTGAGGACATGAGCTATGGCACTTGGACTAATTCATGATTGTAAAGCTAGAAATCAATTAGATTCATGCATATTTATCTGTGCATTTATAATTTTGAGACATTGTACATTGTGTCGGTTACTGTAAACCTTTCCATGTGCATTATATTTTATACTATACAATGAAAAATGAAAAGGGATTTTTTTTTTATATTAGTTACTTAAAGCTTGACGTGACCTTGAGTAGACTACTAAAACAAATCAGAAGTTCTTTCTAAGGAATATATACATTACGTTTCTACACAGGAATACCTTCCAAACTGCAACTATTATGCTACAGTCTCAATATCAGAGTATTGTAGTGATGGTCTGTGTATTTGCCAAAGGCAGTGCACATTTATGCTTCCTCGTATTCTGAAATCATGTTTTCTCTCCCTCATTGTGTTTAAAATTCAGAATGATAAATATCCATAAAGACATCAAATATTAATTAAGGCATATAGTGAAAATAATTTCTGGTCATGTGTTACTCATTTGCAATCCATGCAATGCTGCAAACACATATATGCAACACGTGCAAATTGCCACATGGTTAGGTTAAAGCTATTACAGAAGACCAAAGAGACCATTAATTAAAAATCTCTCCCCCAGTGTTGAGCTTTCTTGTATAAACGTCAGTAGTCCTGCACATGGGAACACATGTCTATACTGTATCTATCCTGAAATAAACAAACATGCTCGTAATATACAGCATAACAATATGCGTTAGAGGGCATTTCACAGAGCACCTGGACACCTCATCATAATTATATGAATCACTGTGTCTGTTATATTTATAATACTGCCCACACAACTATTTTAGCTGATCTATTTAACCACACCCAACTAAATGTCATGGAAATTCACAGATGGTTTAACTAAAACGTATTTGACAAAGAAGATTTAACACAATATTTCTATTTCCTCTTCAAAATCTTAATTTTATGTTTGCAAACAGGCCACCCTCTCTGCAAGCGTGTGCCGTGAACACACACAGGAGCTTATATCCAATTGTCTTTCAACATTCCATTTGTGTACTCCCTTGGTTAACAGATAAGGACCCTGTCCCCAGCGACCATAAGATAAGAATAGGTAGGTCACCAGCTGTTATCTGATTAGGACCAGATGTCTCAGGTCAATGTTGTTGTAGATGTTTGTGTAATATAGCTATCCTATAAGCATAAGAGTACATTATATAGCAAGATAAACAAACATCCTTTAGCACACATACTTTCCCTCACACTTACAGATTGAATCTGTGATTACAAGGGTCAAACGGCCACAGTGAAAGAGTGTATGGACTAAAAAGCCAAATTACGTTTAGTCTTTTTTTAATCACTGCTCTCTACACATTCCTCAGCTGTTTGATATTACCTTCACACTAATTCTTAGATCCATCCATGCACAGACCCCACTTAAGCGCAGAAAGAAGAGCATTGTTCTACGAATTATGAGGAAAACCTACAACAGTGAAGCACCATAAACTACATGTAGAACTGACCCTCTATCTCTCTATTTATGTATTTCTTGCTCATTCTCACAAAAATACATTTAAATATTCATACACACATATATGTATGTAATGCCTTCAGCAAATATCAGCAAAGTATTTTGTATGCTCTGTCAAGTTATTATGATTTTACAGACATTTAACAGTAATATAGGATATACTGTATGTATGAAGGATTATCTATAGAGGTTGGGGTCAAAGTTATTACCCATGAGTGTAGGTCTGTAGGTCTGTGTATGGTGTATTGCATTGACCTGAACTTTAAAGTCAACATACTACATCATGAAATGTGTTTCATATGTCATATAGGTTTATGGAAACATTGGACAATACTGTACTGTAGTGATATGTATACTGGTTATTTTTCTATGCCATCTCTTTTTCAGTGTGTTTTTTTCAAAGCCAAGTGTGTTGTAGAATCAAAGTTCTATGGGTAGAATGAATACAGTACTTTTCATTATAATCTTATATATAAACTGATGATTTTTTTGCGTATTGGCTTTGAAAGAGAAAATAAATGTGGTGAGAGAACACACAAGTGCAACTTATTTTCTTTATCAACCAATTGGTATTTCTGAGCCATGCCATCTAAATGTCTTCAGAAACATATGGTTATATTTATATGCATGGGAAGAGCCTGCACATTGTGACTAATTTAATAAAGCTTTAGTGTGGCAGACCTTCTCATACCATGGATAATGTCCACATGGACACCATCATTATACACAATATTTTCATTATTTCAATCTGCCATAAATAATAAATTAAAAGTTTTTATTTTTATATTTACCCACACAACGCCATTGCTTTCATTATGATACTAAGAAAAAACTATTGAATTTAGCTTGCATAAATAGTAGATATAATGATAGATTCCAAATGTTAAGGCAATATACCAAACTTCATCTGTGCAAGAGCCATTGCAGATTATAAAGAGTAACACACAAATGTTACAATGAAATAAAAGGCATGTTCTTAAAATATTCTTGGGAAAATATTTTAATATTCAGCCCATACATTTGTAATCCTTTTCTTCCCCCTGGTGTACAACAAGGGAACATAAGTATATCAACAGCTAACAGCTCAAAGCCATCAGCCATTTTTCCCACTAAAATGCCATTGACCATACATTAAAAACATCTGTATGCCATGTGGTGAAGGGTGGTTGACTGTGAAAAATATTTTTTTAATGGTTTTAACAACTGAGTCACAGGTAAGGGTGTGGCGGAGGAAGAGGGAAGGGGGGGTCTTGGGTTTGTCAAGCATCTGCTTTAATTCCCAAATTAATTTACACAATTAACCTGAACATTAATGTAATACATAATTACATTGTGGTCAAAAAGACAAAATGTTTTTAAATTGAAATGAGCAATTAACAAAACACTAATAAATGCATCAGAAAAGTAGGAGAATTTCCCTGTTTAAATACGCTAATTGCATAATTAGCCTAAAGTCAAAATCAAATAAAAAACAATGAGTCAACTAACATTGAATATGGTTCCCAACAGAATGTATACTAAATAGTTTTGTAGGCTACTTTAAACATGCGTTTTCCTCTTTTTAACATACCTTTATCTGCATTTATTTTCCCTCTCTGTGTTTAATAAAGATGAATATGATTTTTGTTTTATATTGAAATTCATAGGTTTACTGATATATAGATGTCCTGAAACACAGCACATCCAAACTGTCACTTAACTGAACTGGGATATAGTCCATAATAGTCTAAAATATCCAGCTGATACAGTGGGTTTTTATTAAACAATGATTGTGATTTACCTGTTGGATTACGCCTTCCAAGAAAGTGACTTGCTTAAGCAAAGCATGCCATTTTGTTGCCATTATTCATATCAAGATAAGAAAAAATATATGTTTTCAATGTTTAACAGGGTGATAATGATAAGAAGAAGTAGCATTTTTTTAAATAATTGTAATAAGACTATTGATGTTACATTAAATGTGCTCCAAGGCAGCTTCAATAACTTGTCCCGCTGAAAAAAAAATCACATTCTTCATTATTCATGATCTTCATTCTTCAACATCTAGCAATATCCTTTTAAATATTGTTAATATGTTTATATGCTTTTAATGCAACAATGCTCAACTCCAGTCTTTTATGCTCTCATTATCACTGACTGAAACCCTAACACTAAACACTGATCATATTATTCATATCTTCACAAATTCACATCTTTGTTATTATAATGATCATTTTGGCATAGGCTGATGAGTAGGCAGTAAGTAACAAAATAAACTTGGGATTGCAAATTGATGCTGTGAAATTTTAGACCTACCTATGTGTGTGTGTGTGTGTGCATAGTAAAGTTTTAGTTCCCAGATGAGTAGGGCATCAAGCATGCACTGCATAATGCACTCATCTCAGAACTAAAAACTGTTTCCCCCAAATGATAAATCAATGTTCCTTCAAATGGCATAGCTTGGCACCGTGTTTGGCCCCGCCCATCGCCGCCCAAACCGGAAGTTTAGCTGTTGTTGTCACACTGGAAGAAAATGGCTGCTGCTCCGACTTTTTTTCAATGAAGACACTGAAATTTCATTTTCATATCGTTTCTTGCATTGGAGATACAGTCATTCGCTATGCAACCTAAAAGGCAAGTCCACCCTAGTTCTTCAGGCGGGTATCGCTTCATTGTTACATGCATTAAATGGTCAACAGTGTAGCTGAGAACTTGCAGCTGGACATGGTACAGGCTAGCATGCTAACGCTAGCCATGTTAGCCTCCACCACCATCAGCGAGCTTGTTGCTGTGTTCACCTCAGCCCCAGCTCGCTTTGTATTGTGATTTTTACATTTACATTTATACATTAAGTTACACATCATATAAGTTATCCACTTCGTCTAATCTAAAATCTGTGGAATATTGAACAACTTGCGTTAAACGACGTAGCTTGTAAGAATAGTTTACAGTGTGTGTGGCCTCTGATGGAGTAACAGTCAAGTTCTCTTGGGCAGCCCGCGTTTAACATTACAGCAATGACAGTTCACACGACGCACCAAGTGCACGAATTGTTATTGTAATGGTTATCTGTAGTTTTTGTCTGATCAGACGATATGTAACATGTCTAGTTTTTACGGTACGGCACAGGGTGTGAATGGTCTCTCCGGGAAGGTGACAGTGTGGGGCAGAAAGGACAGCATCGTCTACCGTCCCTCGCCTTGCAACTGGCGGTGGACCACAATGGTAGGATTGATCTCAACGCTACTTCACCTGTTACTGCAGAAACATCTTCTTTTGCAACCTAGTCAACTTGTTTGCACTAGCTATTATTCCTTATAGACTACATTCTGTTGCTTTACTGCCTGCCATGATGAATCACTACCTTTTGTATTATTGAAGACAGGCATGTGATTAAGCACTTTCCTTTTATTTGCCAGCAACAAGTTTTGGAATATGCATTGGATCGAGCCGAGGTAAGACCCTAAAGTACCTGCATTGTTGCACCAGTCACGCCACTGCTGCCAGTGCCTTTGCTTATTGATTCAGTCCATTTTCTGTTATCAGTACATTGTTGAAAGTGCTCGACAACGGCCAGCCAAAAAGAAGTTGTCATCCAGTGGGAGGAAGAGCTTGTATCAAAAACTCTATGAGCTGTACCTGGAGGAATGTGAGAAAGAACCAGAGCTAAAGGTATGCTAAGACATAGGCTACCGCTCTGTGTGAATGTGCATTAGACAGGCAAACATACATGATAACAATAGGATGGCCCATTTTACATTGGCAACACATTGACATTTGATATGTTTGCCCATATTTGTGAATACCTTCTGTCTGCTTGACTACCATTGGGTTTAGATCTTTCAGCTGTGTTGCCCCTTGCCTCTGTAACTTTCCTCCTGAAAACATCCCCAATACTAATTCTATTCCAATCTTTATATTTACTGTAAAAACACATCTCTTCAAACTTCTGTCTAATTCTATACATTATATTATTTTGTATATTGTATGGCTATTGATTGTGTGTATTGTGTATTGCATCATTTATTTGTGTGTGTGTACTTTGTAAGGTATCCTTGAGTTTTTTCAAAGACGCCTAAATAAAATGCATTAATATTATTAGTAGTAATATTATTAGTAATAATAATATGTCACATTTCTGTTAATCTATTATTGATGATTTCTCACAGACATTTTTGTGTTGTTGTCTTGAAGAATTTAAGGAGAAATGTGAATCTACTGGAGAAGCTGGTCTCCCAGGAGTCGGTTTCATGCCTGGTTGTAAACCTGTACCCTGGCAATGAAGGCTACTCGCTCATGCTTAGGGGGAAGAATGGATCTGGTGATTTTTTTTAATATTGTATTTTTTATAATTATTTCCTGACATACTGGCAGAACTTGTTGCTCTCCAGTTTATTGTCAGTAGAAACTTGACAAATTGACAATTATTCCCAATCTTTTTTTACTTTCCCAAATTTTCTCTATTTGCTGGAGATTTAAATATTTCCACATCAATAATAAAATCACATGGTAATTATATTTCTATGATGAAGTCCCTGGTCCATACTGAACAAAACTTCCATATTTGGATGTTATGGAAGGTACTCCTTAATTACACTAATACATTATTAATCCATGTTTTATATTTGAATTGATGTTTCCTGTTCAGAACTGGTTAATCAGTTCTTCTCTTGTGTCACTACAGACTCTGAGACTATCCGTCTGCCATATGAGGAGGGGGAACTGCTGGAGTACCTGGATTCTGAGGAGCTTCCCCCTATACTGGTGGACCTCCTGGAGAAGTCCCAGGTAAAGGCAGGGGTTCTCACTGTGGAGGACAGGAGTCACAAGATGTGTCTGGGACTGAAGGATTCTGGGTCACGGTCCTGTGTTCATGTCAAGAATAGAGATACACAATAACACGCTGCTCCATCATTGCCTTTAGAAGATCCACTATATTGCACTTTAAGTGGTTTTCTATGCCTTTCTGCTACTAGATGTTAGACGGAATGCACAAGTGTCTCAGATTAACAAATGCTCCATGGCCCCCACACACACACACACACACTAACATGCAGCCAGCCCGGCTTTGTAAACAAATAACAAAGGGATTAGATTACAGATTAGAATAAATAAATAGATTAGATTACAACACACACAGAGTGTGATGTCATCGTCTGCTCAGGACACAGCTACACTATCTATTAACATAGAAAGTAGTTGTTTGGTGCTTTATGTGTAAGTAAATATGATATATTACACGTTACAGATTACAACACACACACAGAGAGTGTGATGTCATTCTCTGCTCAGGACACAACTACTCCACTATGTCTGTACATAGAAAGTATTTGTTTGGTGCTATATGAATATTTCAAATACCATATATTGCACATGTTTGAAGTATATCGTTGTATCTGGTCAATTTCCTGCTCTCAGCCTCTGTGTTGTCCATGTGTTCTCTCAGGTAAACATCTTCCACTGCGGCTGTGTGATAGTTGAGGTTAGAGACTACAGGCAGTCTGGAAACACCAAGATGCCCACCTATCAGAGCAGACACGTCTTGCTGAGGCCCACTATGCAGGTGCGTACACATGCTTTTATAACTGCAGTATCTCCAAACGCTTTCCTGCAAAACACAATCTTTGTGTTTTCTAAGATTAGACTAGATTACTGCATCAATAACATGTGGAAGGTGCCATTGACTTTAAATAGGGTACTTGATAGACACTATATAGCCTGGCTACAGCCATAATTTTCCTCTACGGTTTGCTTTGCTTTGCATAGGCCATATTGTAATCTAGTAGTCTATACTACAAACTGTTTGTCAACTGGGTAGAGAACCGCTGGCCAATCAGCTTCCAAATTGATATTTCAGTTGGTGCCCACCTAGTCTCAGCCTGTTCCGTTTATCAGCACTACGTCACATCAGCTAGTGTGCTGAACGTCTGATACATAGACCCCTGTAAGCATGTTAGCAGTATCAGGAAGTGGGGTAGTAGATTATCTGATTGGCTGCTAGTGTTGCCACTCACAAGACTAGCTAGTGCAGTGTTTTAATTCTTAATTTTAGTCTTTTTTACAGCCAAACTTGTGTTATTGAGTTTCCTAACTTTAAGTCAACTTGGGTTGATGCGTTATGTATTTGGTCATTGTGCTTGTCAGATATACCTTTCCTGTCACGTAGACAGGTCTTGTCGCAGTTAGCTGATGCTGTGTCCCAGACTTTATACAGTTAATGGGTGGCACTGCAATACTAGTGCTTACTATCTTGCTGTTTGGTGGACATTGCTGGTACTGCAGACAATAATACCCAGTTTGTCCAAAAAGCAGATTTTCCTTTAAATGTGCTTGCACATCTGAAACAATTACTAAGATAACTTACATTATCGTTCCCAGGCTGCGTTTAGTACAGTGTGCATACGTTTCTTTCAATTAACTTTAACGGCAGTGGACTAAATGTCCTTAAATTAAAATATGTTTAAATGTCAGTGTTTTTGATTGGATAATTAGATTGTGATTTAACAAAGCTATTGTTTGTGGTCTGTCATGGGTGCAAGAATGTAGTGAACGTTTGAAGAAATGTGTCATTCAGCAAAAAATCACTAAACGTAGTAAACATTTAGTGAAAAGTGTTTGGTCTACCTTAGTCTCAGCCTCTTCCGTCCATTTGCACTACATAACATTATCAACTTTGTGCTGAACGTCTGATACATAATGTATACCCATGGAAGCTCAACGACTTTCCGGAAGTGAGTGAGTTGGTATTAATTGGCTGTTAGCATTATCACTCACAAAGTCTGTATCCGTTATTCAGTCATTTACTAGTTTCAGTTGTTTCATATATTATAAGCATCAACCTTAGCCTACCTATCTAAGACATTTACAAGACCTGCAAACAACCAGAGTCGTGTAGCTAACAGCTTCCTCTGTATAAGTCTGACTTGATCATTGGGTTATCTGGTTGGTCATCATGCATATCAATAAAAATACCCAAGTAGGCGGATCTTGACACAGTTAACCAGCGCAACTCTACATAGTACAAGCTCCGTTCACTCCAATGGACCTTTTTTGCCATGGCAACGGAGCCTCAAAATAGTTATCGGAAGTTAGCCTAAATAGAAATTTCCTAATTTTTTAAAGAAAAGCACAGTTTTCTTCAGTGAAGATAACATTAAATTAATCAGAAATACAGTCTAGACATAGTTAATATGGTAAATTACTATTCTAGTAATTTTTATTGGAATATCTACATAAGTGTACAGAGGCATATTTCCAGCAACCATCACTCCTGTGTTCTTATGGTACCTAGTGTTAGCTAATCATGTTAAAAGACTAATTGATGAT